>CM033635.1:2042182-2101009 GCA_019453435.1 Rhinogobius similis | reverse complement strand
CATAAATATTTTGTGTTTTTTTCAGCTCCAGGTCCAGCTCTGGAGACGTTCGTTGGAGAAGACGTGAACACGATGTTGATCCTGAACCTTCTCAGTGGAATGGACTACAGCGTCAAAGTCATCGCCTCCTACACCACGGGCTCCAGTGAAGCTCTGAGCGGGAGAGCCAAGACCTGTGAGGACCAGGACCAGGACTGGGACCAGGACTGAGGCCAGGACCAGGACTGAGACCAGGACCAGGACCAGGACTGACACAGAGACCAGGACCTGAGAGGGACTGGACTCCTACACCACGGGCTCCAGTGAAGCTCTGAGCGGGAGAGCCAAGACCTGTGAGGACCAGGACTGAGACCAGGACCAGGACCAGGACCAGGACTGAGACCAGGACCAGGACTGAGACAGAGCCAAGACCTGAGAGGGACTGGACTCCTACACCACGGGCTCTAGTGAAGCTCTGAGCGGGAGAGCCAAGACCTGTGAGGACCAGGACCAGGACTGGGACCGAGACCAGGACCAGGACCAGGACTGAGACCAGGACTGAGACAGAGCCAAGACCTGAGAGGGACTGGACTCCTACACCACGGGCTCCAGTGAAGCTCTGAGCGGGAGAGCCAAGACCTGTGAGGACCAGGACTGAGACTGAGACCGAGACCAGGACCAGGACCAGGACCAGGACCAGGACTGAGACCAGGACCAGGACCAGGACCAGGACCAGGACCAGGACTGAGACAGAGCCAAGACCTGAGAGGGATAGACTCCTACACCACGGGCTCCAGTGAAGCTCTGAGCGGGAGAGCCAAGACCTGTGAGGACCAGGACCTGGACCAGGACCAGGACTGAGACCAGGACCAGGACTGGGACCAGGACTGAGACCGGGACCAGGACCAGGACCAGGACTGAGACTGAGACCAGGACTGAGACTGAGACTGAGACCAGGACCAGGACCAAGGACAGGACTGAGACCAGAGCCAGGACTAAACCAGGACAATAATCAGAGTTCTGCTTCTCCATCGATGTTTGTCTGAACTAAAAACACAAAAAGACCTTTAGAACAAAAACAGTGGCATTAATAAATCTAAATGTCAAAAAAGAATGTTATTAATTAGAAACAATTTCAGATTTTCCTCAATAATACACTCATTATTCTCTCTCTAAAGCCTTCAGTCCCAAATTCAACCTGTATTTGGTTAAAAATGTCTTTAAAATCGGTGCCTGTCCCTGAAGAAAAAACAGCCACGAAGATAACGTGGGAAAACTCCCTGGGCAAATAATATGGACGTAACCCAACAGCACACAGTTCCACGTCCTGATTCCAGATGCGCTCTTTGACCGTGATGTGACCAGGGTTACACCAGCGTTCATTCACAAACACACCAGCTCCGCCCCCTTTGCGCTTACCGGTGCTGGCGTGGTCCCTGTCGGCGCGCACCGTGTGGAAGCCCGTGATGGAAGCGCTGTCAGCGGTAATGTCCTGGTGCATCCATGTCTCCGTAAAGCACATTAGACTACACTCACGATATTCCCTCTGACTTTGGGCAAGTGCCGTGAGTTCTTCCATCTTGTTTGCGAGGGAGCGCACGTTTCCCATGACGATGGAGGGGGGACACGGCTTAAACCTAAACCTCTGTTGTTTCTTCGCCATCCTCTTTCTTCGTAGCTTTTTATTTCCCCTGCATCCCCTGTTTGTTCTCCGCCTGCAGCCCTCGGGGATGTCGGAGAGGCTCGTCGGAGTTGACGTAGCGGTAGCCGGCTACAGCGCCATCAGCTGATCCTTTGTGTACACAATGCGAACAGCTGGGGGTTGCATCGTAACATAAAGTTCCGATAACAACGAGCAGGAACTCCGAAAAGTCTCCAAGATTCTCCTGTTGGTGTCTTGGTTGGTTTGCAAGACGCAGTCCAAATTTGGTGACAAAATAAACACTCAAAACAAATCAAAATAAAGAAAAAGTAGGAAACTAGTCGGTGCGTTAGTAACAAAGGCTGCACACGGGTTGCATACATGCGCGCACACAGAAAGAAGGTATCTGTGTGTGTTTTAGTCTGTTCAGTTCAGACAAATGTTTCTGTTCTCGCTCGGGTAATGACTGCTCACTTGGTCCAGTCCTGACATCCTCGTGGTTCATGTGTTTTTATCTTTTTATCGTGTTTTAAACCTGTTTTCTTGTGTTTTTATCTTTTTATCGTGTTTTAAATCTGATTTCTTGTGTTTGCTGCAGTGTTTTTATCTTTTTCTCGTGTTTTAAATCTGATTTCTTGTTTTTGCTGCAGTGTGTTTTTATCTTTTTCTCGTGTTTTAACCCTGATTTCTTGTGTTTGCTGCAGTGTATCTGGGAGTGACCAACCTGAGGGTTGTTCAGGCCAAAGTCAACAGTCTGTGTGTGCAATGGCAGCCGCACCGCCACGCCAGCGCCTACAGGGTTAACATCGAGGCCCTGTCCAGTGAGTACTGATACTGTACTGATACTGTACTGATACTGTACTGATACTGTAGTACTGATACTGTACTGATACTGTACTGATACTGTACTGATACTGTAGTACTGATACTGTACTGATACTGTACTGATACTGTACTGATACTGTAGTACTGATACTGTACTGATACTGTACTGATACTGTACTGATACTGTAGTACTGATACTGTACTGATACTGTACTGATACTGTACTGATACTGTAGTACTGATACTGCAGTACTAATACTATATTAATAATAGTGTAGTACTGCACACGTTTGTTTGTTTACTTCTCAGATGGACAAACAGGTGTTTATTGTTTACTTTCTGTTGTTGTTGTTGTTTACTTCTTTTTAGTTTCTGTTACTTTTTATTGTTTTACAGTGCAGTTTAGATCAAGTCCTAAAATCTCCGTCCCGAGCTGGTTCTGTCTGAACCCGACCCGGTCTGTCCTGCACGCCCGGCTCCGGCCTGGTCATAGAACCAGAGTTACATTCAGTAACCTGGGTTTTATTTGTAGAAAAAGCAGCTGGTTGTGCTTTGTGTGTCTCAGTTGTTGTTTACTTGTTTGTTTCCTTGCAGACGGGCAGAAGCAGGACTCTGTTGTTTACCTCTCAGTTGTTGTTGTTGTTATTGTTGTTGTTGTTTACTTGTTTGTTTCCTTGCAGACGGGCAGAAGCAGGACTCTGTTGTTTACCTCTCAGTTGTTGTTGTTGTTGTTGTTGTTTACTTGTTTGTTTCCTTGCAGACGGGCAGAAGCAGGAGTATGTTGTTTACCTCTCAGTTGTTGTTGTTGTTATTGTTGTTGTTGTTTACTTGTTTGTTTCCTTCCAGACGGGCAGAAGCAGGAGGTGAAGCTGGGCGGAGGCACCGGGCGTCACTGCTTCACGAACCTCAAACCAAACGCTCAGTACAAAGTGAGTGTTTACGCTCAGCTGCAGGACGGGACGGAGGGGCCGGCCGTGACCGTCACCGACAAAACACGTGAGACACTTTTATGGATCACGGCTTTCTGCCTCTGAGTCCACTTCAGCCAGAGACTTCTGTGTCGTTTTCTCCAAATGCATTTTTGTCCCACAGAGACATAAAGATGAGCCTTTAAGTAGATACTGCACCAAACTGTACAATCTGGACTCAAGATTCTGACACAACAACAAGGATTTGATTAAAGGTCCCATAACATGCAAAATGGACTTTTCAGAGGTTTTAACCTTCCTCCAGTGCTGTTTGGGCCTCGTATGTTGTGCCCAAAGTGGTTTTTTGATTGATTCCCTCATGTTTTCACTAGAGAACTGTCTTTTCCGTCCCCCTCGGCTGAGCAGCAGACGGGGGCTCCTCACTAAGATGACGCGGTGTTTAAGCCACGCCTCCAGGAAGAATAAAAACAGCTAATGCTAATGCTACACAGTAATTACACGATGGATACCACAGATAGAAGAGTTAGCTTGTTATTTACCAAACGGCACGTCCGTCGTCGAGGCCCTGGAGCACGTCAAACTCCAGGTCAGATCCAGGACGTAGGACTCAGCACGACGCACCGTCAGGACCAGAAAATGTTTATTCAGTGTTTGTGTATCGCTGTTTACCGGAGCACACGGCGCATGCACCATCTCCACTCTAGGCTTCGGCACGAGTTAGGCGGGGGAGGCAGCCTGCTCTCTGTTCGGGGGGGTCAGATCTCAGAGTGAGCCGTTTGCTTTTGCAGGAGGGGGGCCAGTCCAAGAAATGGGTGTTTTTTGTAAACTGTTATGTTATGGATATTACACAACGAGAAAATGTATCAACAAAGCCCTTAGAATAGACTGTGTGAAGGGGAAAAGAGCAGGATATGGGACCTTTAAAGGTGACTAAAAGCAACAAAAAAGTGACTACAAGTGACAAAAATGAAACTAAAAGCGAAACAAAAACGCACCTATAACGACAAGAACGTGACTAAAAGCGACTAACGCAAAATGCATGTTTGTCCCACAGAGACATAAAGATGAGCCGTAAAGTAGCTCCTGTACCGAACTGTACAATCTGCTGTACAAAAACCGACTAACAGTGACAAAAAATACTAAAAGTGACTATAAGTGACAAAACTTGACTAAGAATAAAAAAAAAACGTGACTAAATGTGACAAAAATGTGACTTAAAGCGACAAAAACGTGACTAAAAGCTACAAAACTGCAACTAAAAGTGACAAAACTGCAACTAAAAGTGACAAAACTGCAACTAAAAGTGACAAAGATGTGACTAAAAGCGACAAACTCAAAGGACATTTTCTCCAAATAAATGTTTGGAGAAGATGAGCCTTAAAACAGCTCCTGCACCAAACTCTACAATCTGGACTCAACAAGATTCTGACAGAACGGACACAAGGATTTATTCATGTCTGATTCTAACACGCATTTATTACAGTTTTAAGTCTAAAAAATGAGGCGAAATTAAAGAAACTAAATAAGAAATCCAAACATACATGCACTTTACCTGTTTTTCACTTGAATATTTACATTTCTGGTCACTTTTTACTTTTATCCCTTGCTTTTTTAATATAATTTAACATAAATATTTGTACTTTCTACTCCTCAAATCAGTAAAAACAGACTTTCTACCTGTTTTTGGTGCGACACGTCTCACTTTTTCATGAGTTTGTCAGTATTTCTCAGCTGGAATTAACACTTTTTTCCCTTTTTAGTTCCAGTCCCGACTCCAGCTCCGACCAAACCACCGACAACAACTCCATTACCCACAATCCCCGCTGCCAAAGAGGGTAAAACGCAGCTTTTATGTGGTTCAGAAGGCTCCGTGGTTGCCGTTTTATTGATATTCGTGCCGTTGTTAAGTTTGTGTTTTTGCTCTCAGTTTGTAAAGCGGCCAAAGCGGACCTGGTCTTCCTCGTGGACGGGTCCTGGAGCATCGGAGACGAGAACTTCCTGAAGATCATCCGCTTCCTGTACAGCACCACCGGAGCTCTGGACCAGATCGGACCGGACGGGACGCAGGTAAGACCGGGCTTAGACCGGGGTTAGACCGAGGTTAGACCGGGGTTAGACCGGGATTAGACTGGGGTAAGACCGGGGTTAGACCAGAGTTAGACCAGGGTAAGACTGGGGTTAGACCGGGGTTAGACCGGGGTAAGACTGGGGTTAGACCGGGATTAGACTGGGGTAAGACCGGGGTTAGACCAGGGTTAGACAAGGGTTAGACCTAGTTTTAGACCAGGGTTAGACAGGGGTAAGACCGGGGTTGGACCGGGGTTAGACCAGGGTAAGACTGGGGTTAGACCGGGGTAAGACTGGGGTTAGACCGGGGTTAAACCAGGGTAGGACCGGGGTTAGACCAGGGTTAGACCGGGGTTAGACCGGGGTTAGACCGGGGTAAAACCGGGGTAAAACCAGGGTTAGACTGGGTTTAGACCGGGGTAAGACCAAGGTTAGACCGAGGTAAGACCGGGATTAGACCGGGTTAGACCAGGGTTAGACCGGGTTAGACCAGGGTTAGACCGGGGTAAGACCGGGGTTAGACCGGGTTAGACCAGGGTTAGACCGGGGTAAGACTGGGGTTAGACAGGGGTTAGACCAGGGTTAGACCGGGGTTAGACCGGGGTAAGACCGGGGTTAGACCGAGGTTAGACCGAGGTTAGACCGAGGTTAGACTGGGGTTTAGACCGGGTATAGACCGGGGTTAGACCAGAGTTAGACCGAGGTAAGACTGAGGTAAGACTGGGGTAAGACCAGGGTTAGACCGGGTATAGACCGGGGTTAGACCAGAGTTAGACCGGGATAATACCGGGGTTAGACCGGGATTAGACCAGAGTTAGACCGGGATAAGACCGGGGTTAGACCAGAGTTAGACCGGGGTAAGACCGGGGTAAGACCGAGGTTAGACCGGGGTTAGACCGGGGTAAGACCGGGGTAAGACCAGGGTTAGACCGGGGTAAGACCAGAGTTAGACCAGGGTTAGACCGGGGTTAGACCGGGGAAAGACCAAGGTAAGACCGAGGTTAGACCGAGGTTAGACTGGGGTTAGACCGGGGAAAGACCAAGGTTAGACCTGGGTTAAACCTGGTTCTGTCCTGGTTAAGTCCCAGTTTAGTCCCGTTCTGGACCTGGTTTAGCTCTGGTTTAGTTCTGATTCGGTTTAGACCAGGTTTAATCACTCTTCCGTCCTGGTTTGGCCCCGTTTGGCCCGGTTTATGTGTGTTTGGCCCCGTTTATCTCTTTTTGGCCCGGTTTGGCCCTGTTTATCTCTGTTTGGCCCTGTTTATCTCTGTTTGGCCCCGTTTATCTCTTTTTGGCCCTGTTTGGCCCTGTTTATCTCTGTTTGGCCCCGTTTATCTCTTTTTGGCCCCGTTTATCTCTTTTTGGCCCTGTTTATCTCTGTTTGGCCCCGTTTAGCCCCGTTTGGCCCCGTTTCCTCGGTGTAAACGCGTTCTGGTGTTTCTCAGGTGGCCATCGCTCAGTTCAGTGACGACGCTCGCACAGAGTTCAAACTGAACTCCTACAACGACAAAGAGAAGCTGCTGGACGCCATCAACCGCATCTCGTACAAAGGCGGCAACACCAAGACGGGTGAGTCAGAATCAAAAACAAAAGACTTTAGTTATACCAAGTCTGAGGCTAAAAGCGTCTAGAAAGCAACAAATACACAACAAAAACGACTAAAATCAAGAAGAACAACAAGAAAAACACATCAGTCATCATCAGAGTAAAAAAAAACAAAAAAACAACACAGCAGAGTCAGAAAAACACCTCAGAGTCACAAAACACCTCAGAGTCAGAAAAAAACACCTCAGAGTCAAAAAACACCTCAGAGTTAAAAACAAAACAAAACCTCAGAGTAAAAAAAAACAATACCTCAGAGTCAGAAAAACACCTCAGAGTGAAAAAACACCTGAGTCAAAAAACACCTGAGTCACAAAAACACCTCAGAGTCAGAAAAACACCTCAGAGTCAGAAAAACACCTGAGAGTCAGAAAAACACCTCAGAGTCACAAAAACACCTCAGAGTCACAAAAACACCTCAGAGTGAAAAAACCAAAACAAAAAACAACACAGCAGAGTCAGAAAACATCTCAGAGTCACAAAACACACTCAGAGTCAAAAAAACATCTCGGAGTCACAAAACACAGTCAGAAAAACACACATCAGTCAGAAAAACACCTCAGAGTCAAAAAACACCTGTCAGAAAAACACCTCAGAGTCACAGAAACACCTCAGAGTCACAAAACAGAGTCAGAAAAACACCTCAGAGTCAGAAAAACACCTCAGAGTCAGAAAAACACCTCAGAGTCAGAAAACATCTCAGAGTCACAAAACACACTCAGAGTCAAAAAAAACATCTCGGAGTCACAAAACACAGTCAGAAAAACACACCTCAGAGTCAGAAAAACACACATCAGAGTCAGAAAAACACCTCAGAGTCAAAAAACACCTCAGTCAGAAAAACACCTCAGAGTCACAGAAACACCTCAGAGTCACAAAACAGAGTCAGAAAAACACCTCAGAGTCAGAAAACACCTCAGTCAGAAAAACACACATCAGAGTCACAAAAACTCACTCAGAATCAGAAAACACCTCAGAGTCAGAAAAAAAACACCACAGAGTCAGCAAAACACCTCAGAGTCAGAAAACACCTCAGAGTCCGAAAAAAAACACCTCAGAGTCAGAAAACACCTCAGAGTCAGAAAACACCTCAGAGTCCGAAAAAACTCACTCAGAGTCAGAAAACACCTCAGAGTCCGAAAAAACTCACTCAGAGTCAGAAAACACCTCAGAGTCAGAAAAAAAACACCCCAGAGTCCGAAAAACACCTCAGAGTCAAAAAAACACCTCAGAGTCACAAAACACCTCAGAGTCAGAAAACACCTCAGAGTCCGAAAAAAACACCTCAGAGTCAGAAAACACCTCAGAGTCAGAAAACACCTCAGAGTCAGAAAAACACCTCAGAGTCCGAAAACACCTCAGAGTCAGAAAACACCACAGAGTCCGAAAAAACTCACTCAGAGTGTTAAAACACCTCAGAGTCCGAAAAAAAACCCCACCTCAGAGTCAGAAAACACCTCAGAGTCCGAAAAACACCTCAGAGTCAGAAAACACCTCAGAGTCAAAAAACACCTCAGAGTCACAAAACACCTCAGAGTCACAAAACACCTCAGAGTCCGAAAAAAAAAAACCTCAGAGTCATAAAAACACCTGAGAGTCAGAAAACACCTCAGAGTCCGAAAAACACCTCAGAGTCAGAAAACACCTCAGAGTCCGAAAAAAAACAACTCAGAGTCAGAAAACACCTCAGAGTCAGAAAAAACTCACTCAGAGTCAGAAAAGACCTCAGAGTCAGAAAAAAACACCTCAGAGTCCGAAAAACACATCAGAGTCCGAAAAACACCTCAGAGTCAGAAAACACCTCAGAGTCCGAAAAAAAACACCTCAGAGTCACAAAACACCTCAGAGTCAGAAAACACCTCAGAGTCTGAAAAAAACACCTCAGAGTCAGAAAACACCTCAGAGTCAGAAAACACTTCAGAGTCCGAAAAACACCTCAGAGTCAGAAAACACCTCAGAGTCCGAAAAAAAAACACCTCAGAGTCAGAAAACACCTCAGAGTCAGAAAACACCTCAGAGTCACAAAAACACCTCAGAGTCAGAAAACACCTCAGAGTCAGAAAAAACTCACTCAGAGTCAGAAAACACCTCAGCCAGAAAAAAAAACACCTCAGAGTCAGAAAACACCTCAGAGTCAGAAAAACACCTCAGAGTCAGAAAACACCTCAGAGTCAGAAAAAAACACCTCAGAGTCAGAAAAACACCTCAGAGTCAGAAAAAAACACCTCAGAGTCAGAAAAACACCTTAGAGTCAGAAAAACACCTCAGAGTCAGAAAAACACCTCAGAGTCAAAAAACACCTCAGAGTCAAAAAACACCTCAGAGTCAGAAAAACACCTCAGAGTGAAAAAACACCTCAGAGTCAGAAAACACCTCAGAGTGAAAAAACACCTGAGTCAAAAAACACCTCAGAGTCAGAAAAACACCTCAGAGTCAGAAAACACCTCAGAGTAAGAAAAAACACACTCAGATTAAGAAAACACCACAGCCAGAAAAAAAAACACCTCAGAGTCAGAAAACACCTCAGAGTCAGAAAAACACCTCAGAGTCAGAAAACACCTCAGAGTCAGAAAAAAACACCTCAGAGTCAGAAAAACACCTCAGAGTCAGAAAAAAACACCTCAGAGTCAGAAAAACACCTTAGAGTCAGAAAAACACCTCAGAGTCAGAAAAACACCTCAGAGTCAAAAAAACACCTCAGAGTCAAAAACACCTCAGAGTCAGAAAAACACCTCAGAGTGAAAAAACACCTCAGAGTCAGAAAACACCTCAGAGTGAAAACACCTGAGTCAAAAACACCTCAGAGTCAGAAAAACACCTCAGAGTCAAAAACACCTCAGAGTCAGAAAAACACCTCAGAGTCACAAAAACACCTCAGAGTCAGAAAAACACAACAGAGTCAGAAAACACCTCAGAGTCAGAAAAACACCTCAGAGTGAAAAAACACCTCTGAGTCACAAAAACACCTCTGAGTCACAAAAAACACCTCAGAGTCAGAAAACACCTCAGAGTGAAAAAACACCTCAGAGTCAGAAAAACACCTCAGAGTGAAAAAACACCTCAGAGTCAGAAAACACCTCAGAGTCACAAAAACACCTCAGAGTCAGAAAACACCTCAGACTCAGAAAAACACCTCAGAGTCAGAAAAAACATCAGAGTAAAAACACCTCAGAGTCAGAGAAAAACACCTCAGAGTCACAAAAAAACACCTCAGATTAAGAAAAACACCTCAGAGTCAGAAAACACCTCAGACTCAGAAAAACACCTCAGAGTCAGAAAACACCTCAGACTCAGAAAAACACCTCAGAGTCAGAAAACACCTCAGAGTAAAAAAAAACACCTCAGAGTCAGAAAAACACCTCAGAGTCACAAAAAACACCTCAGAGTCAGAAAACACCTCAGAGTCAGAAAAACACCTCAGAGTCAGAAAACACCTCAGAGTCAAAAAACACCTGAGAGTCAGAAAAAGGGTCGAAGGCGTGTTTTTAATGGTGTGTTTTGTTTGGAGGCCGGGCGATCCAGCACGTGAGGGAGCAGATCTTCACCTCAGAGGGAGGCGTCAGGAGAGGAGTCCCCAAAGTGCTGGTGGTTCTGACGGACGGACGGTCCCAGGACGACGTCAACAAGGTGTCCAAAGAGCTGCAGATGGAAGGTACGGGTGTTTTACCCAAAAAACAGCAGAAAACACAGGAAAAAGAGCTGCAGGTGGAAGGTACGAGTGTTTTACCCAAAAAACAGCAGAAAACACAGAAAAAAGAGCTGCAGATGGAAGGTACGAGCGTTTTACCCCAAAAAACATTAGAAAACACAGGGAAAAGAGCTGCAGGTGGAAGGTACGAGTGTTTTACCTAAAAAACAGCAGAAAACACAGAAAAAAGAGCTGCAGATGGAAGGTATGAGTGTTTTACCCCAAAAAACAACCATAAAACACAGAAACAAAGAGCTGCAGATGGAAGGTACGAGTGTTTTACCCCAAAAAACAGCAGAAAACACAGAAACAAAGAGCTGCAGTTGGAAGGTACGATCGTTTTACCCAAAAAAACAGCAGAAAACACAGAAAAAAGAGCTGCAGGTGGAAGGTAATGAGTGTTTTACCCCAAAACAGCAGAAAACACAGGAAACAGAGCTGAAGATGGATGGTAAGAGAGTTTTCCCCAAAAAAACATCAGAAAACACATAAAAAAGAGCTGCAGGTGGAAGGTACGAGTGTTTTACCCAAAAAACAGCAGAAAACACAGAAAAAAGAGCTGCAGATGGAAGGTACGAGTGTTTTACCCCAAAAAACAGCAGAAAACACAGGAAAAAGAGCTGCAGATGGAAGGTACCAGTGTTTAACCTAAAAAACAGCAGAAAATACCAAAAAAAGAGCTGCAGATGGAAGGTACGAGCGTTTTACCCAAAAAAACAGCAGAAAACACAGAAACAAAGAGCTGCAGGTGGAAGGTACGGGCGTTTTACCCCAAAAAACAGCAGAAAACACAGAAACAAAGAGCTGCAGATGGAAGGTACGAGCGTTTTACCCAAAAACAGCAGAAAACACAGAAAAAAGAGCTGCAGGTGGAAGGTACGAGTGTTTTACCCCAAAAAACAGCAGAAAACACAGGAAACAGAGCTGCAGATGGAAGGTACGAGTGTTTTACCTAAAAATAAAAAAAGCAAAAAACAAAGGAAAAAGAGGTGCAGATGGAAGGTACGGGTGTTTTACCCAAAAAACAGCAGAAAACACAGGAAAAAGAGCTGCAGGTGGAAGGTACGAGCGTTTTACCCAAAAAACAGCAGAAAACTCAGAAACAAAGAGCTGCAGGTGGAAGGTACGAGCGTTTTACCCAAAAAACAGCAGAAAACACAGAAAAAAGAGCTGCAGGTGGAAGGTACGAGCGTTTTACCCAAAAAACAGCAGAAAACACAGAAAAAAGAGCTGCAGATGGAAGGTACGAGCGTTTTACCCAAAAAAACAGCAGAAAATACCAAAAAAAAGAGCTACAGGTGGAAGGTACGAGTGTTTTACCCAAAAAACAGCAGAAAACACAGAAAAAAGAGCTGCAGGTGGAAGGTACGAGTGTTTTACCCAAAAAACAGCAGAAAACACAAGAAAAAGAGCTGCAGGTGGAAGGTACGAGCGTTTTACCCAAAAAAACAGCAGAAAACACAGAAAAAATAGCTGCAGTTGGAAGGTACGGGCGTTTTACCCAAAAAAACAGCAGAAAACACAGAAAAAAGAGCTGCAGGTGGAAGGTACGGGCGTTTTACCCAAAAAACAGCAGAAAACACAGGAAAAAGAGCTGCAGATGGAAGGTACGAGTGTTTTACCTAAAAAAACAGCAGAAAACACAGAAACAAAGAGCTGCAGGTGGAAGGTACGAGTGTTTTACCCAAAAAACAGCAGAAAACACCAAAAAAAGAGCTGCAGATGGAAGGTACGAGCGTTTTACCCCAAAAAAAACATTAGAAAACACAGGAAAAAGAGCTGCAGGTGGAAGGTACGAGTGTTTTACCCAAAAAACAGCAGAAAACACAGGAAAAAGAGCTGCAGGTGGAAGGTACGAGTGTTTTACCCAAAAAAACAGCAGAAAACACAGAAAAAAGAGCTGCAGGTGGAAGGTACGAGCGTTTTACCCAAAAAACAGCAGAAAACACAGGAAAAAGAGCTGCAGATGGAAGGTACAAGTGTTTTACCTAAAAAAACAGCAGAAAACACAGAAAAAAGAGCTGCAGATGGAAGGTACCAATGTTTTACCTAAAAAACAGCAGAAAACACAGAAAAAAGAGCTGCAGATGGGAGGTACGAGTGTTTTACCCAAAAAAACAGCAGAAAACACAGAAAAAAGAGCTGCAGGTGGAAGGTACGAGTGTTTTACCCAAAAAACAGCAGAAAACACAGAAAAAAGAGCTGCAGATGGAAGGTACGAGCGTTTTACCCAAAAAACCAGCAGAAAACACAGAAAAAAGAGCTGCAGATGGAAGGTACGAGTGTTTTACCCAAAAAAAACAGCAAAAAACTCAGAAACAAAGAGCTGCAGATGGAAGGTGCCAGTGTTTTCTAGTACAATTCTTCAATTTTTTGTTTTTTGGTGATTTTGCTCTCTTAACACATCAACTTTCATGTGGAAACAACAAACGTGTCCAATCTGCTCCTGATGTTTGATTCTTCCATTGAATCCACTTCATCCATAGATTTCTCTGGACATTGTTTTCTTAAAATGCATTTTTGTCTCTCGAGACATAAAAACAAGTCTTAAAGTAACTCCCACACCAAACTGTACAATCTGGACTCAACCAGATTTAGACAAAACCACACAAGGATTTTTTAAATATCGAATTCTAAAACTGATTTATTCAAGTTTTAATTAAAAAAAATTAGGTGAAATTTGAATTTTTAGGAAAATTTTCAGTCCCAGTTTAAAAACTAAATAAGAAATCCAAAATCCCCTCTGTACATTTTTATAACAAAATGAACCAAGAAATTTAAACCTGGTTCTGTCCATTTTTCAGATTTAAATGTCACAAATATGTGGATTTTTGTCAGTTTTTACACAGAAAATGCTTTATTTCTGCACGAAAACATGAAATGATAAAAAACGTGTAACACATTTTTTCTTACATCTATGTGACTAAACTACAGGAGAAGTTTAACATTGATATCTTCAGATTTAAGATTTTTTTTCCAGTTTTTTACGTTTTTCTCATTTTTTCAGGGTACATCGTTTTTGCGATTGGATTTGCCGACGCGGATTACGGCGAGCTGGTGAGCATCGCCAGCAAACCCAGCGAGAGGCACGTGTTTTTCGTGGACGATCTCGACGCCTTCAAGAAAATCGAGGAGAAGCTGGTCACGTTCGTGTGTGAAGCCGCCACGGCCAGTGAGTCGCGCCGGAAAAGTGTAAAAAAAACTCAGAAAACGTTTGAAATGCTGTGTTTTATTTTCATTTGTGTGATTTCAGCGTGTCCTTCTGTTCCGATGAGCGGCAGCACCACACCAGGTAAAAACACCGCACTTGAATCAAAAAAAGTCTATGGTTTAAGTAAAATACGTTTAGTTAAACTGAAATAAGTGACTGTTTTTATGAGAAAGGTTTTTGTTTTTATGAGAAAAGTTTCTGGATTTATGAGAAAAGTTTGTTTTTATGAGAAAAGTTTCTGTTTTTATGGGAAAAGTTTCTGGTTTTATGAGAAAAGTTTGTTTTTATGAGAAAGGTTTCTGTTTTTATGAGAAAAGTTAGTTTTTATGAGAAAGGTTTCTGTTTTTATGAGAAAAGTTTCTGGTTTATGAGTAAAGTTTATGTTTTTATGAGAAAGGTTTCTGGATTTATGAGAAAAGTTTCTGTTTTTATGAGAAAGGTTTTTGTTTTTATGAGAAAAGTTTCTAGTTTAATGAGAAAAGTTTCTGGTTTTATGAGAAAAGTTTCAGTTTTTATGAGAAAAGTTTCAGTTTTTATGAGCTTTTCATGAAACAAACATTTCTCATTAAAATTGAAACATTTTTCATAAAAACAAACTTTTCTCATCAAAACCGACACATTTTTCCTAAAAACAAACTCTTCTCATTAAATCAGAAACATTTCTCATAAAAACATAAACTTTTCTCATAAACACCTTTTTGTGAATAAAATAAGCTATCGTATGTATCTCTTTCAAACTTGTACTAAATTATTTTTTCTGAGCGTTTTTCTTGTTTCTATGAGTTTTCGGTGTGATTTTCTTGTTCCTGTGCCTTTTCTGAGCATTTTTCTTGTTTTCTGTGAGTTTTCGGAATGTTTTCCTTGTTTCTCTTTGAGTTTTCCGGTCGTTTTTCTTACTTAAGTGAGTTTTCGGAGTGATTTCTTTGTTTCTATGAGTTTTCGGAGTGTTTTCCTTGTTTCTGTGTGTTTTCTGAGCGTTTTTTCTTGTTTCTTTGCGTTTTCTGAGTGTTTTCCTTGTTTCTGTGAGTTTTCTTAATGTTTTCTTCTTTTTCTGTGAGTTTTTTGAGTGTTTTCTTCTTTTTCTGTGAGTTTTCTGAGTGTTTTCCTTGTTTCTGTGAGTTTTCTGAGTGTTTTTTTCTTGTTTCTCGGAGGTTTCCGGATGATGGAGCTGTTTGGTTTGGTGGAGGACAAATACAGCGCTCTCTCTGGAGTCTCTCTGGTCCCAGGAACATTCAACACTTTCCCCTGTTTCAGACTCCACAGCGACGCTCTGCTCGCCCAGCCGACCAAGTGAGTGTGACACAAACATGGAGCTGACACGGAACACTAACATGGAGCTAACACGGAACACAAACATGGAGCTAACACGGATCACAAACATGGAGCTAACACGGAACACAAACACGGAGCTAACACGGAACACAAACATGGAGCTAACACAGAACACTAACATGGAGCTAACACGGAACACAAACATGGAGCTAACACGGAACACAAACACGGAGCTAACACGGATCACAAACATGGAGCACAAACATGGAACACAAACATGGAGCTAACACGGAACACAAACATGGAACACAAACATGGAGCTAACACGGAACACAAACATGGAGCTGACACGGATCACAAACATGGAACACAAACAGGAAGCTAACATGGATCACAAACATGGAACTAACACGGAACACAAACATGGAGCTAACACGGATCACAAACATGGAACACAAACATGGAGCTAAAATGGATCACAAACATGGAACACAAACATGGAGCTAACATGGATCACAAACATGGAACACAAACATGGAACTAACATGGAACACAAACATGGAGCTAACACGGAACACAAACATGGAACTAACACGGATCACAAACATGGAGCTAACATGGATCACAAACATGGAGCTAACATGGATCACAAACATGGAGCTAACACGGAACACAAACATGGAACACAAACATGGAGCTAACACGGATCACAAACATGGAACTAACACGGAACACAAACATGGAGCTAACACGGAACACTAACATGAGCTAACACGGAACACAAACATGGAACACAAACATGGAGCTAACACGGAACACAAACATGGAGCTAACACGGAACACTAACATGAGCTAACACGGAACACAAACATGGAACACAAACATGGAGCTAACACGGAACACAAACATGGAGCTAACACGGAACACAAACATGGAGCTAACACGGAACACAAACATGGAGCTAACACGGAACACAAACATGGAGCTAACACAGAACACTAACATGGAGCTAACACAGAACACTAACATGGAGCTAACACAGAACACTAACATGGAGCTAACTCCATGTTAGTTAATTTTTTACTGTTTATATGTGTATTTGTGTTTCTGAAACTGTACCTGTGAAGCACTTTGGTCAACCATGGTTGTTTTTTAAGTGTTCTATATAAATAAATGTGATTGATTGATTGATTGATTGAACATGGAACACAAACATGGAACTAACATGGAATAATAACACGGAACTAAAATGGAACAAAGATGGAACTAACATGGAACACTAACATGGAACTAACATGGAACACAAACATGGAACTAACACAGAACTAACATGAAACACTAACATGGAACTAACACGGAACACAAACATGGAACTAACACAGAACTAACATGGAACACTAACATGGAACATACACATGGAACTAACACGAACATGGAACACTAACATGGAAATAACACAGAACTAACATGGAACACAAACATGGAACACTAACATGGAACTAACCCAGAATTAACATGGAACACAAACATGGAACACTAACATGGAACTAACACGTAACACAAACATGGAACTAACATGGAACACAAACATGGAGCACTAACATGGAGCTAACATGGAACACAAACATGGAGCTAACATGGATCGTTTCTCTGCATGGATCATTAACACTAACATGTTTTTTGTTAATATCGTCTTAACATCTACAAATGCATAAACAAACAGTGCTTGATAATGTTTACGACAGGGACCCTCTCGCTGTGAGGCTCACCGTTGTGCCTGTGCTCTGTAGGTTCCTGCACCCTGAGGGGCTCCCCTCGGACTACACCATCTCTCTGCTCTTCAGGCTGCTCCCTGACACGCCCCCAGAGCCTTTCGCCGTGTGGGAAATCCTGGACCGAACCAACGAGCCTGTGGTGGGCGTCATCCTGGACAGTGAGCGCCGCCGACACAAGCACCCTGCACTCACAGCACTGAAGACACTCTCAATGCACTAGAAGCACTCTCACCGCAGTAGAAACACTCTCACAGCACTAAAAACACTCACAGGACTAAAAACACTCTCAATGCACTAGAAGCACTCTCACCGCAGTAGAAACACTCTCACAGCACTAAAAACACTCTCACAGGACTAAAAACACTCTCAATGCACTAGAAGCACTCTCACCGCAGTAGAAACACTCTCACAGCACTAAAAACACTCTCACTGCACTAAAAACACTCTCACCGCAGTAGAAACACTCTCACCGCAGTAGAAACACTCTCACAGCAATAGAAACACTCTCACCGCAGTAGAAACACTCTCACAGCACTAAAAACACTCTCACCGCAGTAGAAACACTCTCACAGCACTAAAAACACTCTCATCGCAGTAGAAACACTCTCACAGCACTAAAAACACTCTCACCACAGTAGAAACACTCTCTCCGCACTGAAAACACTGTCACCACACTGAAAGCACTCTCACCACAGTAGAAACACTCTCACCACAGTAGAAACACTCTCACCGCAGTAGAAACACTCTCACAGCAATAGAAACACTCTCGCCGCAGTAGAAACACTCTCATGGCAGTGAAAACACTCTCACCGCAGTAGAAACACTCTCACAGCACTAAAAACACTCTCACCGCACTAAAAACACTCACTGCAGTAGAAACACTCTCACAGCACTGAAAACACTCTCACCACATTAGAAACACTCTCACAGCACTAAAAACACTCTCACCGCAGTAGAAACACTCTCACAGCACTAAAAACACTCTCATCGCAGTAGAAACACTCTCACAGCACTAAAAACACTCTCACCACAGTAGAAACACTCTCACCACAGTAGAAACACTCTCACAGCACTAAAAACACTCTCGCCGCAGTAGAAACACTCTCACAGCAATAGAAACACTCTCATCGCAGTAGAAACACTCTCACCTCACTTGAAACACTCTCACAGCACTAAAAACACTCTCATCGCAGTAGAAACACTCTCACAGCACTAAAAACACTCACAGGACTAAAAACACTCTCAATGCACTAGAAGCACTCTCACCGCAGTAGAAACACTCTCACAGCACTAAAAACACTCTCACAGGACTAAAAACACTCTCAATGCACTAGAAGCACTCTCACCGCAGTAGAAACACTCTCACAGCACTAAAAACACTCTCACTGCACTAAAAACACTCTCACACAGTAGAAACACTCTCACCGCAGTAGAAACACTCTCACAGCAATAGAAACACTCTCACACATAGTAGAAACACTCTCATAGCACTTCAAACACTCTCACAGCAGTAGAAACACTCTCACAGCACTAAAAACACTCTCATCGCAGTAGAAACACTCTCACAGCACTAAAAACACTCTCACCACAGTAGAAACACTCTCTCCGCACTGAAAACACTGTCACCACACTGAAAGCACTCTCACCACAGTAGAAACACTCTCACCACAGTAGAAACACTCTCACCGCAGTAGAAACACTCTCCCAGCACAATAAACACTCTCTCCGCAGTAGAAACACTCTCATGGCAGTGAAAACACTCTCACCGCAGTAGAAACACTCTCACAGCACTAAAAACACTCTCACCGCACTAAAAACACTCACTGCAGTAGAAACACTCTCACAGCACTGAAAACACTCTCACCACATTAGAAACACTCTCACAGCACTAAAAACACTCTCACCGCAGTAGAAACACTCTCACAGCACTAAAAACACTCTCACCGCAGTAGAAACACTCTCACAGCACTAAAAACACTCTCATCGCAGTAGAAACACTCTCACAGCACTAAAAACACTCTCACCACAGTAGAAACACTCTCACCACAGTAGAAACACTCTCACAGCACTAAAAACACTCTCGCCGCAGTAGAAACACTCTCACAGCAATAGAAACACTCTCGCCGCAGTAGAAACACTCTCACAGCAATAGAAACACTCTCGCCGCAGTAGAAACACTCTCACAGCACTAAAAACACTCTCACCTCACTAGAAACACTCTCACAGCACTAAAAACACTCTCATCGCAGTAGAAACACTCTCACCGCAGTAGAAACACTCTCACAGCACTAAAAACACTCTCATCGCAGTAGAAACACTCTCACAGCACTAAAAACACACTCACAGCACTAAAAACACTCTCATCGCAGTAGAAACACTCTCACGGCAGTGAAAACACTCTCACCGCAGTAGAAACACTCTCACAGCACTAAAAACACTCTCACCGCAGTAGAAACACTCTCACAGCACTAAAAACACTCTCATCGCAGTAGAAACACTCTCACAGCACTAAAAACACTCTCACCACAGTAGAAACACTCTCACAGCACTAAAAACACTCTCACCGCAGTAGAAACACTCTCACTGCACTAAAAACACTCACCGCAGTAGAAACACTCTCACAGCACTGTTAAAGCATAAAAACACAATTACGGCACTATTTAAGGATAAAAACACGCTCACGGCGCGGTAAAAACACTCATGGCGCTGTATAAACACTCTCAGCACTGTAAAAACACTCTCACGGCACTGTAAAAACACTCTCACGGCACTGTAAAAACACTCTCACGGCACTGTAAAAACACTCTCACGGCACTGTAAAAACACTCTCACAGCACTGTAAAAACACTCTCACAGCACTGTAAAAACACTCTCACAGCACTGTTAAAACACTCTCAGCACTGTAAAAACACTCTCACAGCACTGTAAAAACACTCTCACAGCACTGTAAAAACACTCTCAAAATTGTAAAAACACTCTCAGCACAGTTGAAAAATAGATGCATATATGAATTGTTAGAATTAAAAAAAGAAAAAAAAAAGTTCCATAAACATTCCAAGCAAAAATAGCATCTCCATGGAGACAAGTGGATGGATGACCCTCCATCATAAAAGTTACAGAGTCCATCTTTAAATGCTTTTTATTAAGTTTTTCTTTCTTTCTCTGACAAAAAATACTGCTTTGACAAAAACAAAATAACAATAATTCACAAAAATCAAAGTGAACTTAAGAAAACCAACCAGTACAAAAACACAAGTGTAACTTTAATCCACTTTACTGTAAACTTCATTCAGAGGTTTATGTTTTTGTTTTTCACAGATGGAGGGAAAACACTCACGTTTTTTAACAACGATTACAAAGGAGACTTTCAGACCGTGACCTTCGAGGGACCAGAGATCAAGAAACTCTTCTACGGGAGCTTCCACAAGGTACAGAGACCGACCCGGACTAAACCAGGTCCAGACCCGGTCCAGACCCGGTCCAGACCCGGCCCTATAACCGGACTAAACCAGGTCCAGACCGGACTAAACCAGGTCCAGACCCGGCCCTATAACCGGACTAAACCAGGTCCAAACCGGACTAAACCAGGCCTAGAACTGTCCAGACCCGGTCCAGACCCAGCCCTATAACCGGACTAAACCAGGTCCAGACCGGACTAAACCAGGTCCAGACCCGGCCCTATAACCGGACTAAACCAGGTCCAGACCCGGCCCTATAACCGGACTAAACCAGGTCCAGACCGGACTAAACCAGGTCCAGACCGGACTAAACCAGGTCCAGACCCAGCCCTATAACCGGACTAAACCAGGTCCAGACCCGGTCCAGACCCAGCCCTATAACCGGACTAAACCAGGTCCAGACCGGACTAAACCAGGTCCAGACCGGACTAAACCAGGTCCATACCGGACTAAACCAGGTCCAGACACGGTCCAAACCGGACTAAACCAGGTCCAAACCGGACTACACTAGGTCCAGACCAGGTCCTAAAACTGGACAAAACCAGGTCCAAACCAGATCCTATAACCAGACTAAACCAGGTCCAGACCTGGTACAAACCAGTTCTATAATCGGACTAAACCAGATCCAAACCAGTTCTATTACCAGACTAAACCAGTTCTATAACCGGACTAAACCAGTTCTATAACCAGACTAAACCAGTTCTATAACCGGACTAAACCAGTTCTATAACCAGACTAAACCAGTTCTATAACCGGACTAAACCAGGTCTAAATAAGTCTTGAGTTTAACAGATTTTGTCTGTGTTTTGTTCCTTTGGGTGAAGTGTGTTTGCAGACTGTCACCACCAGAGGGCAGTGAGGGCTCAGAAATACTCTGAACAAGAAACAATCTTAGATTTAGAGATCGATTTGAAACTTCTTCTGGACTTAATCTTTATAAATGTTAGTTTTTCTGTAAAACTGTCCCAAATGTCACATATTTGGGACATTGTTTATATAATTTTTACTTTTAAAAAAACATTTGCAGAGAGGATCTGAAAATGTGCATAAAAATTTTTGAAGTTAAAGTTTGAATAAATCAGGCTTTGAATTAGATTTACACAAATATTTCTGTAAAACCAGTCAAAATCTTTTTTTTGTACAGTATTGTAAAAAAGGAGCTACTTTAGGGCTGATATTTATGTCTAAGAAAATGGATGCATTTTATCCATTTTGAGGCTTTTGTTGTTGTTTTTATAGAAAAGCAAACATTTCTCCCACAGTTAAATATGGAGAGGATATTCTGGTCTGCTTTATTCGGCCTCCAGTCGTCCACATTCTGGAATTTTGAACTTTCTGATGAGTTTTTTAAGGGGAGGTGAAAAGGAAATAATGTTAAATTTAAAGAGGAAAACGACACTGGAGAAACTCTCAGGACGCAGCAAAAGAAATGATATTTAAAATCGATTTATGAAACAAAACCGCTGGAGGCTCAAGACGCTGAGAAGAAAAATCCTCAAACGTTACATTAAATAAAAAGAGAATAGCTGAAAATAATAATAGTTTTTTTCAAGAAATAATTTAATAATTCCTTTTACCAAACAAAGATATTACGAAAGTGGCTCAAAATGTTCCAAATTACTAATGAATAATGAATAATGTCATTTTAATCAAAGTAGACCAAATATCATCGTGGTTCTTTTTCTGTAGTTAATCTTCATAAATGTCTTATCGTATTTTTTTCTCATAAAAATAAGGCATTTTTTTGTGCAGAAATTGACAAAATGTCACATGTTTAGACACTGAGTTTGAGTGGATTTTGGGTCTTGTTTAGTGTTTGAGTAAATTATAGTTTTCTTGAAAATCTGCGTAAAAATTCTAAATTTCTTAAATTTTTTTGGAGTTAAACATGAATGAATCAGAATCAGATCTGAATAAATCTGTCTGTTTTTTGGTGTGTGTGACACTAAAAACACTCTCACCGCACTGGAAAAGCATAAAAACACACTTACGGCACTATTTAAGGATAAAAACAGGCTCACGGCACGGTAACAACACTGTAGGAGCTGCTTTACATTCGTGATGTAGTTTATTCTTTTATTCCGCGCCCTGAGCCGCTCGGAGCTTTATCTTTGGTCCGAGCGCCTCTTCTTCACGTCTTTGATGTAGTTTATAGTTTATTCTTCGCCCTGAGCCGCTCGGAGCTTTATCTCTTTGGTCCGAGCGTCTCTACTTCATGTTTTTGATGTAGTTTATTCTTTTATTCTTCGCCCTGAGTCGCTCGGAGCTTTATCTCTTTGGTCCGAGCGCCTCCACTCGGTCCCACACAGAAGAAGGGGAACATGCTCTCTCTGAGGCTCCACGAGTGCGTGAGCAGGTGGGCGGAGCACTCGGCGTCGTAGAAGGACACCCGCCCCCTGTCGCAGTCCAGTTTGACCCGGACCCTCCGCGGCGGCGCCCCCTGCGGCCTCACGGCTTTGCTGCGGCCGTCCGTGTAGCGCCCGTCCCGGTGGCACAGGCTCCACACGCCGCACTTGGGCGAGGCGTGGATCTTGCGCTTCCTGTCCACGGTCTCCTTGGCGACGCCCAGGCTCCAGCTGGGATGGTCGCCCACGTCCACGTCCCACCGCAGGGCGCCCGAGCCGAAGGCCCGCGAGCCCAGGACAATGGGGTGTTTGCTGAAGCGCCGCGCCGTCTCGGGCAGCGCGCGGTAGTTGTCGTGTCTGACGGAGCGCAGGTCGTCGGACACTCGCAGCCAGCTCCCCGCGGTGTCCGGGTCCAGGGTCACCTCGTCTGGAACACAGGCGCAGGTTTAGAGGCGACCGGCAGGAGACCCGCGCCCTCAGGAGGGTACGGTCGACTGTGGAACCATATCCTCTGACTCGTCTTATTATTGTAGTTTTATTATTGATTTAGCTGCTTTTGTTACGTTTTTGTCACTTTCAGATGTGTTTTTTTCCGCTTTCAGTCGCGTTTTTGTTGCTTTCAGTCCGTTTTTGACACTTTCAGCTCTGATTTTGTCACTTTTAGCTGTGTTTTTGTCACTTTTAGTCACGTCTTTGTCACTTCAAGTCACAATTTTGTCTCTTTTAGTCACGTCTTTGTCATTTTTTGTTACGTTTTTGTCACTTTCAGATGTGTTTTTTCCGCCTTCAGTCGCATTTTTGTTGCTTTCAGTGCATTTTTGTCACTTAAAGTCGCAATTTTGTCACTTTTAGCTGTGTTTTTGTCACTTTTAGTCACGTCTTTGTCACTTTTTGTCACTTTTTTGTCACTTTCAAATATGTTTTTGTCACTTTTAGTTGCATTTTTGTTCCTTTTAGTCACGTTTTTGTCACTTGTAGTATTGTTTTAGTTGCTTTTTGTCTGTTTTTATCGCCTTAAGTAGCAATTTTTTCACTTTAAATCATGTCTCTGTCACTTTCAGATGTGTTTTTGTCTCTTTTAGTTGCAGTTTTCTCTTCTAGTCACGTTTTTGTCTCTTTCTCTTGCGTTTTTGTCACTTTTAGTTTTGTTTTGATGCTTTTTGTTGCTTTCAGTTGCATTGTTGTCACTATAAGTCACTTTTAGCTGTGTTTTTGTCACGTCTTTGTCACTTTTGGTCACGTTTTTGTCACTTTTAGATGTGTTTTTGTCTCTTTCACTTGCTTTTTTTTTCATTTTTAGTTTTGTTCTGATGCTTTTTGTTGCTTTCATTTGCGTTGTTGATACTATAAGTCGCTTTTAGCTGTGTTTTTGTCACTTTTAGTCACATTTCTGTCATTTTAGTCACGTTTTTATCACTTGTAATCGCGTGTTAGTCACTTTTAGTCACATTTCTGTCATTTTAGTCACATTTTTGTCACTTGTATTCGCGTGTTTGTCACTTTTAGTTATGCTTAGTGTCTAAAGTATAGGGTTAGCTGTTTTTATGCAGAATAAAACAGGATATTTAGTTGTTTATTTGATCGTTTCTTTGTCACCTGTTGTTCGCTGTGTGGGGGATTTGGGCTCCTCCTGCGGCTCCTGCTTCTGCTTGACAGAAATGCTCAGTTTGTCCAGAGCAAAATTTTCGTCCAGAAAGTCTTTGGAAACCCTCCTGGTGCAGACGGGGCAGCGGCGGACCGTCTGCTGATCCCAGCGCTTCCGGAGGCAGCGGCGGCAGAAACTGTGATGGCAGCTCAGAGTCACGAGCTCGGTGAAGACGTCCTGACAAACGGGACAGGTCAAGTCCGCCTCCGCCATTTCGCTCGGACGCAGACCTCCTCAGGTTCTCTCAGGACGAGTGTAGACGCCGTATCTGGACGCGGTGCATTCCATGTGACTGTGGCGCCTCTGCGCTCCTGAACATGCTGCTCGGCCGGTCTCGCCTGGTCACGTGACTCGCTGTGGAATGACGCCCCGCGCTTTGCCAGAACAGTCAGACCTGCTGCCAAAAAAAATATAGAAATATGTAGCTCACACTTGTTTTTGTTTGGTCCTGGTTTGAATCCAGTTTAATCCAGATCTTGACTTGATTTGGTCCCAGTTTGAGCCCAATTTAATCCTGATCTAGACTTGACTTGGTCCTGGTTTGAGTCCAGTTTAATCCTGATCTAGACTTGATTTGGTTCTGGTTTGAGCCCAGTTTAATCTTGATCTAGACTTGATTTAGTCCTGGTTTGAGCCCAGTTTAATCTGGATCTAGATTTCATTTAGTCCTGGTTTGAGCCCAGTTTATTCCAGATCTTGACTTGATTTGGTCCCAGTTTGAGCCCAGTTTAATCCCTATCTAGACTTGATTTGGTCCTGGTTTTATTCCAGTTTAATCCAGATCTAGACTTGATTTGGTCCTGGTTTGAGTCCAGTTTAATCCAGATCTAGACTTGATTTAGTCCTGGTTTGATCCCGGTTTAATCCAGATCTAGATTTGATTTGGTCCCAGTTTGAGCCCAGTTTAATCCCGATCTAGACTTGATTTAGTCCTGGTTTGAGCCCAGTTTAATCCTGATCTAGACTTGATTCGGTCCTGGTTTGAGCCCAGTTTAATCCTGATGCAGACTTGATTTAGTCCTGGTTTTTTTTTCTTGTTTAGTCCCAATTTTAATGTGGTGTTTATACGAGTGTGAACACACCCTGAGTCTAATTCACTTTTGCCTTGAGCCGCCGTTATTGTTTCTTAACAATATTTGAAACATTCTGACGACAAAATCTTTAAAAGGATGTTTAGTTAAAGGTGCACTATGAAACTTTTTCTGGTGGAGAGTAGACCTCGCCAAGTTACAGGTCAGATCTGTGGAAGGCGATCATGCTCAATGCAAGAGCACATTTAAAGGTATCCTTAAGCAATAAAAACACCTGTCGTTGAATAAAAATGACTCTATGATCATTAAACACACTGAGATAAATGAAGCTGTAGTAGATTTTGTAAACTGTAGTATAATTTGCAAACAACCAAATTAAGAACATCAGGAACATTATGAACAACAAAAATACTTTAGGACCCAAAACAGAACCTTGAGGAACTCCACAATTCATTCTTACAAACAACTAAACTCAATTTAAGACAAGACACTACAGGCAAAACTCGGGCAAAACTTTTTCACTTTTTTGTTTTTTGGTCAGTTTTCTTTCTCACAAAACAACTTTTATGTGGAAACAACAAATGTGTCCAATCTGCTCCTAAAGATGTTTTATTCTTCCATTGAA
The DNA here is from genome assembly GCA_019453435.1 of Rhinogobius similis. Lineage (NCBI taxonomy): Eukaryota > Metazoa > Chordata > Actinopteri > Gobiiformes > Gobiidae > Rhinogobius > Rhinogobius similis. The sequence continues at coordinate 2,074,915 of CM033635.1, read as the reverse complement.
TCCACTTCATCCATAGATTTCTCTGGGACATTGTAACTTCAAAGGCCGTTTTCTAAAAATGCATTTTTGTCCCTCGAGACATAAAGATCAGCCTTAAAGTAGATCCCACACCAAACTGTACAATCTGGACTCAACAAGATTTTGACAAACCGTACGGAAGGATTTCATGATATCTAATTCTAAAACTGCAACATTTCCCGAAGACAACTTTTCTGTTTTTATTTTTGGCTACATGAAATGTTTTTGTATGTGATTGTACTTCCTGAGATCAATAAAAAGGAAGAAAAAAAGAAAACAAAAATTAAAAATTAAGCTTTTGCGTCTTCTTGCTGGCAGTGTATTTTTACAAGTGAACTGCAGGAGGAGCTCTTTTGCTGAAGTTCCTTAGTTCTATAAATAAATAATAATAAATAGACCAGACACCAGGCCAGTTAAGTAAGATTTAACCAGTAACCAGAAAAGTGTTTGTTTTTGCATTTGTTTACCCTGTGTTTGTGTTCATGTTTGTTTACCCTCTGTTTGTTTATTTTCATGTTTGTTTACCCTCTATTTGTTTGTTCTTATGTTGGTTTACCCTCTGTTTGTTTATTTTTGCGCTAGTGTAACCTATGTTTGTTTGTTTTTTGCTCTCGTTTACCCGCTGTTTGTCTTCATGTTTGTTTACCCGCTGTCTGTTTGTTTTTGTGCTTGTTTACCCTCTGTTTGTTTTTATGCTGGTTTACCCTCTGTTTGTTTTGCGCTAGTTTACCCTATGTTTGTTTTCATGCTTGTTTACCCTCTGTTTATTTTTGCACTTGTTTACCCGCTGTCTGTTTGTTTTTGCGCTAGTTTACCCTCTGTTTGTTTTCGTGCTAGTTTACCCTTTGTTTGTTTTTGCGCTTGTTTATCCTCTGTTTGTTTTTGCACTTGTTTACCCTCTGTTTGTTTGTTTTTGCGCTCGTTTACCCTCTGTTTGTTTGTTTTTGCACTTGTTTACCCTCTGTTTATTTTTGCACTCGTTTGCCCTCTGTTTGTTTGTTTTCGTGCTTGTTTACCCTCTGTTTATTTTTGCACTTATTTACCCTCTGTTTATGTTTGCACTTGTTTACCCTCTGTTTGTTTCCGCGCTTGTTTACCCTCTGTTTGTTTTTGCGCTTGTTTACCCTCTGTTTGTTTCTGCACTCGTTTACCCTCTGTTTGTTTCCTCGCTTGTTTACCCTCTGTTTGTTTTTACGTTTGTTTACCCTCCGCTTGTTTGTTTTTGCGCTCGTTTGCCCTCTGCTTATTTTTGTGCTCGTTTGCCCTCTGTTTATTTTTGTGCTTGTTTACCCTCTGTTTGTTTCCGCGATGGTTTACCCTCTATTTTTGCACTTGTTTACCCTATGTTTGTTTTTGCGTTAGTTTACCCACTGTTTGTTTTTGTGTTTGTTTATCCTCTGTTTGTTTCCGCGCTCGTTTACCCTCTGTTTGTTTCCACGCTCGTTTACCCTCTGTGTGTCTTTGCCTTTGTTTTGCAGCTGCACATCGCCGTCAGTAAAACCAGCGCTCGGGTCGTGATCGACTGCAAATCTGTGACGGAGAAAAGCATAAACGCCGCAGGAAACATCAGCACGGAGGGAGTGGAGGTCCTGGGGCGGATGGTGCGCTCCCGAGACAACCGGGACAACTCGGCCACGGTAAGAACGCTCCACGTGTGCTACAGCGCCCTCTGCTGGCGATTTTATTTAATCCAGAGCTGTAAACTGTAGTGTCATTTGCAAACAGAATTATATTAAGAACAGCAGGAACCTTCTAAACACTGTCAACACTGAACTAGAATACTCGAGGGCCCAAAACAGAACTTTGAGGAACCCCACAATTAACTCAGTTTAAATGAACATAAGTAATAATTTTAGTGATTAAAGTGGTGTTTTTTAGAGCAATATTGAATTAAAATAATGCGACTAAAACCAACAAAGACGTGACTAAAAGTGACAGGCGCGTTTACATGTGACAAACACAAATATATGTGACAAAAACGCGACTGAAAATGACAAAGATGCAACTCAAAAGTGACAAAGATGAGACTAAAAGTGACAAAGATGCGACTAAAAGCATCAGAGACGCGTTTAACACAAAAACATGACTAAAAATGACAAAGACATGACTATAAGTGACAAAGATGTAAGATGTAAGTCAAAGCAAAAAAAAAAAGACTAAAAATGACAAAGATGTAACTAAAAGTGACAAAGATGCGACTAAAAGTGATAAAGACATGATCAAAAGTGACAAAGATCAGATTTAAAAGTGTCAAAAACTAAACTAAAAGTGACAAAGATGCCCAAAAGCGACAACCTTGAGGAACACAAGTGACAGCTTATGAACATAAATAAAAATATGTGACAAAAGTGACAAACGACTGAAAATTACAAAGATGTGACTAAAAACGCAACTAAAGTGACAAAGATGTGACTAAAAGTGATAAAGATGTGACTAAAAGCATCAGAGACGTGACTAAAAGTGACAGGCGCGTTTACATGTTACAAACACAACTGTACGTGACAAAAACGCGACTGAAAATTACAAAGATGTGACCAAAAATGCGACTAAAGTGACAAAGATGCAACTAAAAGTGACAAAGATGCAACTAAAAGTGATAAAGACGTGATCAAAAGTGACAAAGGTCAGAGCATGTCAAAAAAGCGACTAAAAGTGACAAAGACACGACTAAAGGTTACAAAGATGTGACAAACAAACCTAACATGACTGAAAATTAAAAGTGACAAAGATGATTACTAAAGGGACAAGGATGAGACTAAAAGTGACAAAGACATGACTAAAAGTGATAAAGACGCGACTAAAGGTTACAAAGATGTTTAAATATGACAAACACAACCGAACATGACCAGAAAGCTACTAAAAGTGACAAAGATGCAACTAAAAGACGCGACTAAAGGTTACAAAGATGTTTAAATATGACAAAGACATGACTAAAAGTGACAAAAACATGACTAAAAGTGACAAAGATGCAACTAAAAGGGACAAAGATGTGACTAAAAGGGACAAAGATGCAACTAAAAGGGACAAAGATGAGACTAAAAGGGACAAAGATGCAACTAAAAGGGACAAAGATGAGACTAAAAGGGACAAAGATGAGACTAAAAGTGACAAAGACGTGACTAAAAGTGACAAAAACGCAACTGAAAGTGATAAAGATGCGACTATAAGTGGCAAAGATGTGACTAAAAGTGATAAAGACGCGACTAAAAGTGACAAAGATATGTTTAAATATGACAAACCGTACCGAACATGTCAAGCGACTAAAAGTGACAAAGATGCGCCTAAAAGCATCAGAGTCGCGTTTAACACAAAAACGTGACTTAAAGTGACAAAGACATGACTTAAAGTGACAAAGACATGACTAAAAGTGACAAGAACATGACTAAAAGTGACAAAGACATGACTAAAAGTGACAAAGACATAACTAAAAGTGACAAAAATGCGACTAAAAGTGACAAAGACATGTTTAAATATGACAAACACAACCATAACGTGACAAAAACGTGACTAAAAAATGACAAAAAAGCGACAAAGAAAATCAAAATCATGATCTAGCGCCCCAAAAAATCATGATAATATTTTTTTGACATATCGCACCTGAACGATCCACCCTCCTCTGATCGTGTGCATCTTTTTTACTCTTTTTCTGACTAATTGTGGTTGTTGTGTTTCAGTTCGAGCTGCAGAGTTTCGACATCGTGTGCAGTACGTCGTGGGCGAACAGAGACAAGTGCTGCGAGCTGCCGGGCCTGGTGAGCCACTTTCACCATCTTTCGCTCTGATAAACCGCATTTTCTCTCGATAAACCTGTTCAGACGTGGCCCTGTCTGCGAAAACAGCCGCGGATGCTCCGTTTTGGACTTCGGTTTAGTCCCCGTTTGAGCTGAAGATGTTCCACCGGTCGTACGTTGGACTTTTTCTTCATTTATTTCATTTTGTCCACCAAGCTGCGACAAATGTTAGACATAAAAATAAAGCTGTAACCCTTTTGTTTCAGGCAAATAAACCTTTCTGGGATGAATTAGAGTCAGTTTGTTCCCCAAAAGCACAAATAAAAAAGCTCCCAAACATTTTAAAACATTTAATAAGACTTTTATATAGAATCTGCCTGGACTTTTTTACTTAAAACTCATTTTTAGTCAAATTAGGGGCTTTAAAATGTTTGTTTTCGCAATTTACACAAAAATAAACTACTTTTTTTGACCCTTTAAACATTAATTCAACAAAATAAAAGGTGTCACATGTATTTTTCTTTGTCAAATAAACGGTGCAGTGTACAGATTTGTTTCTTGGTAATTTCCCAGTGTGACGTCATCATTTACAACCAGGAAGTAAAATTAAAAACCTAAAAAAATGGCTAAACCAGGATGGAATTTGTGAAGATTTGAGCATTTTTACCGTAACTGCATTTCGAATGAGTATTCCGAGCTGTCGGGGGCACTTTAACCACCGCCACAAGCCACCTCCAGAGAACACAGCGCCCTCCTGTGGCCTTGACAGCAGATTCATCCACACGCGTTTCATCCTTTTGTTTTGTTTTCGCGTATTTGTTTTCAGTGCACCCCATTCGATCTCCTCCACGTGTACCAGATCTTGTAGAAAGTGTGGTGTCATGGCTAATTATCGTCGCAAAATACCTTAATTTCTGTGGCCTGCGCTTTTTTTTTTTCTTTTTTTTTGACACGACCTAAAATTGTTGTAGACTGAAACCATAGACATAAAAATAGTGGACAGACGGTTGTGGCTCCGCCCCTTTCATGATAATGCGGCTCAGTCATGGAGAATTCAAAATGGCCGCGGGTTAGCCCCACCACTCCCCTCGGTGGGGAGGCGGGAGAGGGCGACTTTGGGGCGGCCTTTTGCTGACGTACTGCCGTCGTTGTCTCTATGGTTACCGCCCACTCGTAGGTGTATGGCTGCGCCCTGACATTTCCGGCGCGTAAAGCCCGCCTTCTTCATTACATATGCAAGAACTTTAAAAAATCACAGGCTAAACCAGCGTCACAGAGCCGTAAGCTAACGTCACAGAGCCGTAAGCTAACGTCACAGAGCCGTAAGCTAACGTTTGAGACCAAAGCCGTATTCTGAGCCTCAGGCTCTAAAGTAGGTTTGGAAACGTCTAACTCCCCATTGACTTGCATTGAATAATTCTACTTCCGCAGCAGCCCCTAGTGGTCAGCAGCAGATTGCAAACATGGAAGCCTACAGTCGGCGGCTCAGTTTGAGCGCGGTAGCCTCGCCCACTGACTGAAACAGGCATCTCAAACTTGCGGCCAGGGTGCCAAATGCAGCCCTCAAGACGATTTCTGGCGGCCCGTGAGATGATTTTTAATTTGTATTGGCCCACATCACTCCATCAGTGATCCTTGGGCCTCATTTGAACATGAGCTTCTTACTAAAACACGTAGCTTGAAGATAGTTTGTGACTTAGAAGGTTTTGTCATTTCTAAATTCTAAAAGTTAAGAAATATACTGTAAAATTTAAAACTTCTGGTAACTAAAATCTCCTATATATAGATTTTGGGTGGACAATGTATTTTAGTGCGTTTCAAGTCTGTCTCTGTTGCGGCCCCAGCTCTGATTTTCTAAACTGGGCCCCTCTCAGCATGAGTTTGAGACCGACGTGCTCTAAAACCTCCAGAGTGTGGCTTTAGTTCAATGATCTGTGTCTGTTACATGAAGCTCTGATGAAGCCTTGTGTTTGTGTTTGTTCAGAGGAAAGAGGCGGACTGTCCAGCCATGCCCAAAGCCTGCACCTGCACCCAGGACAGCAAAGGCCCCCCGGGACCCCCCGGACCCCCAGTGAGCTCCACCCACAAGCACCCGCAGAGCACCCACACTGCACCCACACAGCACCACACAAAGGACCCATGAAACACCCACACAGAACAGACAGCACCCATGAAACACCCACACAGCACCCACACAGCACCCATAAAGGACCCATGAAACACCCACACAGAACAGACAGCACCCATGAAACACCCACACAGCACCCACACAGCACCCATAAAGGACCCATGAAACACCCACACAGCACCCACACAGCACCCATAAAGGACCCATGAAACACCCACACAGCACCCACAGAGCACCCACACAGCACCCACACAGAACAGACAGCACCCATGAAACATCCACACAGCACCCACACTGCACCCACAGAGCACCCGCACAGCACCCACACAGCACCCATGAAACACCCACACAGAACAGACAGCACCCATGAAACACCCACACATCACCCATGAAGCACCCACACAGCACCCATAAAGCACCCACACAGAACAGACAGCACCCATGAAACACCCACACAGCACCCACACTGCACCCAACAAGCACCCATGAAGCACCCACACAGCATCCATGAAACACCCACACAGCACCCATGAAACACCCACACAGCACCCATGAAACACCCACACAGAACCCATAAAGCACCCACACAGCACCCACACAGCACCCATAAAGAACCCACACAGCACCCACATAGAACAGACAGCACCCACACAGAACAGACAGCACCCATGAAACCCACACAGCACCCACACAGCACCCATGAAGCACCCACACAGAACAGACAGCACCCACACAGCACCCATAAAAGACCCAGAAAGCATCCACACAGCACCCATAAAGGACCCATTAAGCATCCACACAGAACAGACAGCACCCACACACCACCCACACACCACCCATAAAGCACCCACACTGCACCCACACACCACCCATAAAGGACCCACACAGCACCTACACAGCACCCATAAAGCACCCATAAAGCACCCAGACAGAACAGACAGCACCCATGAAACACCCACACAGCACCCACACAGAACAGACAGCACCCACAGAGCACCCAGATTATGTAATAATAATAATTATTATATTATTATATATTTTTGAATTTTAATCAGCTCTTTTTGTAGCATTTCTTCCTATAAATGATGTTCTCAACAATTCAGATTTTTCATATCCGCAAAACAACATTCACGTAATTATCTAAAATTAGACTTACTGCCCAATTTTAATAGAGTTTAATCTTGAGATCCTTTAAATAATGTTTTAGTTCATCTCTCTCCACCAAAAGCACCAGCTCTTTGAGACTTCAGTATCATCTGTGAACGGAATAAAATGAAGAATCAAATACATTATGCACCATTTATATAAAACAGAAACAATTCAGGGCCCAGAACAGAACCTTGAGGGACACCATAAATAACTTTCGTCAAACTAAACTTAACTCTTACATAAAGCACATTGGAACCTGTTTGTTAAACCATTTTCTTTTCTCCAAGTGTCAGATCCTTCTTTATCTCCTGTTTCAAAGTATTTTCCAGTGATTCTTTATTTTTACATGAAATATACCGGACGTAAAATCGTTGGTTGTAAATGTTTCCTGCTTTAATGTTGGAATTAATTTGTAATAATTGTTTTGTTTGTGTCAAAAGGGAGGTCCTGGAATCAGAGGAGCCCGAGGAGACCGTGGAGAGCCCGGCCCAGTGGTAAGAGGACTAAACCAGGACTGGACCAGGACTGGACCAGGACTGAACCAGGACTGAACCAGGACTAAACCAGGACTAAACTGAGGAAAAACCAGGACTGAACCAGGACTAAACCAGGACTGAACCAGGACTAAACTGAGGAAAAACCAGGACTAAACTGAGGAAAAACCAGGACTAGACCAGGACTACACCAGGACTAAAACAGGACTGGACCACGACTGAACCAGGACTGAACCAGGACTGGACCAGGACTGAACCAGGACTAAACTGAGGAAAAACCAGGACTGAACCAGGATCAAACCAGGACTAAAACAGGACTAAACCTGGACTGAACCAGGAATAAACCAAGAAGAAAGCAGTATTTAACAAGGACTAAATAAAGACAGAACCAGGACTAAACCAGGGGTAAGGACTCGACCAGGTCTAAACCAAGAAGAAACCAGAATTTAACAAGGACTAAACCAAGGACCAGGACTTTACTAGAGAAGAAACCAGGACGAAACCAGGACATAACCTCAACTAAACCAAAATTATATTTGTATTTACAGTTCAAAGTCTTCTCTAAATCAGTATCCGACGTTTGGCGCCGACATTTTTTATATTTTAAAGTGTACTTTAAAGGTCCCATAACATGCAAAATCGCCTTTCAGAGGTTTTAACCTTCCTCCAGTGCTATTTGGGCCTCGTATGTTGTGCCCAAAGTGGTTTTTTGATTGATTCCCTCATGTTTTCACTAGAGAACTGTCTTTTCCGTCCCCCTCTGAGCAGCAGACGGGGGCTCCTCACTAAGATGACGCGGTGTTTAAGCCACGCCTCCAGGAAGAGCGCAGCCGCAGAATAAAAACAGCTAATGCTAATGCTACACAGTAATTACACGATGGATACGACAGATAGAAGAGTTAGCTTGTTATTTACCAAACGGCACGTCCGTCGTCGAGGCCCTGGAGCACGTCAAACTCCAGGTCAGATCCAGGACGTAGGACTCAGCACGACGCACCGTCAGGACGAGAAAATGTTTATTCAGTGTTTGTGTATCGCTGTTTACCGGAGCACACGGCGCATGCACCATCTCCGCTCTAGGCTTCGGCACGAGTTGGGAGGGGGAGGCAGGCTGCTCTCTGTTCAGGGGGGTCAGATCTCAGAGTGAGCCGTTTGCTTTTGCAGGAGGGGGGCCAGTCCAAGAAATGGGTGTTTTTTGTAAACTGTTATGTTATGGATATTACACAACGAGAAAATGTATCAACAAAGCCCTGAGGACAGACTGTGTGAAGGGGAAAAGAGCAGAATATGGGACCTTTAAGTGAAATGTGTCCACTGCCGTCTGGCTTTTCGCCTGAGATGAGGTTTAACACAGGAAGTCTGCTGCAGGAAGTTACACAAATCTTATCAGTATTTGAACCCAAATGTTCAGTTACTTCTTCAGAATCAGAAAAGACATCTAAACTATGACGTAAGAGTGAATATTTTGTTGATACAGGTTGCGCTTATGTAACTGTGTGAGTTTTACTGTTTTAAAGTAAGACCAGCAACAGTCAAAACACATGTACGTTTGGGCTGAGCGATGTGGGAAAAAATAATTATCACCGTTGTCTTGGGGCCAGATCATGATGTCAGTTTTATCACGATTCATGTTCACTTTGTCTGTAACAGAGCTGCACGATTTAGGAAAAATAACCAATTGTCATTTTTCTGACCAGTGCGATTCACAATTTAGGTTTTAATAGGATTAGGATAGAATAGGATTAATAGGATTTTATGAAAATTCACATTTTAAACACAATTTTGTCGCTTTTAGTCGCGTTTTTGGTTCCATTCAGTTGTGTTTGTCATATTTAAATGCGTCTTTGTCACTTTCAGTCAGCATTTTTTGCCGTTTTTAGTCGCGGTTTGGTGAATTGAGCGGCGCTTGTTGTTTGTAAGCACGTTTTTGTCACTTTTTAATGCATTTTTATCGCTTTTGGTCACTCTTTTGTCGCTTGTTTCAGAGCATGTTTGTACAAATCTAAACTAAAGTGTTAGGGTTTAGTTTATTAAAATCAAAGCAAGATATTTTATTGTATGTGGAAGAAATTATTGCACTTCAGAAATTGCAGATTTGCTAATTACATCCATTAAAATGTAGTTTTTGTGTGGATTTGGTTTAATTGTGCAGCTCTGGCCTTTAAGAGGTAAATAAAGTCATCAGAGGCTTCAGAGGCTAAACATCAGGAGAAAAGTGTGTTTGAACAGACAGCTGCATTAAAGACACAAACAGTCAATCACAATACCAACATTTCACACACACAAAAAAATCTTTTAGTCGTGTTTTGGTCACTTTTAGTTGTGTCTTTGTCACTTTTAGTTGTGTCTTTGTCACTTTTAGTCATGTTTTTGTCACTTTCCGTTGCGTCTTTGTTGGTTTTGTCTGTTTTGGTGCATTGAATCATGTTTGTAGGTGCGTTTTTTTCACGTTCAGTTGTATTTGTCATATTTAAATGTTGTTTATGTGAGGATTTGGTTTAATCGTGCAGCTCTGGCCTTTAAGAGGTAAATAAAGTCATCAGAGGCTTCAGAGGCTAAACATCAGGAGAAATGTGTGTTTGAACAGACAGCTGCATTAAAGAGACAAACAGTCAATCACAATACGACCATTTCACACAACAAAAATTAAACGGCTCTTTGTCACTTTTAGTCATGTTTTTGTCTTTGAGTCACATCTTTGTTATTTTTTGTCACGTTTTTGTCCGTTTTGGTGCACTGAGTCGTGTTTGTAGGAGCTTTTTTGTCACGTTCGGTTGTGTTTGTCGTATTTAAACACGTCTTTGTCACTTTTAGTCATGTTTTTGTCACTTTTAGTCACGTTTTTGTCACTTTTAGTCATGTTTTTGTCACTTTTAGTCGCGTCTTTGTTGTTTTAGTTGCGTTTTTGTCACTTTCAGTCGTGCCTTTGTAGTTTGTCGGCACGTTTTTGTCGTTTCAAACGCTTTATCACTTTTGGTGGCGTTTTTGTTGCACACGTTTGTACAAATCCAAGCTACACTGTTGGCAGTTTTCATTCAGATCAAAGCAAGACATTTTGTTGATTTGGTTTAATTGTGCAGCTCTGTCCTTTAAGAGGTAAATAAAGTCATCAGAGGCTTCAGAGGCTAAACAACAGGAGAAAAAGTGTGTTTGAACAGACAGCTGCATTAAAGACACAAACAGTCAATCACCATTTCACAAAAATAGCAGATTGTCACAGGGACGAGCTCACGATTCGATTTTTATCACCGTATCGCCCGGCTCTAATGTAAGTACAAAGTGACATAGAATAGATTAAAAATTACATAAAAGTTTAGAAAGCTTGTGTGAAAAAGTGAGTCCTTAGTTGCTTTTTTGAGCATCCACAGAGTCCAAGGAGCGCACAGAGACTGGAAGCTCATTCCAGAGTCGTGGCGCTCATTGTATGTGTCAGACACACTTCCTGCTGAACTCCGTCGATCCGGGACGTATTTTCGGATCATCTACGTCAGGGGTGTCCAAACTTTTTCCATCGAGGGCCGCATATTGAAATATAGACCAAGCGGAGGGCCACAAATCAATCATGAAACATTCAAAAAAGCTGCATTTATCTGATGATGAAGAGCCACCACATCTACATTCAGTCTCAGTGTCTTAATATCAGGTCTGTGTGGCACCAAAATGTTAGTTATTTAGGTTGGAATTGTAGAAAATCTGAAATTTACTGTAAAAAGTACTTCTCAAGACAATGTGGGCCAGTTCACCAGGAAGCCTAAGGGCCAAGAAAAATTGGTCTGAGGGCTGCATTTGGCCCCCGGGCCTGAGTTTGGACATGCCTGATCTACGTCATTTATCCGAGTCTTTCGCTGTTTTACGTCCTTAAATCATCGCTAAACTCGTTCTGAGCATTTCTGCCTTTAAACACGATAACTGCTGCTGCTAATCCTCCTTATAGCTTTTGTTGACAGCTGACTTCACTAGATTGTATGTAGCGCTGGTGCCATCTGCTGGCTGGATTCACTCAGTAAGTGTCATGTCATACAAGGCTGATAAAAACTGTTATTTAATGCAGTGTTTTTCAACCTTTTTTGAGTCACGGCACACTTTTTGGGTTTGAAAGATACCACGGCACACCAACTACTATTAAAACATTACCAAATCAGACCATTTAGTAAAAAACGTATGATACATAATAAGGTAAAAAATGTCTGTGCTCTTGTCTAGTTCTTTACATTTGTGTAAATAGTGATAGTATTGCTCTTGTTTGATGCAGAAGTTGCTCAGGGCACTCCAAAATGTCAAATAAGTCCATTTACATTTGCATTTATTAATATAGTGACTCACATTGGATATTTTTGCAAGGCACACCTGACAAAGCTTCAAGCGCACTAGTGTTCCCCGGCACACTGGTTAAAAAACAAGGATTTAATGAATAAGAACATTTTTTTGTTGTTTCAGAACATGAGATGGCAAATAAGGCATGTGTAAAGGCTAATAACAATATCAAAACCATAGACCGTACATATCGATGGAATATGGGAATGTGACGTCACCCATAGTGTTTGGCTCCAGCCAAATGAAGCCAATCGTGGCTAGCGGCTAAAGTGGAGCTAGCAGTTATAGTGGCTAAAGTGGAGCTAGCAGTTATAGCGGCTAAAGTGGAGCCAGACTCCATATTTAAATCCGAGTGCGTATCGTGGCAACCACACGGACCAATCAGGAGGAGGTTGTTAACGGTTTCCGCCCCTCGGTGGGAGGAGACAGCAGCAACATGCGGTGCTAGCTGTCAATCAAACCTGTTGCTAACACGAGCGAAAACGGCCCCTGGAAAAGGAAGCACCTGATTGGTCAGTTATTGTTGTAATAACTTGATTTATGAACAACCAACGAGAAAAAAACACAGGATCATGTGGAGTGAGTCAGACGGACATTTTAGATCCAAGATGTGAGTTTGACCGAAACAGTTACAGAGTAAAGGCTCCAGTGTCACAAAAGAAAGTGAATGGCAGCTCGGCCTGAAGGAGCCAGGAGCCTCCATGGACACTTCCTGTTTGGAACGCGGCGGCAGCGAGCTAACAGTCCAGTGATATGTACGGTCTATGATCAAAATGCAGAACATTTTTCCTATAAGTATTTGTCCCGGCGTTTGATCTCCTTCTCGCACACGTAGCGCTTGTGTCCGTCGTTCTTGGTGTAGTCCCAGACCCCGCCCGTCGTCACAAACGCGGCCGCTCCACTTTCTACTTTCGTGGTCTTGACTCCTGCCTCCCAGGCCCTGTCAGGACGGCACACACACCCGTCAGGAAATAAAATGTGCACTGGATTAAAAATGAAATATGCTGTTAAAAATGAACTTGTGGTCATTCTGAAGAACCTGAGACTGAGTCGGAAGGCAAATTCTACTGTCAGATTTGGTTTTGACCAATCACAGGGCAGCGTTGGGGCTTGGGCGGAGCCAAAGGTGAAACGCTCAAACAAACCTGAAACAAACACTGCACCGACTTCAGCCAAAGCTACTTCAAGAAGTCTGTGCTTTTCTCTCAACTGGATCTAACCCGAGTTTGATTTCTCAGCTTCAAAAAACACGTTTTCCTCGTGTCCTTCAGCGAGAGCCTTTCCAGATCGAAACGTGTGGAATCGTGTAGAATATTTGTTCGTAGCAGTGTCCAAATGTGGCCTTATTCAGTGGCAAAGCTGTGTCTGTTGTGGCTGTTTTAATTTTACTTCCTGGTTGTAAATGATGACATCACACGAGTAAGTTACCATAGCAACAGCACTGTACACTGCACACAAAAACTCCTCTAATGTCACTGATTTTTTTGATTTGACAAATACAAATACATGAGAACCTCGTTATTTTGTTGAAATTAATGTTCAAAGTAGTTTCTTTTGTGTAAATTGGACGTGACCTTTGACCCCCCAGTGTGATGTCATCGGTTTGTTCACTTCCTGACACTTTCTACAGGTTTTTCCATTTTTCTCCACAAACGTCAACTTGATTATAAAACTATAATTCATATTTGCAACAGGTACAATACACCAAATAAAGTCAAAATTAGAAAATGATGAAAACCTGTCATACGCACTTTAAAGTGGTTTTTAAAGGTCCCATATCCTGCTCTTTTCCCCTTCACACCTCTGTCCTCAGGGCTTTGTTGATATATTTTCTCGTTGTGTAATATCCATAACATAACAGTTCTCCTGCAAAAGCAAACGGCTCACTCTGAGATCTGACCCCCCCGAACAGAGAACAGGCTGCCTCCCCCGCCCAACCCGTGCCGAAGCCTAGAGTGGAGATGGTGCATGTGCCGTGTGCTCCGGTAAACAGCGATACACAAACACTGAATAAACCTTTTCTGGTCCTGACGGTGCGTCGTGCTGAGTCCTACGTCCTGGATCTGACCTGGAGTTTGACGTGCTCCAGGGCCTCGACGACGGACGTGCCGTTTGGTAAATAACAAGCTAACTCTTCTATCTGTCGTATCCATCGTGTAATTACTGTGTAGCATTAGCATTAGCTGTTTTTATTCTTCCTGGAGGCGTGGCTTAAACACCGCGTCATCTTAGTGAGGAGCCCCCGTCTGCTGCTCAGCCGAGGGGGACGGAAAAGACAGTTCTCTAGTGAAAACATGAGGGAATCAATCAAAAAACCACTTTGGGCACAACATACGAGGCACAATTAGCACTGGAGGAAGGTTAGAACCTCTGAAGAGTCGATTTTGCAGGATATGGGACCTTTAAAGTGGTTTTTAACATTTTCTAATTTTGACTTTATTTGGTGTATTTGCACCTGTTGTAAATATAAATTATAGTTTTACACCAATCGGGTCGCTGTTTGTGGAGAAAAATGAAAAAAATCTGTTGAAAATGACAGGAAGTAAACAAACTGATGACATCACACTGGGGAGACAAAGGTTATGCTTAATTTTAACAAAAGAAACCACTTTTTTGACACTTTAAACATGAACTGAACAAATTAAAGGAGTTCATGTGTATTTTTACTTAAAAGAAAAAATAATCTCTGACATTACGTGAGTTTTTGCCTCTAATTTCCCAGTGTGATGTCATCATTTACAAGCAGGAAGTGAAATTTAAATCCTAAAAAGTCGCTTAATTGGGATAAAATTTTAAATGTATTTTAGTAAACATTGAAATATATTTATCTTAACTGCATTTTGGTCCAATGAGAAGTCCAACCTGTCAGAGGCACTTTAAGTCATCAGTTAAAAAATCCCTAATCCCTCAATATTTTAATCTAATTTAATTTAAATTGTGCAGTACGTGGTAGTCAAGGCGGCGCCGTTGACCCAGGTCCAGACATTTCCGTGGAAGTACAGTCCGATCCACAGGTCGTCCTCAGCCCTCAGCGTCGCCACAAAGTCCTGCACAAAAACAAACGTGTGTATTTACTTTAATGGCCGTTTAAAGGTGCACCGTGTAACTTTTTGGGCAACGGTCTGCCATGCGCCTGTATCCATGGAGACCGACAAGTTGGATGCATTACTCTCGAACATGCCAGGCCAAGCACCGATATCTCCGAGGAAACAGTCCCGCCACCAAAAGTTACATAGAGCCCCTTTAAAGATGCACGTCCTGTAAAATTCTGTGCGTTCTGTGAGTCAAAGAGAACGAGCCGCGAGAACGAGCCGCGAGAACGAGCCGCGAGAACGAGCCGCGAGAACGAGCCGCGAGAACGAGCCGCGACGACGATCACGTGGGACGATACAAACAGAAGCTGACATGGTCAGACAGAGACACCTGGGAGGTGTATTTTATTTCATTTCAGACGCTTCACATTTGATCCAACATGAAGAACACAATTACAATCACACAAGCTAACGCTAACACAAAAACTACAACATTCCTGTCGCTCAAAGCATCATGGGGGATTGTGGTCACGTGGCGCCCTAAAGCAAAGATGGCCGCCTCCGTATCAGGAAGTAACGCGGAAGTAAAGAACTTCTTTGGCTTCATGCGCCAATGAGCTCAGGCCACAGGGAGGAACAGGGCGCCATTTTAAGCTCATCTTCCAGGTTTAATTATAGTTCTATGTTTTAACCATGTTATTAAGTTATTTCCTCATAAACATTTACACTTGTTTCATGAATCTCAGCTCAGCCAGATGTGAAAAACCTCAGATACATTTGTAAAAACACAATTAGACAAAAAACAATAGAGCTGTGGAGCAATCTGATACACTGCTGATAAAAACGGTACATTTATCACACCAAAGTGTCAGAATACATATGAATGAACAGAGGTTAAAGGGGCTATACCTTTTTTTCACTGTTGAAAAAAAAAGAGTCCATGTTCTCCATTTTTTGCATGTAATAAAGTAAAATTTGTGTTGCACCAAGACGGGTATAATATAAAAGCATCTATTTGGGTGAAAATAAGACCACAGCATTTTCTCTATCTATGTATAAAGTGTTTTATCTCACAAGAGAAGATGGAAGTGTGCCGTTAGCATGCTAATGTTTGTGTGACGCTCTGGGTTCAAAGACGGGTGAAACGTGCTTCTAAACTCATGGAGGTGAATATTTAGGACTGTGAGAGTAAGTGAGAGATACGTGAGGCTGATGGAAAGACTTTTAGTCACTTTTAGTCATGTTTTGTCCCTTTTATTCACTCTTTAGTCACATTTGAGTCAATTTAGTCATGTTTTTGTTACTATTAGCCACGGTTTTCACACGCCTAGCATCGTTTTTGTCATTTTTAGTCACAATTTTGTCACATTTTAGTCAATTTAGCCATGTTTTTGTCACTTTCAGTCTTTTTCCCTGTCTGTATCTGTATCCTTAGTTTATGCTAATGTTTGCGTGACGCTCTGGGTTCAAAGACTGGTGAAACGTGCTTCTAAACTCATGGAGGTGAATATTTAGGACTGCATTAGGAAAGTGAGAGATACACGAGACTGATGGAAAGACTTTTAGTTGCGCTTTTGTCACTTTTAGTCATATTTTGTCACTTTTAGTCGCAATTTTGTCACTTTTTGGTCATATTTTAGTCAATTTAGTCATGTTTTTTTACTGTTAGCCATGATTTGTCACTTCTAGCCTCGTTTTTGTCAGGTAATTGCGTTTTTGTCACTTTTAGCTGCAATTGTGTCACTTTTTAGTCACATTTTAGTCAATTTAGTCATGTTTTTGTTAGTATTAGCCATGTTTTTGTCACTTTTAGTCATGTTTTGTCACTTTTTCCCTGTATTCCTTCTGTATTTGTATCCTTAGTTTATGCTAATGTTTGTTAGCTTTAGCGCTCTGGTGAAAAGTGCTTTAAACTCATGGAGGTGAATATTTAGGATGATGAGACTGAATTAAAGTGAGAGACACATGAGGTTGATGGAAAGAGTTTTTTTTAGCACTTTTAGTCACAAATTTGCCACTTTTAGTTGCAATTTTGTCACTTTTTAGTCACGTTTTAGTCAATTTTGTCATGTTTTTGTCACTTCTAGCCTCGTTTTTGTCACTTTTAGTTGCAATTTTGGCACTTTTAGTCATGTTTAGTTATCATGTTTCTGTTACTATTAGCCACGTTTTTGTCGCTTTAAGTCGCGTTTTTGTCACATTTAGTAATGTTTTGTCACTTTTAGTCGCAATTTTATCACTCTCTAGTCACATTTGAGTCAATGTAGTCATGTTTTTGTCACTGTTAGCCATGATTTGTCTCTTCTAGCCTCGTTTTTGTCACTTTCAGTCATGTTTTGTCACTTTTAACTGCAATTTTGTCACTTTTTAGTCACATTTTAGTCAATTTAGTCATGTTTTTGTCACTGTTAGCCTTGTTTTGTCACTTCTAGTCTTTTCCTGTATTTGTATCCTTAGTTTATGCTAATGTTTGTTAGCTTTAGCGCTCTGGTGAAAAGTGCTTTAAACTCATGGAGGTGAATATTTATGATGCTGGGACTGAATTAAAGTGAGAGATAGATGAGGTTGATGGAAAGAGTTTAACATCAACTAGTTCTGTTTATCATCAAAAAATCAGGTACAGCTCCTTTAAGTATTAACCATCTTAAATTCCCATCGATTTAACATTTGGCTTAACACAATCCTCTGCTCTACTGGCAGTCACGTTGCCTAACTGCTCAGTGCTGGAAACGGGTGACGGCGTTTTCTTAAAGTGGTCATTGTTTTCAGAAAACACAAATGCCAAAGTGACCAGAAGCAGGTTTCAAAGAGAACCCCCGGTGCAGGACTGACCTGTTTGTCTTTGGTGTCGATCACGCTCAGGGTGGCGTTTCTTCTCCGACACTTGTCCTGGCTCTCGTGCCAGGTCTTTGGCTTCAGCGACACAAAGAAACAGCTCCACCCGAAGAGATGCCAGTTCTCGGGGCACGGGCCTGGCATCGACACAAACACGGTTATATTTCAATACTGACGAGTCCTTTTTGGTCCAAACAACCAAAAGTCTCTCTGACAGGTTCGACAACACATTTCACTAAAACGTAGAGAACATGATTGTATTTTAGATTTTACTTAACATTTTACCCATTTATTGTTTTTAAAATGTTTATAATGTCACTTCCTGGTTGGACATGGGCAGCAAATATGACACACTTAGGCTACGTTCACACTGCAGGTCAAATTGGATTTTTTTGTTCAAATGTGACTTGTATCCGATTATTTCGTGGCAGTGTGAACGGCACAATTCCGATTTTTTCAAATCCGACCCAGGCCACTTTCATATGTGGATATAAATCCGATAAGTATCCGCACTTTTAGAATGCGACTTCAATCTGAACGCTCCAGTCCTGTCATCACCAAAACGTCATCAACAGGCGACGTTGCCGGGTCACACGTCATCATTAGCCATGTTTACATGCGCAAAATGTCTTTAATCTGATCATGAATCGGATTAGAATTTTACTGTGTACATGGACCCTGAAAAAAATAATCTGATTACGACACGCGTTCACATCTGATCGGAATAAATTATTTTGACATGCGCAGAATTGGCTAACATACCGGAAACAGTAGAAGAAGAACAAACTTCCGTTGTAAACATAGACTGTAGATATCAGTGGACCATGTTAGCATGCTAGCCGCCGCGTTCCAAATAGGAAGCAGCTCTGGAGGCTCCTGGCTCCATGAAGCCGAGCTCCGCCCTCTTCCTGTGACACTGGAGCCTTTACTCTGTAACTGTTTCTGTCAAACTCACATCTGGAACTAAAATGTCCGTCTGACTCACTCCACATGATCCTGTGTTTTTTTCTCGTTGGTTGTTCATAAATCAAGTTATTATCAATAATAACTGACCAATCAGGTGCTTCCTTTTCCAGGGGCCGTTTTCGCTCGTGTTAGCAACAGGTTTGATTGACAGCTAGCGCTGCACGTTGCCGCCATCTCCTCCCACCGTTAGCAACCTCCTCCTGATTGGTCAATGTGGCCACGATACGCACTCGGATTTAAATATGGAGTCTGGCTCCACTTTAGCCGCTATAACTGCTAGCTCCACTTTAGCCGCTATAACTGCTAGCTCCACTTTAGCCGCGATGGGCTTCATTTGGCTGTAGCCAAACGCTATGGGTGACGTCACAATCCCATAGTCCACTGATGTACAGTCTATGGTTGTAAACAAACATGGCTGCGTACGTTTTGGCTCGTAACATTGTTCTTCGTTGACTCCACCTCCCGTTCGTGCTGTTTAATAATACTTATACTAATAATTTGATATGGAGCTGTATTGTGTGCCTCTCGCTTCACATTAGCTGACGTAACAGACATGCGCAGAGAGGATTCCTTCAACCAAAACATCAGAAGAAGCGTGTACATGCGCATCGATCGGAATAACAATCGGCATAACCCACCCGTCTCAATCGGAATGAAATTTTGATCCGAATGAGTGTAATCGGGTCAGAATATTCCGAATGGCGTGTTTACATTCATCATTTTTATTCCGATCAGGCTTTTAATTCGATTACATGTGTCATGTAAACGTGGCCATTTTGAGTCAAAGTGGAAAGCGCCAAAAAACAAGAGACGAAAGCGGAAAGAAATGGCGGACGAGGGCGCCGAAAAGAAAAAGTGGAAAAGGGAAGACGTTTGTGAGCGAATAAATATATGGGGCGACCAATCAATTCGGGCAAAAATTGAAGGTTCGTATCGTAATCGGTAAACACGTGTGACGTTGTGTTCTTTTGTGCTCCTGCCGGTCGCATAACGCCGCATTCCGTTCACACCAGATACAAACGGCAATCGCATTTTTTTTGTAACGTGAACAACCACATTAAAAAATCGGATTTAAACAAAAAATCCGAATTGGGCATCATACCCTGCAGTGTGAACGCAGCCATCTACAGCTGTTACCATAGCAACCGTTTTCAATATAAGGGCCAAAACTTACATAAACGACACAATAGTTATGATTTTACGAATAATAAAACCCAACAACAACTTTATTTTGTTGAATGACACTTTAAAGTGCCCATTTGACAAAAACGCAGTGAAGATTAATATATTCAAATTTTGTTGAAATGCTTTCCAAATTTGATTGCGGTTTAGCTATTTTTTCAGGTTTTTTGTTTTACTTCCTGGTTGTAAATGATGACATCACGCTAGGAAATTACCATAGCAACCGCACTGTAAACTGGGCCAAACTCATCTGATGTCACAGGCTTGTATGTCTTACAAATACAAACACGTGTGAACACCTTTATTTTGCTGAATTCATGTATAAAGGGTAAAAAAAAGTTAGTTATTTTGTGTAAATTATGCATAACCGTCGTCTCCCCGGTGTGATGTCATCAGTTTGTTTACTCCCTGTAATTTTCAACATATTTTTCAACTTTTCTCCACAAACGGCTGCTTGATTGGTGTAAAACTATAATTTATATTTACAACAGGTATTAATGCACGGAATAAAGTCAAAATCAGAAAATCATGAAAACCTGTCATACGCCCTTTAAAGTATCAAAAAGCGGTGTCAGTCGTGTGTAAACATGGATGTATTAAATGAACTGGATAAGCCACGCCCCCTCTGTCTGTGTCCCAGATTGATTAGTGGTCGTGTGAGGTACTGCAGCCTTTTTCTAAAATGTCACATTATAATCACAGACAGGACTGAATTATTATCAGTATTTAAATAAAATAGAAGGAAATGTTCTTTTCTACCGTTTCTAAAATCACAGAAATTACCGTTTTTATATGAAGTGGGGGATTGTCGTCACGTGGCGCCCTAAAGCAAAGATGGCCGCCTTCGTATCAGGAAGTAAAATAAAGATGGCCGCCTCCGTATCAGGAAGTAAAACAAAGATGGCCGCCTCCGTATCAGGAAGTAAATGCGGAAGTAAGAAACTTTTTTGGGGTCATGCGCCAATGAGCACTCTCCATAGGGATAAACAGGGCGGCCATCTTGGATTCATCTTCCAGGTTTTATTATAGTTCTATGTGTGTAAACTGTACTGTATTTTTCACGGCGCGTCGCTTTTTGATGACATCACAGGGGGAGGGATTCTGTTTTAGAACTCGATCACTTCCTGTGATTTTAAACTTGTCTTTTTCTAAATTTCTTCACAAACTGCAACTTCACAGACGCAAAACTGTAATAAATAATTGCCACAGATGGCCTCCCACCAAACTAAGTCATAATTAGGACATTTTGAGAACCTGAAATATGGACTTTAAGACCTATTTTTAGAGATGATCTTAAGTGTTCTTACCTGGTTTATGAGGACAGTGTTTTCCTTTCTCTAAAACAAATTGCAGACGTTAGTTCAACACAACCTGAAGAATCACATTAATGCACTGGGGGTCGCTCTCGTCGCTGTGTTTGAGTCAAATCCAGCGCTGGATCCAGCTCTCGGCCTCGTCTCCAGCGGCAGTTCTCAGTTCTCAGTTCTCAGTTCTCAGTTCTCTGTTCTCTGTTCTCAGTGCTCAGTTTTCAGTGTTCAGTTCTCAGTGTTCAGTTCTCAGGGCTCATTTCTCTGTTCTCAGTGCACAGTTCTCTGTGCGCAGTTCTCTGTGCACAGTTCTCAGTTCTCAGTGCGCAGTTCTCTGTTCTCAGTGCTCAGGTCTCAGTTCTCTGTTCTCAGTCCTCTGTTCTCAGTGCTCTGTTCTCAGTTCTCAGTGTTCTTTTCTTAGTTCTCAGTGCTCTGTTCTCGGTTCTCATTTCTCAGTGCTCTGTTCTCATTTCTCAGTTCTCTGTTCTTAGTTCTCAGTGCTCTGTTCTCAGTGCTCAGTTCTCTGTTCTCAGTGCTCTGTTCTCTGTGCTCAGTTTTTAGTCCTCTGTTCTCAGTTCTCAGTGCTCTTTTCTTAGTTCTCAGTGCTCTGTTCTCAGTTCTCATTTCTCAGTGCTCTGTTCTCATTTCTCATTTCTCAGTGCTCTGTTCTCAGTTCTCTGTTCTTAGTTCTCAGTTCTCTGTTCTTAGTTCTCAGTGCTCTGTTCTCAGTTCTCAGTGCTCTGTTCTTAGTTCTCAGTGCTCTGTTCTCAGTTCTCAGTGCTCTGTTCTTAGTTCTCAGTGCTCTGTTCTCAGTTATCAGTGCACAGTTCTCTGTTCTCAGTGCTCAGATCTCAGGGCTCAGTTTTCAGTCTTCTGTTCTCGGTGTTCATTTCTCAGTGCTCAGTTCTCAGTGCTCAGTTCTCAGTTCTCAGTTCTCTGTTCTTAGTTCTCAGTGCTCTGTTCTCAGTTATCAGTGCACAGTTCTCTGTTGTCAGTGCTCTATTCTCATTTCTACTTTTAGAGATGATCTTAAGTGTTCTTACCTGGTTTATGAGGACTGTGTTTGTCTTTCTCTAAAACATCTGAAAAGACAAATTGCAGACGTTAGTTCAACACAACCTGAAGAATCACATTAATGCACTGAGGGTCGCTCTCGTCGCTGTGTTTGAGTCAAATCCAGCGCTGGATCCAGCTCTCGGCCTCGTCTCCAGCGGCAGTTCTCAGTGCTCAGTTCTCAGTGTGCAGTTCTCTGTTCTCAGTTCTCTGTTCTCAGTGCTCAGTTATCAGTGCACAGTTCTCTGTTCTCAGTTATCAAATCAAATCAAATCAATTTATTTTTATAATGCCCAAAATCACAACAACAGTTGCCTCGATGGGCCACAGGTAAAAGCAGTTCAGATAACTGTCCCAGAATGCCCCTGTCCTTTGACCCTCCTTCAGGAAAAACTACAAAAAACCCCACGGGACAAAGTAGAAACCTCGGGGAGAACCACAGTGAAGGAGAGATCCTACTCCCACGGACGGACAGGCTGCAAGTTATCAGTGCACAGTTCTCTGTTCTCAGTGCTCAGTGCTCAGTTCTCTGTTCTCAGTGCTCAGTTATCAGTGCACAGTTCTCTGTTCTCAGTTCTCAGTTCTCAGTGCTCAGTTCTCTGTTCTCTGTTCTCAGTGCTCAGTTCTCTGTTCTCAGTGCTCAGTTCTCTGTTCTCAGTGCTCAGTGCTCAGTTCTCTGTTCTCAGTTATCAGTGCACAGTTCTCAGTGCTCAGTTATCAGTGCACAGTTCTCTGTTCTCAGTTCTCAGTTCTCAGTGCTCAGTTCTCTGTTCTCTGTTCTCAGTGCTCAGTTCTCTGTTCTCAGTGCTCAGTTATCAGTGCACAGTTCTCTGTTCTCAGTTCTCAGTGCTCAGTTCTCTGTTCTCTGTTCTCAGTGCTCAGTTCTCTGTTCTCAGTGCTCAGTTATCAGTGCACAGTTCTCTGTTCTCAGTTATCAGTGCACAGTTCTCTGTTCTCAGTTATCAGTGCACAGTTCTCTGTTCTCAGTGCTCTGTTATCAGTGCTCTGTTATCAGTTCTCAGTGCTCAGTTCTCAGTTCTCAGTTCTCTACTTCTGTGCAGCAAGGGCTTCTGCAGATTTCCAACGAGAAGCTCCAAAACACTCTTTCTACTGACAACCTGAGACTGAAAAGATCAGACACTTCTGTTCTCGCTTTGAAGACGGCTCTGTCAGTAGTAGTAGTAGTAGTACTTACAGTAGTAGTAGTAGTAGTAGTACTTACTGTAGTAGTAGTAGTAGTAGTAGTACTTACAGTAGTAGTAGTAGTAGTAGTACTTACTGTAGTAGTAGTAGTAGTACTTACAGTAGTAGTAGTAGTAGTAGTAGTAGTAGTAGTAGTAGTAGTAGTACTTACAGTAGTAGTAGTAGTAGTAGTAGTACTTACAGTAGTAGTAGTAGTAGTAGTAGTACTTACAGTAGTATGCCAAGAAGCCGATGATAAACAGAAGGATCAAACAGAGCAGAACGAGACCAGCTGAGACCAACTTAAACCGGTCTGAAGGGTCTGGACCGGTCGGGATCCGAGGTCCTCGGGAAACTAGGGTCAAAGGTCGTGTTAGTAATGAGCCCTGTGTGTCAGATGCCCTTCCATCCTCTGATATCCCTGATGTCAAATATCCCACTGAAGTATTTGTGTTTGGAACCAAGAATAAACCAGGCCTGGTCCAGGCTCAGTCTGGGACCGGACCGGGATCAAACCAGGATCAAGCTAGGACTAAACCAGGAGCTAACCCAGACTGAACCAGTCTGGGTTAAAAAAACAGGACTAAACCAGGACTAAACCAACGCCTTAAACAAGGACTAAAGTACAAAATCAAGGATTAAACCAAGGACTGAACTAAAAACTAAACCAAAGACCAAATCAAGGACTAAACCAAGAACTAAACCATGAATTAAACCAAGTTCTAAACAAGTTCTAAACCAGGACTAAACCAAGATCTAAACCAAGAACTAAACCAAGCACTGAACCAAGGACTAAACCAAGAAGTAAACCATGGAAAAAAACAATTACTAAACCAGGACTAAACCAGGACTAAACCAAGAACTAAACCATGGACTAAACCAAGTACTAAACCAGGACTAAACCAAGAACTAAACCATGGACTAAACAAGGACTAAACAAGGACTAAACAAGGACTAAACCAAGAATTAAACCAAGAACTAAACCAAGAACTAAACCGAGTACTAAACCATAGACTAAACCAGAACTAAACCAGGACTAAACCAGAACTAAACCAAGTGCTAAACCTGGACTAAACAAGGACTAAACCAAGATCTAAACCCAGAACTAAACCAAGAACTGAACCATGGACTAAACCAAGAACTAAACCAGTGATTAAGTCACGGATTAAACCAATTAAACCCAGGACTAAACAGAACTAAACCATGTACTAAACCAGGACTAAACCAGGTCTAACCTTTGCTGTAGGTCCCTGATGTGCCGTTGCTGGTGCTTTCGTAGATCTCCACCACCCGCTCCTCGCGGTCTTGGACTTGTCTCGGTCTTGAGGAGTATCTGACGTTTTGCTCAAAATTTGGCTCGTCGTAAATATTACACGCCATTTTACCGTTTGATGAAGACGAATTTGTGAAAGTAAAATTCATCCACTGCAGATTTCTAAACTCGCGTTGCGTATGACGTGGTTTTCCACAGGAAGTGCTGCTGGAAGTGACACTAATCTTTATCTTTTTATCAGTATTTGCACCTCAACACAACGGTTTTTCACAAGTTTGTCGTGTTTGTAAATGCGTGTTTTCTAATTTATCGGTAAAAAATAATAACGCCAAAGTAAAAGAGCTTTGATCAAATGCGTGCGCAGGATGTGGGTTTGACGTGGTCAGAGATGTTCCACTGATTAAAGAAGGGTTGAACCACGGAAGAACTGAACACAACTAAACCAGGGCTAAACCAGGACTAAACCAGGTCCAAACCAGGACTAAACCAGGTCTAAGCAGGACTGAACAAAGGACTAAACCAGGTCTAAGCAGGACTAAACCAGGTCCAAACCAGGATTAAACCAGGACTAAACCAGGACTAAACCAGGACTAAACCAAGGACTATACCAGGAATAAACCAGGACTGAACCAGGACCAAACCAGGTCTAAGCAGGACTGAACCAAGGACTAAACCAGGACTGAACCAAGGACTGAATCAGGAAGAAACTGGGGTTTAGCAAAGAACAAACTTAAGGACAAAACCAGTACTTAACCGAGTCTAGATCAGGACTAAACCAGGATTAAACCAGGACTAAACCATGTCCAAACCAGGTCTAAGCAGGACTGAACCAAGGACTAAAGCAGGACTAAACCAGGACTGAACCAAGGACTGAACCAGGTCCAAACCAGGTCTAAGCAGGACTGAACCAAGGACTAAACCAGGAATAAACCAGGACTGAACCAAGGACTAAACCAGGATTAAACCAGGACTAAACCAGGACTAAACCAGGACTAAACCAGGATTAAACCAGGTCTAAACCAGGACTAAACCAGGGCTAAACCAGGACTAAACCAGGACTAAACCAGGAATAAACCAGGACTGAACCAAGGACCAAACCAGGACTGAACCAGGTCCAAACCAGGTCTAAGCAGGACTGAACCAAGGACTAAACCAGGACTGAACCAGGACTGAACCAAGGACCAAACCAGGACTAAACCAGGTCCAAACCAGGTCTAAGCAGGACTGAACCAAGGACCAAACCAAGGACTGAACCAGGAAGAAACTGGGGTTTAGCAAAGAACAAACTTAAGGACAAAACCAGTACTTAACCGAGTCTAGATCAGGACTAAACCAGGATTAAACCAGGACTAAACCAGGTCCAAACCAGGTCTAAGCAGGACTGAACCACAGACTAAACCAGAGACCAAACCAGGACTGAACCAAGGACTGAACCAGGAAGAAACCAGGGCTTAGGAAAGAATAAACTTAAGGACAAAACCAGTACTTAACCGAGTCTAGATCAGGACTAAACCAGGACTGAACCGTGGACTAAACCAGAGACGAAACCAGGACAAAATCAGGACATAACCAGGTCTAAACCAGGACTGAAGGGCTCAACCACAGACTAAACCAAGGACTAAACCAAGAACAGAGATGAAACCAGGACAAAATTAGGACCAATTCTGGACTAAACTAGGACTAAACCAGGACTAAACCAGTGATTAAACCAGGACTAAACCAGGACTGAACTAGGACTCAACCGCAGACAAAACCAAGGACTAAACCAGGACTAAACCAGGACTAAACCAGGACTAAACCAGGACTAAACCAGTGAGTAAACTAGGACTGAACAACACCATGGAATGAACAAGAGCCAAACTAGCAATAAACTAGGTCTGAACCAAGGAATAAACCAGGACTAAACCAGGACTGAACTAGGACTCAACCGCAGACAAAACCAAGCACTAAACCAGGACTAAACCAGAACAAAATTAGGACCAAATCAGGACTAACCCAGAGAATAAACCAGTGAATAAAATTGGACTAAACCAGGACTTAGCAAACACCGTGGCATGAAAAAGAACCAAATTAGGACTAAACCGGGCCTGAACCAAGGACTAAACTAAGACCAAACAAAGAACTAAACCAGGACTGAACAAGGACTAAACTAAGACCAAACCAAGAACCAAACAAAGAACTAAACCAGGACTGAACAAGGACTTAACCACAGACTAAACCAAGAACCAAAGAAAGGACTAAACCAGGACCGAACAAGGACTAAACTAAGACCAAGCCAAGAACCAAACAAAGAACTAAACCAGGACTGAACAAGGACTAAACCAAGAACCAAACAAAGGACTAAACCAGGACTGAACCAAGGATGAAACCAGGATCTAAACCAATCCAAACCTGCGACTAAACCAAAGTCCAGGCCGTTTCTCCTAAAAACCCAAGGAGAAAATGAACTCTGTATTCTTCCTGGACCAAACAGAAGTGCATTTGACGTTTGTGTAGATTTGGCGCCGTTTTAACAGTTCTCTCTGTCCAGGGTCCGATGGGTCCCGTGGGAGAGACTGGAGTGGCCGGACCTCAGGGGCCTCAGGGACCTCAGGGGCCCAGCGGACGCTCCATCATCGGCGCCCCGGTAAGAACCACAGTGACTCCTGGTCCACACCTGGCCCACACCTGGTCCACACACCTGGTCCACACCTGACCCACACCTGGTCCACACCTGGTCCACACCTGACCCACACCTGACCCACACCTGGTCCACACACCTGGTCCACTCCTGACCCACACCTGGTCCACACCTGACCCACACCTGACCCACACCTGACCCTCACCTGACCCACACCTGGTACACACACCTGGTCCACACCTGGTCCACTCCTGGCCCACACCTGACCCACACCTGGTCCACACTCCTGGTCCACACACCTGGTACACTCCTGGTCCACACACCTGGTCCACACCTGGTCCACACACCTGGTCCACACACCTGGTCCACTCCTGGTCCACACACCTGGTCCACACCTATCCCATACCTTACCCACACCTGGTCCACACACCTGGCCCACACCTGGTCCACTCCTGACCCACACCTGGTCCACTCCTGACCCACACCTGGTCCACTCCTGACCCACACCTGGTCCACTCCTGACCCACACCTGGTCCACACCTGGTCCACTCCTGACCCACACCTGGTCCACTCCTGGTCCAAACACCTGGTCCACTCCTGGCCCACACCTGGCCCACACCTGGTACACTCCTGACCCACACCTGGCCCACTCCTGGTCCACACACCTGGTCCACACACCTGGTCCACACACCTGGTCCACTCCTGACCCACACCTAACCCACTCCTGGTCCACACACCTGGTCCACACAACTGGTCCACACACCTGGTCCACTCCTGGCCCACTCCTGGCCCACACCTGGTCCACTCCTGACCCACACCTGGCCCACACCTGACCCTCACCTGACCCACACCTGGCCCACACCTGGTACACTCCTGGTCCACACACCTGGTCCACACCTGGTCCACTCCTGGTCCACACCTGGTCCACACCTGGTCCACTCCTGGCCCACACCTGGTACACTCCTGGTCCACACACCTGGTCCACACCTGGTCCACTCCTGGCCCACACCTGGTCCACTCCTGACCCACACCTGGTCCACTCTTGGCCCACACCTGGTCCACACCTGGTCCACACCTGGTCCACTCCTGGACCACACCTGGTACACTCCTGGTCCACACACCTGGTCCACACCTGGTCCACTCCTAGCCCACACCTGGTCCACTCCTGGCCCACACCTGGTCCACTCCTGGCCCACACCTGACCCACACCTGACCCACACCTGACCCACACCTGACCCACACCTGGTCCACTCCTGGTCCACACCTGGTCCACACACCTGGTCCACACCTGGTCCACACACCTGGTCCACACCTGGTCCACACACCTGGTCCACACCTGGCCCATACCTTACCCACACCTGACCCACACCTGACCCACACCTGACCCACACCTGGTCCACTCCTGGTCCACACCTGACCCACACACCTGGTCCACACCTGGCTCATACCTTACCCACACCTGGTTCACTCCTGGTCCACACCTGGTCCACACCTGGCCCATACCTTACCCACACCTGGTCCACACACCTGGTACACTCCTGGCCCACACCTGGCCCACTCTTGTCTTTTTTGTCACAGGGAGGTCCAGGAGAGCGAGGGCAGAAGGGAGACCCCGGTCAGGCCGGACCTCAGGTGAGTCTGACCTGGACCTTTAAACGTGGTTCACTCGTGGATCGTCCTCTGAATCATCTAAAGTGGTTCATGAGCGCAGACATAACTCCCGTCTGACTTTCAGGGAATCCCAGGCCGAGCGGGTTCTCCAGGACCAACCGGAGCAGCTGGACAAAGAGTGAGTTCACTTAAAGGTCCCATAACATGCAAAATGGACTTTTCAGAGGTTCTAACCTTCCTCCAGTGCTATTTGGGCCTCGTATGTTGTGCCCAAAGTGGTTTTTTGATTGATTCCCTCATGTTTTCACTAGAGAACTGTCTTTTTTGTCCCCCTCGGGTGAGCAGCAGACGGGGGCTCCTCACTAAGATGACGCGGTGTTTAAGCCACGCCTCCAGGAAGAATAAAAACAGCTAATGCTAATGCTACACAGTAATTACACGATGGATACGACAGATAGAAGAGTTAGCTTGTTATTTACCAAACGGCACGTCCGTGGTTGAGGCCCTGGAGCACGTCAAACTCCAGGTCAGATCCAGGACGTAGGACTCAGCACGACGCACCGTCAGGACCAGAAAATGTTTATTCAGTGTTTGTGTATCGCTGTTTACCGGAGCACACGGCGCATGCACCATCTCCACTCTAGGCTTCGACATGGGTTGGGCGGGGGAGGCAGCCTGCTCTCTGTTCGGGGGGGTCAGATCTCAGAGTGAGGAGGGGGGCCAGTCCAAGAAATGGGTGTTTTTTGTAAACTGTTATGTTATGGATATTACACAACGAGAAAATGTATCAACAAAGCCCTTAGAATAGACTGTGTGAAGGGGAAAAGAGCAGGATATGGGACCTTTAAAGCACACATTCTGTTCTGACTTTTTTGATCTTTAATGCTGTTCTAACAATGTTCTTCATCAAAAACACACCTGAAGTAGCATTCAGCTGCATTCACGCTGTTTTGAGCAACGTTCAACAGAAAATCCTCTCCCTCCGAGCGTCAAACACACGTCCTGCTGAACTCTGTCGATCCGGGACGTATTTTCAGACTTCACACGTCACTTAACAGAGAATATTCCTCTGTTTTTAATCCTTAAATCATCGCTAAACTGAGCATTTCTGCCTCTGAACTTGATAAATTCTGCAGCAAATCCACACAATGTCGTCTTTTCAGCGCTAACTTCACTAAATTGTATAAAGCACTAGCGCCATCTGCTGGATGCACTCAGTAAGTGTCATTTCGTAGTGACTGATCACACAGGGCAGAGAATGAAGAAGAAACTTTTAAACATGAGATGCAAATTTAAGGCCCTCAAGAGCAGGTTTAAAGACTGACAACAAAATGAAAAATGCAGAATATTTTTCCTTTAAATCAAACCAAGAATTATCCTTGTGCTGTTGATGGATAAACCAGACACAGTGAGAACATGCAAACAGTTCATAGTTTTATTTCAGTCAGTCTTTTTATCAATTCTCCTGGACGTGTTTAAAATGTTTAAAACTTTTAATCAAATCGTGCAGCTCTGGCTCACAGCATTGACCCCCGGCTGTGATGATTATTTGTGTTTAAAAAGTTTAGAGTTGATATAAATAAATAATAATATTGTTGTTTTTCAGGGTCTTACAGGAAAAGACGGGCCCCCGGGACGACAGGGACCTCCAGGGACCATCGTGAGTTCTCCGTCTCTGCTCCGTCTGAACTTCTCCGACTCAAACTTTATTTTTAAAACAATTGGGCGGAGCTGGAGAACATTTGAGATTTTCACGGCAAAAAAGCTACGTCTGGATGAGTTAAAAAGTCTTGATTTCAGGATTTTTATCTTCGATTATTTGACTTGTTTCAATCGTTTCTGACTTGTTTGAATTCATTGTTTCGTACTTCAATCCAAATTATCTGCCACTGGGTTAAGATTATTTTACTGACTCCATTGGCAAATTTATTTTCTTATTTTAAGGCGAGACGCTGCAGGTGAACAGGAAAAAACTTAAATTTAAAGATATCAATGTTAAACTTCTCCTGTAGTTTACTCACATAAATGTAAGAAAAAAGTTTTTCATCATGTCATGTTTTCAAGTAGAAATAAGACATTTTATGTAAAAACGGCCAAAAATCCACATATTTGTGACATTTAAATAAAAAAAATGGACAGAACCAGGTTTACATTTCTTGGTTCATTTTGTAACATGTTAGTTATAAAAATGTACAGAGGAGATTTGGATTTATTATTTAGTTTTTCAGTACATTTCAACTAGTTTTGGCTGAAAATTGTCCTAAAAATTCAAAATTTGCAAATTTTTTGACTTAAAACTTGACTAAATGAGTTTTCGAATCAAATATTAAAATCCATCTGTGCCTTTGGTCTAAATCTTATTGAGTCCAGATTGTACAGTTTGTGTGGATCTACTTTAGGCTGAACTTTATGTCTCGAGGGACAAAAATGTATTTGAAGAAAACGTCCTTTGGAGTTTGTCGCTTTTAGTCGTGTTTTTGTAAAAAGTGTTTTTGTTGTTTTAGTCGCTTGTAGTCATGGTTTTGTCGCTTTTTTGGCGTTTTTTTCACTTTTAGTCAAATCCTTGTTTGGTCTAAATCTGGTTGAGTCCAGATTGTACAGTTTGTGTGGATCTACTTTAGGCTGATCTTTATGTCTCGAGGGACAAAAATGCATTTGAAGAAAATGTTCTTTGGAATTAGTAATTTTTAGTTGTTTTTTGTCACTTTTGTTGCATTTTTGTCACTTTTAGTCGTGTTTTTGTCACTTTTAGTCGTGTTTTTGTCATTTTTAGTCATGTTTTTGTCACTTTTAGTCATGTTTTTGTCATTTTTAGTCGTGTTTTTGTCACTTTTAGTCATGTTTTTGTCACTTTTAGTCGTGTTTTTGTCACTTTTAGTCGTGTTTTTGTCACTTTTAGTCGTGTTTTTGTCACTTTTAGTTGTGTTTTTGTCACTTTTATCGCATTTTCGTCGGTTCTAGTCGTGTTTTTGTCGCTTTTATCGCATTTTCGTCGGTTTTAGTCGTGTTTTTGTCACTCTTAATCATGTTTTTGTCGCTTTTATATTGCATTTTCGTCACTTTTAGTCATGTTTTTGTCACTTTTAATCAAATCCTTGTTTGGTCTAAATGTGTTGAGTCCAGATTGTACAGTTTGGTGTAGGATCTACTTTAGGCTGATCTTTATGTCTCGAGGGACAAAAATGTATTTGAAGAAAACAATGTCAGAGAAATCTATGGATGAAGTGGATTCAATGGAAGAATCAAACATCAGGAGCAGATTGGACATGTTTGTTGTTTCCACATGAAAGTCCAGATGTGAGAGAGAAAAGTGAACAAAAAACAATAGAAATAAAAAGTAGTTTTTCCTGTAGAGTCTTGCTTTAAGCTAAATTATCGCATAATCAGTCAGAATTACCTTGAAACCAGTGAAATATTCTGCATCACATCAACAATTAAATCTCACTGAGTCAAAACTGATAAATTAATGATTAAAAAAATTTGAAGCGAGAATAGATTTATATTTTTACAGTGTTGTAGTTGCACTCTTCAGCCTCCAGAGGGCAGCGCTGTGTTGTTTTCGATGGACCGATCAGTTCCTCGTCTGTATCTGCTTTTGTTGTGTGTTTTCAGGGGACTCCGGGAGCTCCAGGGTCTCCAGGAACCTCGGGCCCCTCGGGCAAACAGGGAGAGCTGGGTCCTCCGGTATGAAGCCAGATCATCTTCAAGAAATATAGACTTTTTACTGAATTATTCTCGTTTGTTTCAGGGAGTTCCAGGAAGCAAAGGCGAGAAGGGCGAGCGGGTAAGAGCCTTTTTCGCTGGTAAACGCACGGATGTATTAAATGAACTGGATAAG
>CM033635.1:1994682-2037182 GCA_019453435.1 Rhinogobius similis | reverse complement strand
GTGGGAACTAAACTTGGACCCTGTGGGAACTAAACCTGGACTCTGTGGGAACTAAACCTGGAACTAAACCTGGACTCTGTGGGAACTAAACCTGGACTCTCTGGAACTGAGGAACTAACCCTGTGAACCTAAAGTGAGGTGTTTGACTCTGAGGGTTTTGGGAATAAAACATGTGCTTTGTGTTTGAATCCACAGCTCCGTATCAGCACTGACCCCAGAACTAAACCAGGACTAAACCAGCACTAAACCAGGACTAAACCAGGACTAAACCAGAACTAAAACAGGACTAAACCAGGACTAAACCAAGACTAAACCAGGATTAAACCAGGACTAAACCAGCACTAAACCAGGACTAAACCAGGACTAAACCAGCACTAAACCAGCACTAAACCAGGACCAAACCAGGACTAAACCAGAACTAAAACAGGACTAAACCAGGACTAAACCAGGACTAAACCAGCACTAAACCAGGACTAAACCAGAACTAAAACAGGACTAAACCAGGACTAAACCAAGACTAAACCAGGATTAAACCAGGACTAAACCAGCACTAAAACAGGACTAAACCAGGACTAAACCAGCACTAAACCAGGACTAAACCAGGACTAAACCAGAACTAAAACAGGACTAAACCAGGACTAAACCAGGACTAAACCAAGACTAAACCAGGACTAAACCAGGACTAAACCAGGACTAAACCAGGACTAAACCAGGACTAAACCAAGACTAAACCAGGACTAAACCAGGACTAAACCAGGACTAAACCAGGACTAAACCAAGACTAAACCAGGACTAAACCAGGACTAAACCAAGACTAAACCAGGACTAAACCAAGACTAAACCAACACTAAACCAGGACTAAGCCAGGACTAAACCAGGACTACACCAGAACTAAACCAGGGCTACACCAGGACTAAACCAGGACTAAACCAAGACTAAACCAGGACTAAACCAGCACTAAACCAGGACTAAACCAGGACTAAACCAGCACTAAACCAGGACTAAACCAGGACTAAACCAGCACTAAAACAGGACTAAACCAGGACTAAACCAAGACTAAACCAGGACTAAACCAGGACTAAACCAGGACTAAACCAGGACTAAACCAGCACTAAACCAGGACTAAACCAGGACTAAACCAGGACTAAACCAGCACTAAACCAGGACTAAACCAGGACTAAACC
Organism: Rhinogobius similis; assembly: GCA_019453435.1. Classification (NCBI taxonomy): domain Eukaryota; kingdom Metazoa; phylum Chordata; class Actinopteri; order Gobiiformes; family Gobiidae; genus Rhinogobius; species Rhinogobius similis. The sequence goes on along the minus strand of CM033635.1, from coordinate 2,035,998 downwards.
TGCACTAAACCTGAGTAATCTAGCGCTAAAGCTGCGCTAAACCCGCCTCAGTGTGAATGTATTTCTATTTCAATAACAACAATAATAAAAACAATAATCCATAAATGCCATGTTTATGTTTCTCTCAGATTATGAAAGCCCCGTCTGTCTGCTTTAAACCACAGGAAATACAACTTTTCCTCCAAACAAACTTTAAACAGATTCATTTTCCGAATTTAACAACATATTAATCTAAAAACAGCAGCACTTTGTCTTAAAGTCATAACTTTATTTTGAAAAGAATCAGACGTGGAGGCTCGATCTGATTGGTCAGACTTTTGACTGAAGTCTAACCCAGCGCTGCACCGACTTTCACTTCAGATTCAGATTTGTGTTGTTTCTTTTGCAGCTAAACCTTTTTCTCGCTTCTCGTGTTGTGTCCGAAATCAACCGCAGTCTCCGTGTTGTGCTTCTCTTTCGTTCGTGGGATTAAAAACACTTTGAGCGAAGAGTCGTCGTGTCTTGGATCCGACGACGAATGACTTCAGCGACAAACGTGTCCAATCTGCTCCTGATGTTTGATTCTTCCATTGAATCCACTTCATCCATAGATTTCACTGGACATTGTTTTCTTCAAATGCATTTTTGTCCCTCGAGACATAAAGATCAGCCTAAAGTAGATCCACACAAACTGTACAATCTGGACTCAACACATTTAGACCAAACACAAGGATTTGACTAAAAGTTACAAAAATTAGACTAAAAGCAACAAAAATTAGACTAAAAGCAACAAAAACTCAACTAAAAGTGACAAAAACACGACTAAAAGCAACAAAAACTCAACTAAAAGTGACAAAAACACGACTAAAAGTGACAAAAACACGACTAAAAGTGACAAAAACGCAACTAAAAGTGACAAAAACACGACTAAAAGTGACAAAAACATGACTAAAAGTGACAAAAACATGACTAAAAGTGACAAAAACACGACTAAAAGTGACAAAAACACGACTAAAAGTGACAAAAACACGACTAAAAGCGACAAAAACACGACTAAAAGTGACAAAAACACGACTAAAAGTGACAAAAACACGACTAAAAGTGACAAAAACACGACTAAAAGTGACAAAAACACGACTAAAAGTGACAAAAACACGACTAAAAGTGACAAAAACACGACTAAAAGCGACAAAAACACGACTAAAAGTGACAAAAACACGACTAAAAGCGACAAAAACATGACTAAAAGTGACAAAAACACGACTAAAAGCGACAAAAACATGACTAAAAGTGACAAAAACACGACTAAAAGCGACAAAAACACGACTAAAAGTGACAAAAACACGACTAAAAGTGACAAAAACATGACTAAAAGTGACAAAAACGCAACTAAAAGTGACAAAAACACGACTAAAAGTGACAAAAACATGACTAAAAGGGACAAAAACCAAGTAAAAATGACTAACTCCAAAGAACATTTTCTTCAAATACATTTTTGTCCCTCGAGACATAAAGATCAGCCTAAAGTAGATCCACACAAACTGTACAATCTGGACTCAACACATTTAGACCAAACACAAGGATTTGACTAAAAGTGATAAAAACGAGACTAAAAGCAACAAAAACACGACTAAAAGTTACAAAAACATGACTAAAAGTGACAAAAACACGACTAAAAGTGACAAAAACGCAACTAAAAGTGACAAAAACACGACTAAAAGTGACAAAAACACGACTAAAAGTGACAAAAACGCAACTAAAAGTGACAAAAACACGACTAAAAGTGACAAAAACACGACTAAAAGCGACAAAAACATGACTAAAAGTGACAAAAACCAAGTAAAAATGACTAACTCCAAAGAACATTTTCTTCAAATACATACATTTTTGTTCCTCGAGACATAAAGCTCAGCCTAAAGTAGATCCACACAAACTGTACAATCTGGACTCAACACATTTAGACCAAACAAGGATTTAAGATCGGATTCTGACACGCATTTATTACAGTTTTAAGTTTAAAAAAATGAGGCAGTCTGTCCCAGTCCAGACCGTGAGCCTTGTGTCCCGTGTGGACCGGCCCAGGGATTACAGCGACGTGACCCGTGAGCCTGGGCCGGCGTCTGCAGAGGCTCCTCCCGAGTCACACGGCGCTCACGTCACAAACACACGGGAACGCTTCAGATTAAGGTTCCTTAGTTAACTGTTTATAAGATGTTAATAAGCACTAATAGTTTGTTTCTGCACTTATAACACCTCATACATGTTTATAATCCATGTTTGAGTGAATAAACCTCATGTACAGAGCATCAATGAGCTGCAGATCACATTATGTTCAATTATCGCACTAATAAATGCTTCTAAACACATAACAAGTGCTTATTAATGCATTATAAATAGTTTACTAAGGGACCTTCATCTAAAGCGTTACCAAAAACACAACTAAAGCGTCGTTTCTTTCGCGCTCAAATGTTTCATGAAAAGCGGTTGGTTTTGGACACGAATGTGGGCTCCGCCTCCATAACCTCAATAACTCTGGTTCCTCTTTCCTGCTTTCTAACAAACCAAACATGCGCTTCCTGTGGGTGTGGTGGCGGTGGTGGGCGTCGGCTTCTTTCCCCGCTCCCGATTGGTCCGCGCAGAGGAGGAGGAAGTGATTGAAACTCTGGGCCGTAATGTTCCCTCAGTCCAACTGCCGTCCAACGTGTTCCAAAACTACGGCGAGGAGGCCATCGAGGAGGACGACCCGTACAGGTACTACCAGCCCAACTACCCCCCGCCCCAGCCCGTCGACCCCCAGGACCCGCTGCTGCTGGAGGATGGCCGGCAGAGGAGGAGCGCGCCCGAGGAGAGGCTAAAGAGGGACCCGGGGGCCTACTGAGGGGCCTCCTGAGGGGCCCGGGGACCTCCAGAGGGGCCCGGGGACCTCCAGAGGGGACAGGGAACCTCCTGAGGGACCTGGGGACCTCCTGAGGGACCTGGGGACCTCCTGAGGGATCTGGGAACCTCTTGAGGGACCAGGGGACCTCCTGAGGGACCCGGGGACCTCCTGAGGGATCTGGGAACCTCCTGAGGGATCTGGGGACCTCCTGAGGGATCTGGGAACCTCTTGAGGGACCAGGGGACCTCCTGAGGGACCCGGGAACCTCCTGAGGGACCTGGGAACCTCCTGAGGGACCTGTGAACCTCCTGAGGGATCTGGGAACCTTCTGAAGGACCTGGGAACCCGCTGAGGAAGGACTGAAGCAGAGAGAGGAGAGAAGACGCTGGGCGGTGGATCAGTGGGTCAGATGTGGTTTCAAACACAGAATATGTTCAGGTCACAATCTAATCTAAGAACAAAAAACTAATAATTGTGGCTTTTTTAGATGCAAAAATAAGTCGTTTTAATTCAATATTTATGCCTAAAGCCGGTGTCCACTGCACGATTTTGCCGTCAGCAACAAAAGATTTCTGATCGTGGGAAGAGTCTTGAGTCGTGGCTCAAAAGATCTCAGAGTGAGACGGGACAAAGACCAGCGGCGACTGACATCAGACCCAGAGACCGTAGAAACAGTGGACTGTGGGAGTGTGACGTCATAGCGTTTGGCTCCAGTTAAATGAAGCCAATCGTGGCTAGCTGTTATAGCGGCTAAAGTGGAGCTAGCAGTTATAGCGGCTAAAGTGGAGCTAGCTGTTATAGCGGCTAAAGTGGAGCTAGCTGTTATAGCGGCTAAAGTGGAGCTAGCAGTTATAGCGGCTAAAGTGGAGCTAGCTGTTATAGCGGCTAAAGTGGAGCTAGCAGTTATAGCGGCTAAAGTGGAGCTAGCAGTTATAGCGGCTAAAGTGGAGCTAGCAGTTATAGCGGCTAAAGTGGAGCTAGCAGTTATAGAGGCTAAAGTGGAGCTAGCAGTTATAGCGGCTAAAGTGGAGCTAGCAGTTATAGAGGCTAAAGTGGAGCTAGCAGTTATAGCGGCTAAAGTGGAGCTAGCAGTTATAGAGGCTAAAGTGGAGCTAGCAGTTATAGCGGCTAAAGTGGAGCTAGCAGTTATAGCGGCTAAAGTGGAGCTAGCAGTTATAGCGGCTAAAGTGGAGCCAGACTCCATATTTAAATCCGAGTGCGTATCTTGGCAACCACACGGACCAATCAGGAGGAGGTTGTTAATGGTTTCCGCCCCTCGGTGGGAGGAGACGGCGGCAACGTGCGGCGCTAGCTGTCAATCAAACCTGTTGCTAACACGAGCGAAAACAAGCCTCTGGAAAAGGAAGCACCTGATTGGTCAGTTATTATTGTAATAACTTGATTTATGAACAACCAACGAGAAAAAACACAGGATCATGTGGAGAGAGTCAGACGGACATTTTAGATCCAAGATGGATGTGACACCAGTGTCACAGAAAGATAATGGAGCTCGGTTGATGGAGGATCGGCCTCCAGGGTCACTTCCTGTTTGGACCGCGGCGGCAGCAGCTCCAACAGTCACTGTTCTACGGTCTGTGGTGTTTAGGACTCTTTGTCTCAGAGTGAGCCTCCCGTCTACCATCGATCTGTGTCAGACACAAGCTCCGGGGCTGTAGCCTTTAGCCCTTCAGTCCATTAATCGGTCGACGGCGTCTTAGTCGACCAACATTTTTATTACGACTGATTATTTTATGTAGATTAAAAGCTATTATTTGGCAAAAACAGAAAGATATGGAGTGAATTAGCTGAAGATTTTGCAGTGAGTCATGAGTTTAATCCAACTATAACATAAAAATACACTGTTTACTGGTGTATTTATATGTTCACTGCTATTTTTCTGTATAAATAGTTGTTTTTGCATGAACTCTTGAGCGGTTGTGGTGTTTTGAGTGCAGTTTGGGTCAAATACACGTAGATACTTAATAGTTTTTCCATATTTTAGTCGACTGATCGGTCGGTAGGGCAGGGCTTTAGTCGGCCAAGAATTCCTTAAAGGGCCTATGACAGGTTGAACTACTCATTTAACTAAAATGCAGTTCAGATAAATATATTTCAGTTTCTGCTAGAATCTTCACAAATGTTACAACAGTTTAGCTGTTTTTTTAGATCTTTAATTTGACTTCCTGGAGTGTGACATCACACTAGGAAATGACCATAGCAACCACACTGTACACTGGGCCAAAACTCACCTAATGTCACAGATTTTGTTCATTTGACAAAGAAAAACACACGTGAACCTTTATTTTGTTGAATCAATATTTTAAAGTGTCAAAAATGTAGTTTATTTTGTGTAAATTGTGCATAACCTTTGTCTCCCCAGTGTGATGTCATCAGTTTGTTTACTTCCTGTAATTTTCAACATATTTTTCGACTTTTCTCCACAAATAGTGACCTGATTGGTATAAAACTATAATTTATATTTGCGAATGGTATTAATGCACTGAATAAAGTCAAAATTAGAAAATCATAAAAATCTGTCATACGCACTTTAAGTCAACTACAGAACCACCAACTCCACAAATTCCTCCCCATTTCTATCTCATCTCGTGACTTTTACAAACGCGAAACACTGGTAGCATGTCGCGCTAGCCTCCGCTAACAGGTACAACGGCAGTGCCTTCAGTGTTCTGTCTCACGACTTTTAATTCGTCCCGTCTTACAGCGAGACGTCCTTGAAGATCGTGCAGTGGACGGCTTTACTTTTGCTTTCAGAAAGTTTGGTTTGAAAAAGCCGGGCACAGACTTTTGCAACAGTCATTTATTAGAGCTCTTAAATCAGATAATGTGACGTCCTCCTTAAATTTAAACAAAAGATCACCTTTCACCTGATTGTGCTCCTCCCCCTTTTGCGTCTCCTGTGACGACGCGGCGTTTCTGCTGTTTTGGCGCTCGGTCTGTCCACTCACACAGAGCCGAGTCAAATAAAACAGAAGAGTGCGCTGGTCGTCATCGTTTAGAGCAGTGTTTCCCAACCAGGGGTACAGGGACGCCAAGGTGAGCAAGGACCAGGGGGTACTTGGAATGGTTTGAGGTTTTAAATGAAGACGAAATGTACTTTAATCTGAATAAAAAAGTGTTATTAGTTGTAAATTTTGCATCTTTTTGGAGTATCCTGGACCATAAATATAATTAAAACATAAATATAATGGTAATAATTGACAATATGTGACTTTTAAACCCATTTATTTGCCTGAAACTCAAATTAAGGGGTACTCTACAGTGTCAGACAAAGCTTAGGGGGTACCTGGGATAAAAAAGGATGGGAACCACTGGTTTAGAGCCAAATCCGACTTCTCTCAGATCAACAATTAATACTGAGTCATTCACGACTTTCCAGGAAACAGGAAGCAGCTGAAACAGGAACTCTACAAACTACAAAAAAAGACGACAAACTTAAAAATAATAAAATAAGAGAACAGCACAATAATGGACGTTTTATTAATCTGTGAAATGTTTTACTTTGCAATTCTCCTAAAAGTGTCTGGAATTGAACTTACTTACTTTCTACTTTATTATTTTTAACTTAACATAAACTTAAATAAGACGCTCTTTGCTTTTCTTGACTCTGATTTTATAAATGTGTTCAAACGCAGCACTTAATGACAAAAACGATCTTATTTGAACCTGTTTCTGAAACCCATATTTTCCGCTGATCCGCCGTCTCTCTTTGTGCATCAAGCTGCGTTCTGATTGGACGGCTCCCATGTCAATCAAAGTGCCTGAATATAAAGGCCCTGAGGGGCGGGACTTTATGCAGATATCAAATTAAATAAATGAATAAATACGTGTTTTTTTTAAATAATTGTTTATACTTGTGTCCAAAAGTACAGGGACAGATTTGGGACATAAATGTTGATAAAGTGTTTTTTTCTAATATATTTTAACAGTATTTTATGTCAAATTGTCATTTCTTCCAAAGTGCCTCAAGAAGTGTGTGTTCTACCATCACTTTGAAAAATTAGTCCTGTTTTTACTGCAACTTTCACACAAAAGGTTCTATTTCCAGTGGATGATGTTTGTGTTTCATGTTTTATCGTTTACAGTGAATTTGAATGAGGCTTTTCAAAATAAACACAATGAATCCAGCGGCTCTTTAAACGTCACAAAACCCTCGCTCGCGTCGACGCTCAGACTCCAGAGTGAGGCCCGTGTTCCGTCACAAACAAAGGAACGAAGCCAAATATTAAAGTACAACATGTTTATTCCGTGATATTTATTATTCTGGGCTTTACTGTTAGACGTTTGTGTCATAAAAGCAACACATTTGGCAAGAAAGAGCCACTAAAGTTGAATGAATCGCTGATGTAACGTTAGCTAAAGGATCGTAGAAAAGGTTCCAGGGTCGTCATCCGGACGCTGTTTGGAAAATCGAGATGTTTGGACTTCCATCCAGAAGTCACCCACTGCTCTGACCTGTGCAAGCCCCGCCCACAGGGAGGAGTCACTGATCATTTGTTCAGATATTAGCTTGTCCTGCCTGGTTTCACCTGAAATCAATCTGGTTATGATGGCCTTTTGTTCTTGTTTTGAGCCGGAGAAGAACTGGTTTGATTTTGTTGTGAAAATGTCTCAGGAATGAGGGGGGTTAACATTCATTCATTCATTTTCTACCGCTTATTCCCGTTAGGGGTCGCAGGTGAGTGGAGCCTATCCCAGTGACTTTGGGCCTTAGGCGGGGTACACCCTGGACAGTGGCCAACTCGTCGCAGCAAACACAGAGACAGAGACAAGGACAGACAACCATTCACTCTCACATTCATTCACTACGGGCAATTTAACCTACACAGTCATGTCTTTGGACGGTGGGAGGAGCCAGAGAGAACCCACAGTAACACGAGGAGAACATGCAGACTCCACCCAGAGAGATTGTGTAATGTTGGGGTGGTCTGGGATTCGAACCCACAATCTCCTTGCTGGGAGGCAGAAGCTCTAGCCGCTCTGCACCGTGCACCCCAGGTTAACATTCAATTTAGCTCAAATCTGTGACAGTCTGCTCACCCCTGCTCCAGATCCAGATTTATTGACCAGTCAAATGCTAATCACACGCTAATCACACGCTAATCACACGCTAATCATACGCTTATCACATGCTAATCAGGCCCTGAGCTGTGACCATAGAGCTATAATAAAACCTGGAAGATGAATCCAAAATGGCGCCCTGTTCCTCCCTGTGGCCTGAGCTCATTGGTGCATGACCCCAAAAAAGTTTCTTACTTCCGCATTTACTTCCTGATACGGAGGCGGCCATCTTTGTTTTACTTCCTGATACGGAGGCTGCCATCTTTGCTTTACTTCCTGATACGGAGGCGGCCATCTTTGCTTTAGGGCGCCACGTGACCACAATCCCCCACTTCATATAAAAACGGTAATTTCTGTGATTTTAGAAACGGTAGAAAAGAACATTTCCTTCTATTTTATTTAAATACTGATAATAATTCAGTCCTGTCTGTGATTATAATGTGACATTATAGAAAAAGGCTGGGCCCAAGAGGCTGCAGTACCTCACACGACCACTAATCAATCTGGGACACAGACAGAGGGGGCGTGGCTTATCCAGTTCATTTAATACATCCATGGCCGTGACAGGAGCTACAGCTAACAACAGGGCAATAGAACACACAGCTAACAGATTAGCTTCAGGTGAAACCAGGCAGGGCCATTATCAGTGACTCCTCCCTGTGGGCGGGGCTTACACAGCTCAGATTAGCATAAACCAGAGCCCCAGACCAGCTCCACTGATTGAAAACAACCCTTGAAACCCTTGGGCGCCTCCTGGTGGACATCTGCAGCCGGACGCCTCTCAGATTTTCTCAAAACATCCTAAATATTGTCTCTGCTGATATTCTCTGTCACCATAAATCCATCTTTGTTTATTTAAAAAGTCCAAATTTACAGTAGACTTAATTGTTAATAATAATAAACCGTTTTATCCAAGAGTTACTGGAGTAAATGTAACTTTGAGCTTCGTTTTTCTTTCATTTTCGCGTCAGTTTTCAGAAAATCTGCAGCTTTCCTCATTCAGAGTCACTGTTCTTTTGTTGAAAATGGAACACAAACCCAAAGCATGTTTAGTTTGTTTTTGTCGTTACAGAGTTTATTACGTCGTTAGTTCAGTGTTGTGTTTTTCTAATCGTAGAATTTGAAAAGAAGCCAAAACGCTCAAACTCAGATGTTTATTCAGAGATGATTTTTATTTTCCGTCTTGTTGTTTTTGATGCAGCGGCGGAGTCTGTGGTTCTTCAGCTCAAACTAAAAACACAGAAGTTATTTATTTTTCACTGAACGTTTTGTCCAATGGAAATAAAGCTGAAGTCAAAAAAATCTGTTTCTGTGAAATACTACAATTATTACATTATTAACAACTACTACTACAACTAATACTACAAATACAAGTAATACTACAACTGCTACTACAAATATAACTGCTACTACAACTACTACTACAACTATTACTAGAAATACAACTACTACTACAACTATTACTACAACTAATACTACAACTGTTATTACAAATACAAGTAATACTACAACTAATACTACAAATACAACTACTACTACAACTAATACTACTAATTCTGCTTTTAGTGCTTATACCAAGGACAGTGACTAAACTAGGACTAAATCATGTCTAAATCTGGATTAAACCAGGACTAAACCTGGATTAAACCAGGACTAAACCTGGATTAAACCAGGACTAAACCTGGATTAAACCAGGTGTAAACACTGATAGAGATTGAGTGTTGTGTACATTTGTGGCAGACGGTTAAGGGCCGGGTTTGGCCCCTGAGCTTTGAATTGAACAGCCCTGAACTGAATCTGAGATCGAGGTAAAAGTGAGGAGCTGTCCATGGTACCGTTACAACACACTCTGCAACTGTAAGACACTCTGCAACTGTAAGACACTCTGCAACTACAAGACACTCTGCAACTACAAGACACTCTGCGACTGTAAGACACTCTGCAACTACAAGACACTCTGCGACTGTAAGACACTCTGCGACTGTAAGACACTCTGCAACTACAAGACACTCTGCGACTGTAAGACACTCTGCGACTGTAAGACACTCTGCAACTGTGTGACACTCTGCGACTGTAAGACACTCTGCAACTACAAGACACTCTGCGACTGTAAGACACTCTGCGACTACAAGACACTCTGCGACTGTAAGACACTCTGCAACTGTAAGACACTCTGCGACTGTAAGACACTCTGCGACTGTAAGACACTCTGCAACTGTGTGACACTCTGCGACTGTGTGACACTCTGCGACTGTAAGACACTCTGCGACTGTAAGACACTCTGCGACTGTAAGACACTCTGCAACTGTGTGACACTCTGCGACTGTAAGACACTCTGCGACTGTAAGACACTCTGCGACTGTAAGACACTCTGCGACTGTAAGACACTCTGCAACTGTAAGACACTCTGCAACTGTAAGACACTCTGCGACTGTAAGACACTCTGCGACTGTAAGACACTCTGCGACTGTAAGACACTCTGCAACTGTAACACACTCTGAAACTGTAAGACACTCTGCGACTGTAAGACACTCTGCGACTGTAAGACACTCTGCAACTGCTACAAACTCTGCAACTGTAAGACACTCTGCGACTGTAAGACACTCTGCGACTGTAAGACACTCTGCGACTGTAAGACACTCTGCGACTGTAAGACACTCTGCGACTGTAAGACACTCTGCGACTGTAAGACACTCTGCAACTGTAAGACACTCTGCAACTGTAAGACACTCTGCGACTGTAAGACACTCTGCGACTGTAAGACACTCTGCGACTGTAAGACACTCTGCGACTGTAAGACACTCTGCGACTGTAAGACACTCTGCGACTGTAAGACACTCTGCGACTGTAAGACACTCTGTGACTGTGTGACACTCTGCGACTGTGTGACACTCTGCGACTGTAACACACTCTGCGACTGTAATACACTCTGCGACTGTAAGACACTCTGCGACTGTAACACACTCTGTGACTGTAAGACACTCTGCGACTGTAACACACTCTGTGACTGTAAGACACTCTGCGACTGTAAGACACTCTGCGACTGTAAGACACTCTGCGACTGTAACACACTCTGCGACTGTAAGACAAGGCTTTTCAAAATAAACACAATGAATCCAGCGGCTCTTTAAACGTCACAAAACCCTCGCTCGTGTCGACGCTCCGACTCCAGAGTGAGGCCCGTGTTCCGTCACAAACAAAGGAACGGAGCCAAATATTAAAGTATAACATGTTTATTCCGTGATATTTATTATTCTGGGCTTTACTGTTAGACGTTTGTGTCATAAAAGCAACATATTTGGCAAGAAAGAGCCACTAAAGTTGAATGAATCGCTGATGTAACGTTAGCTAAAGGATCGTAGAAAAGGTTCCAGGGTCGTCATCCGGACGCTGTTTGGAAAATCGAGATGTTTAGACTTCCACCCAGAAGTCACCCACTGCTCTGACCTGTGCAAGCCCCGCCCACAGGGAGGAGTCACTGATCATTTGTTCAGATATTAGCTTGTCCTGCCTGGTTTCACCTGAAATCAATCTGGTTATGATGGCCTTTTGTTCTTGTTTTGAGCCGGAGAAGAACTGGTTTGATTTTGTTGTGAAAATGTCTCAGGAATGAGGGGGTTTATCATTCAATTTAGCTCAAATCTGTGACAGTCTGCTCACCCCTGCTCCAGATCCAGATCTATTGACCAGTCACACGCTAATCATACGATAATCACATGCTAATCACATGCTAATCAGGCCCTGAGCCGTGACCATAGAACTATAATAAAACCTGGAAGATGAATCCAAAATGGCGCCCTGTTCCTCCCTGTGGCCCCGAGCTCATTGGTGCATGACCCCAAAAAAATTTCTTACTTCCGCATTTACTTCCTGATACGGAGGCGGCCATCTTTGTTTTAGGGCTCCACGTGACCACAATCCCCCACTTCATATAAAAACGGTAATTTCTGTGATTTTAGAAACGGTAGAAAAGAACATTTTCTTCTATTTTATTTAAATACTGATAATAATTCAGTCCTGTCTGTGATTATAATGTGACATTATAGAAAAAGGCTGGGCCCAAGAGGCTGCAGTACCTCACACGACCACTAATCAATCTGGGACACAGACAGAGGGGGCGGGGCTTATCCAGTTCATTTAATACATCCATGGTCGTGACGGGAGCTACAGCTAACAACAGGGCAATAGAACACAAGGCTAACAGATTCGCTTCAGGTGAAACCAGGCAGGGCTATTATCAGTGACTCCTCCCTGTGGGCGGGGCTTACACAGCTCAGATTAGCATAAACCAGAGCCCCAGACCAGCTCCACTGATTGAAAACAACCCTTGAAACCCTTGGGTGCCTCCTGGTGGACATCTGCAGCCGGACGCCTCTCAGATTTTTTTCAAAACATCCTAAATATTGTCTCTGCTGATATTCTCTCCGTCACCAAAAATCCATCTTTGTTCATTTAAAAAGTGAAAATTTACAATAGACTTAATTGTTAATAATAATAAACCGTTTTATCCAAGAGTTACTGGAGTAAATGTAACTTTGAGCTTCGTTTTTCTTTCATTTTCGCGTCAGTTTTCAGAAAATCCGCAGCTTTCCTCATTCAGAGTCACTGTTCTTTTGTTGAAAATGGAACACAAACCCAAAGCATGTTTAGTTTGTTTTTGTCGTTACAGAGTTTATTACGTCGTTAGTTCAGTGTTGTGTTTTTCTAATCGTAGAATTTGAAAAGAAGCCAAAACGCTCAAACTCAGATGTTTATTCAGAGAGGATTTTTATTTTCCGTCTTGTTGTTTTTGATGCAGCGGCGGAGTCTGTGGTTCTTCAGCTCAAACTAAAAACACAGAAGTTATTTATTTTTCACTGAACGTTTTGTCCAATGGAAATAAAGCTGAAGTCAAAAAAATCTGTTTCTGTGAAATACTACAATTATTACTAGAAATACAACTACTACTACAACTAATACTACAAATATAACTACTACTACAACTGCTACTACAACTACTACTACAAATATAACTGCTACTACAACTAATACTACAACTATTATTACAAATACAAGTAATACTACAACTACTACTACAAATATAACTACTACTACAACTGGTACTACATCTAATACTACAAATACAACTATTACTACAACTAATACTACTAATTCTGCTTTTAGTGCTTATACCAAGGACAGTGACTAAACTAGGACTAAATCATGTCTAAATCTGGATTAAACCAGGACTAAACCTGAATTAAACCAGGACTAAACCTGGATTAAACCAGGTGTAAACACTGATAGAGATTGAGTATTGTGTACATTTGTGGCAGACGGTTGAGGGCCGGGTTTGGCCCCTGAGCTTTGAATTGAACAGCCCTGAACTGAATCTGAGATCGAGGTAAAAGTGAGGAGCTGTCCATGGTACCGTTACAACACAGTCTGCAACTGTAAGACACTCTGCGACTGTAAGACACTCTGTGACTGTAAGACACTCTGCGACTGTAAGACACTCTGCGACTGTAAGACACTCTGCGACTGTAAGACACTCTGCAACTGTAAGACACTCTGCGACTGTAAGACACTCTGCGACTGTAAGACACTCTGCGACTGTAAGACACTCTGCGACTGTAAGACACTCTGCGACTGTAAGACACTCTGCGACTGTGTGACACTCTGCGACTGTAAGACACTCTGCAACTGCTACAAACTCTGCAACTGTAACACACTCTGAAACTGTAAGACACTCTGCGACTGTAAGACACTCTGCGACTGTAAGACACTCTGCAACTGCTACAAACTCTGCAACTGTAAGACACTCTGCGACTGTAAGACACTCTGCGACTGTAAGACACTCTGCGACTGTAAGACACTCTGCGACTGTAAGACACTCTGCGACTGTAACACACTCTGCGACTGTGTGACACTCTGCGACTGTAAGACACTCTGCAACTGTAAGACACTCTGCAACTGTAAGACACTCTGCGACTACAAGACACTCTGCGACTGTAAGACACTCTGCGACTGTAAGACACTCTGCGACTGTAAGACACTCTGCGACTGTAAGACACTCTGCGACTGTAAGACACTCTGCGACTGTAAGACACTCTGCGACTGTGTGACACTCTGCGACTGTGTGACACTCTGCGACTGTAACACACTCTGCGACTGTAATACACTCTGCGACTGTAAGACACTCTGCGACTGTAACACACTCTGTGACTGTAAGACACTCTGCGACTGTAACACACTCTGTGACTGTAAGACACTCTGCGACTGTAAGACACTCTGCGACTGTAAGACACTCTGCGACTGTAACACACTCTGCGACTGTAAGACACTCTGCGACTGTAAGACACTCTGCGACTGTGTGACACTCTGCGACTGTAACACACTCTGCGACTGTAACACACTGCGACTGTAAGACACTCTGCAACTGCTACAAACTCTGCAACTGTAACACACACTGCAACTGTAAGACACTCTGCGACTGTAAGACACTCAGCAACTGTAAGACACTCTGCGACTGTAAGACACTCTGCAACTGCTACAAACTCTGCAACTGTAAGACACTCTGCGACTGTGTGACACTCTGCGACTGTAAGACACTCTGCGACTGTAAGACACTCTGCGACTGTAAGACACTCTGCAACTGCTACAAACTCTGCAACTGTAAGACACTCTGCGACTGTAAGACACTCTGCGACTGCTACAAACTCTGCAACTGTAAGACACTCTGCGACTGTAAGACACTCTGCAACTGTAAGACACTCTGCGACTGTAAGACACTCTGCGACTGTAAGACACTCTGCAACTGCTACAAACTCTGCAACTGTAAGACACTCTGCGACTGTGTGACACTCTGCAACTGTAAGACACTCTGCGACTGTAAGACACTCTGCAACTGCTACAAACTCTGCAACTGTAAGACACTCTGCGACTGTAAGACACTCTGCGACTGTAAGACACTCTGCAACTGTAAGACACTCTGCGACTGCTACAAACTCTGCAGCTGTAAGACACTCTGCGACTGTAAGACACTCTGCGACTGCTACAAACTCTGCAACTGTAAGACACTCTGCGACTGTAAGACACTCTGCAACTGTAAGACACTCTGCGACTGTAAGACACTCTGCGACTGTAAGACACTCTGCGACTGTGTGACACTCTGCGACTGCTACAAACTCTGCAACTGTAAGACACTCTGCGACTGTGTGACACTCTGCGACTGTAAGACACTCTGCAACTGTGTGACACTCTGCGACTGTAACAAACTCTGCGACTGTAAGACACTCTGCGACTGTAAGACACTCTGCGACTGTAACAAACTCTGCGACTGTAAGACACTCTGCGACTGTAAGACACTCTGCGACTGTAAGACACTCTGCAACTGTGTGACACTCTGCGACTGTAAGACACTCTGCGACTGTAAGACACTCTGCAACTGTGTGACACTCTGCGACTGTAAGACACTCTGCGACTGCTACAAACTCTGCAACTGTAAGACACTCTGCGACTGTAACAAACTCTGCGACTGTAAGACACTCTGCGACTGTAAGACACTCTGCGACTGTAAGACACTCTGCGACTGCTACAAACTCTGCAACTGTAAGACACTCTGCGACTGTAAGACACTCTGCGACTGTAAGACACTCAGCAACTGTAAGACACTCTGCGACTGTAAGACACTCTGCAACTGCTACAAACTCTGCAACTGTAAGACACTCTGCGACTGTGTGACACTCTGCAACTGTAAGACACTCTGCGACTGCTACAAACTCTGCAACTGTAAGACACTCTGCGACTGTAAGACACTCTGCGACTGCTACAAACTCTGCAACTGTAAGACACTCTGCGACTGTAAGACACTCTGCGACTGTAAGACACTCTGCGACTGTAAGACACTCTGCGACTGTAAGACACTCTGCGACTGTAAGACACTCTGCAACTGCTACAAACTCTGCAACTGTAAGACACTCTGCGACTGTAAGACACTCTGCGACTGTAAGACACTCTGCGACTGTAAGACACTCTGCGACTGTAAGACACTCTGCGACTGTGTGACACTCTGCGACTGTAAGACACTCTGCAACTGTAAGACACTCTGCAACTGTAAGACACTCTGCGACTACAAGACACTCTGCGACTGTAAGACACTCTGCGACTGTAAGACACTCTGCGACTGTAAGACACTCTGCGACTGTAAGACACTCTGCGACTGTAAGACACTCTGCGACTGTAAGACACTCTGCGACTGTGTGACACTCTGCGACTGTAAGACACTCTGCGACTGTAAGACACTCTGCGACTGTAAGACACTCTGCGACTGTGTGACACTCTGCGACTGTGTGACACTCTGCGACTGTAACACACTCTGCGACTGTAATACACTCTGCGACTGTAAGACACTCTGCGACTGTAAGACACTCTGCGACTGTAAGACACTCTGCGACTGTAAGACACTCTGCGACTGTAACATACTCTGTGACTGTAACACACTCTGCGACTGTAAGACACTCTGCGACTGTAAGACACTCTGCAACTGTAAGACACTCTGCGACTGCTACAAACTCTGCAACTGTAAGACACTCTGCGACTGTAAGACACTCTGCGACTGCTACAAACTCTGCAACTGTAAGACACTCTGCGACTGTAAGACACTCTGCGACTGTAAGACACTCTGCGACTGTAAGACACTCAGCGACTGTAAGACACTCTGCGACTGTAAGACACTCTGCAACTGCTACAAACTCTGCAACTGTAAGACACTCTGCGACTGTAAGACACTCTGCGACTGTAAGACACTCTGCGACTGTAAGACACTCTGCGACTGTAAGACACTCTGCGACTGTGTGACACTCTGCGACTGTAAGACACTCTGCAACTGTAAGACACTCTGCAACTGTAAGACACTCTGCGACTACAAGACACTCTGCGACTGTAAGACACTCTGCGACTGTAAGACACTCTGCGACTGTAAGACACTCTGCGACTGTAAGACACTCTGCGACTGTAAGACACTCTGCGACTGTGTGACACTCTGCGACTGTAAGACACTCTGCGACTGTAAGACACTCTGCGACTGTAAGACACTCTGCGACTGTAAGACACTCTGCGACTGTAAGACACTCTGCGACTGTAAGACACTCTGCGACTGTAAGACACTCTGCGACTGTAAGACACTCTGCGACTGTGTGACACTCTGCGACTGTAAGACACTCTGCGACTGTAAGACACTCTGCGACTGTAAGACACTCTGCGACTGTGTGACACTCTGCGACTGTGTGACACTCTGCGACTGTAACACACTCTGCGACTGTAATACACTCTGCGACTGTAAGACACTCTGCGACTGTAAGACACTCTGCGACTGTAAGACACTCTGCGACTGTAAGACACTCTGCGACTGTAACACACTCTGTGACTGTAACACACTCTGCGACTGTAAGACACTCTCTGACACTGTGACACTGTAACACACTCTGCGACTGTAACACACTCTGCGACTGTAAGACACTCTGCGACTGTAAGACACTCTGCGACTGTAAGACACTCTGCGACTGTAACACACTCTGCGACTGTAACACACTCTGCGACTGTAACACACTCTGCGACTGTAAGACACTCTGCGACTGTGTGACACTCTGCGACTGTAACACACTCTGCGACTGTAACACACTCTGCGACTGTGTGACACTCTGCAACTGCTACAAACTCTGCAACTGTAAGACACTCTGCAACTGTAAGACACTCTGCGACTGTAAGACACTCAGCAACTGTAAGACACTCTGCGACTGTAAGACACTCTGCGACTGTAAGACACTCTGCAACTGCTACAAACTCTGCAACTGTAAGACACTCTGCGACTGTGTGACACTCTGCGACTGTAAGACACTCTGCGACTGTAAGACACTCTGCGACTGTAAGACACTCTGCAACTGCTACAAACTCTGCAACTGTAAGACACTCTGCGACTGTAAGACACTCTGCGACTGCTACAAACTCTGCAACTGTAAGACACTCTGCGACTGTAAGACACTCTGCAACTGTAAGACACTCTGCGACTGTAAGACACTCTGCGACTGTAAGACACTCTGCAACTGCTACAAACTCTGCAACTGTAAGACACTCTGCGACTGTGTGACACTCTGCAACTGTAAGACACTCTGCGACTGTAAGACACTCTGCAACTGCTACAAACTCTGCAACTGTAAGACACTCTGCGACTGTAAGACACTCTGCGACTGTAAGACACTCTGCGACTGCTACAAACTCTGCAACTGTAAGACACTCTGCGACTGTAAGACACTCTGCAACTGTAAGACACTCTGCGACTGTAAGACACTCTACGACTGTGTGACACTCTGCGACTGCTACAAACTCTGCAACTGTAAGACACTCTGCGACTGTAAGACACTCTGCGACTGTAAGACACTCTGCGACTGTAAGACACTCTGCGACTGTTTGACACTCTGCGACTGTAAGACACTCTGCAACTGTGTGACACTCTGCGACTGTAAGACACTCTGCGACTGTAAGACACTCTGCAACTGTGTGACACTCTGCGACTGTAAGACACTCTGCGACTGCTACAAACTCTGCAACTGTAAGACACTCTGCGACTGTAAGACACTCTGCGACTGTAAGACACTCTGCGACTGTAAGACACTCTGCGACTGCTACAAACTCTGCAACTGTAAGACACTCTGCGACTGTAAGACACTCTGCAACTGTAAGACACTCTGCGACTGTAAGACACTCTGCGACTGTAAGACACTCTGCGACTGTAAGACACTCTGCGACTGCTACAAACTCTGCAACTGTAAGACACTCTGCGACTGTAAGACACTCTGCAACTGTAAGACACTCTGCGACTGTAAGACACTCAGCAACTGTAAGACACTCTGCGACTGTAAGACACTCTGCGACTGTAAGACACTCTGCGACTGTAAGACACTCTGCAACTGCTACAAACTCTGCAACTGTAAGACACTCTGCGACTGTGTGACACTCTGCAACTGTAAGACACTCTGCGACTGTAAGACACTCTGCAACTGTAAGACACTCTTCGACTGTAAGACACTCAGCAACTGTAAGACACTCTGCGACTGTAAGACACTCTGCAACTGTAAGACACTCTTCGACTGTAAGACACTCAGCAACTGTAAGACACTCTGCGACTGTAAGACACTCTGCGACTGTAAGACACTCTGCGACTGTAAGACACTCTGCGACTGTAAGACACTCTGCGACTGTAAGACACTCTGCGACTGCTACAAACTCTGCAACTGTAAGACACTCTGCGACTGTAAGACACTCTGCAACTGTAAGACACTCTGCGACTGTAAGACACTCTGCGACTGTAAGACACTCTGCGACTGCTACAAACTCTGCAACTGTAAGACACTCTGCGACTGTAAGACACTCTGCGACTGTAAGACACTCTGCGACTGTAAGACACTCTGCAACTGTAAGACACTCTGCGACTGTAAGACACTCTGCGACTGTAAGACACTCTGCGACTGTGTAAGACACTCTGCGACTGTAAGACACTCTGCGACTGTAAGACACTCTGCGACTGTAAGACACTCTGCGACTGTAAGACACTCTGCGACTGTAAGACACTCTGCGACTGTAAGACACTCTGCGACTGTAAGACACTCTGCGACTGTAAGACACTCTGCGACTGTAAGACACTCTGCGACTGTAAGACACTCTGCGACTGTAAGACACTCTGCGACTGTAAGACACTCTGCGACTGTAAGACACTCTGCGACTGTAAGACACTCTGCGACTGTAAGACACTCTGCGACTGTAAGACACTCTGCGACTGTAAGACACTCTGCGACTGTAAGACACTCTGCGACTGTAAGACACTCTGCAACTGTAAAAAAACTCTGCGACTGTAAGACACTCTGCGACTGTAAGACACTCTGCGACTGTAAGACACTCTGCAACTGTAAGACACTCTGCGACTGTAAGACACTCTGCGACTGTAAGACACTCTGCGACTGTAAGACACTCTGCGACTGTAAGACACTCTGCGACTGTAAGACACTCTGCGACTGTAAGACACTCTGCGACTGTAAGACACTCTGCAACTGTAAGACACTCTGCGACTGTAAGACACTCTGCGACTGTAAGACACTCTGCGACTGTAACACACTCTGCGACTGTAAGACACTCTGCAACTGCTACAAACTCTGCAACTGTAACACACTCTGCAACTGTAAGACACTCTGCGACTGTAAGACACTCTGCGACTGTAAGACACTCTGCGACTGTAAGACACTCTGCAACTGCTACAAACTCTGCAACTGTAAGACACTCTGCGACTGTGTGACACTCTGCGACTGTAAGACACTCTGCGACTGTAAGACACTCTGCGACTGTAAGACACTCTGCGACTGTAAGACACTCTGCGACTGTAAGACACTCTGCGACTGTAAGACACTCTGCAACTGATACAAACTCTGCAACTGTAAGACACTCTGCGACTGTAAGACACTCTGCGACTGTAAGACACTCTGCGACTGTAAGACACTCTGCAACTGTAAGACACTCTGCGACTGCTACAAACTCTGCAACTGTAAGACACTCTGCGACTGTAAGACACTCTGCGACTGTAAGACACTCTGCGACTGTAAGACACTCTGCGACTGTAAGACACTCTGCAACTGTAAGACACTCTGCACTGTAAGGGACACTCTGCGACTGTAAGACACTCTGCGACTGTGTGACACTCTGGCATCAGTCTGCACTGCTGCAACTGTAAGACACTCTGCAACTGTAAAGACACTCTGCAACTGTAAGACACTCTGCTACTGATAAACACTCTGCAACTGTAAGACACTCTGCGACTGTAAGACACTCTGCGACTGCTACAAACTCTGCAACTGTAAGACACTCTGCGACTGTAAGACACTCTGCAACTGTAAGACACTCTGCGACTGTAAGACACTCTGCGACTGTAAGACACTCTGCGACTGTAAGACACTCTGCGACTGTGTGACACTCTGCAACTGTAAGACACTCTGCGACTGTAAGACACTCTGCAACTGTAAGACACTCTGCAACTGTGTGACACTCTGCGACTGTAAGACAATCTGCGACTGTAAGACAATATGCAACTGTAAGACACTCTGCGACTGTTAGACACTCTGCGACTGCTAAGACACTCTGCGACTGTAAGACACTCGACACTCTGCGACTGTAAGACACTCTGCGACTGTAAGACACTCTGCGACTGTGTAAGACACTCTGCGACTGTAAGACACTCTGCGACTGTAAGACACTCTGCGACTGTAAGACACTCTGCGACTGTAAG
Organism: Rhinogobius similis; assembly: GCA_019453435.1. Lineage (NCBI taxonomy): Eukaryota > Metazoa > Chordata > Actinopteri > Gobiiformes > Gobiidae > Rhinogobius > Rhinogobius similis. The sequence continues at coordinate 2,014,753 of CM033635.1, read as the reverse complement.
ACACTCTGCGACTGTAAGACACTCTGCGACTGTAAGACACTCTGCGACTGTAAGACACTCTGCAACTGTAAGAAACTCTGCAACTGTAAGACACTCTGCGACTGTAAGACACTCTGCGACTGTAAGACACTCTGCGACTGTAAGACACTCTGCGACTGTAAGACACTCTGCGACTGTAAGACACTCTGCGACTGTGTGACACTCTGCGACTGTAAGACACTCTGCGACTGTAAGACACTCTGCGACTGTAAGACACTCTGCGACTGTAAGACACTCTGCGACTGTAAGACACTCTGCGACTGTAAGACACTCTGCAACTGCTACAAACTCTGCAACTGTAAGACACTCTGCGACTGTAAGACACTCTACTGTAAGACACTCTGCAACTGTAAGACACTCTGCGACTGTAAGACACTCTGCTACTGTAAGACACTCTGCAACTGTGAGACACTCTGCGACTGTAAGACACTCTGCTACTGTAAGACACTCTGCAACTGTAAGACACTCTGCGACTGTAAGACACTCTGCAACTGTGTAAGACACTCTGCGACTGTAAGACACTCTGCGACTGTAAGACACTCTGCGACTGTAAGACACTCTGCGACTGTAAGACACACTCTGCTACTGTAAGACACTCTGCGACTGTGTGACACTCTGCGACTGTAAGACACTCTGCAACTGTAAGACACTCTGCAACTGTAAGACACTCTGCGACTGACCGTGTAAGACACTCTGCGACTGTAAGACACTCTGCGACTGTAAGACACTCTGCTGTAAGACACTCTGCGACAAGCTGCAACTGTAAGAGACACTCTGCGACTGTAAGACACTCTCTGCGACTGTAACACACTCTGCGACTGTAAGACACTCTGCACTGTAAGACACTCTGCACTGTAAGACACTCTGCGACTGTAAGACACTCTGCGACTCTGCTACTACACTCTGCGACTGTGTGACACTCTGCGACTGTAAGACACTCTGCGACTGTAAGACACTCTGCGACTGTGTGCAACTACAAACTCTGCAACTGTAAGACACTCTGCGACTGTAAGACACTCTGACTGTAAGACACTCTGTGCAACGTGACACTCTGCAACTGCTGACTGTAAGACACTCTGCGACTGTAACACTCTGCGACTGTAAGACACTCTGCGACTGTAAGACACTCTGCACCGTAAGACACTCTGCACTGTAAGACACTCTACTGTAAGACACTCTGCAACTGTAAGACACTCTGCGACTGTAAGACACTCTGCGACTGTAAGACACTCTGCAACTGTGTAAGACACTCTGCGACTGCTACAAACTCTGCAACTGTAAGACACTCTGCGACTCACTCTTAAGACACTCTGCGACTGTAAGACACTCTGCAACTGTAAGACACTCTGCGACTGTAAGACACTCTGCGACTGCTACAAACTCTGCAACTGTAAGACACTCTGCGACTGTGTGACACTCTGCGACTGTAAGACACTCTGCGACTGTAAGACACTCTGCAACTGCTACAAACTCTGCAACTGTAAGACACTCTGCGACTGTAAGACACTCTGCGACTGTAAGACACTCTGCGACTGTAAGACACTCTGCGACTGTAAGACACTCTGCAACTGTAAGACACTCTGCGACTGTAAGACACTCTGCAACTGTAAGACACTCTGCGACTGTAAGACACTCTGCAACTGCTACAAACTCTGCAACTGTAAGACACTCTGCGACTGTAAGACACTCTGCAACTGTAAGACACTCTGCGACTGTGTGACACTCTGCGACTGTAAAGACACTCTGCAACTGTAACAAACTCTGCAACTGTAAGACACTCTGCGCTGTAAGACACTCATGACTGTGTGACACTCTGCGACTGTAAGACACTCTGCAACTGTGCTGCAAGACACTCTACACTGTACTGTAAGACACTCTGCTACTGTAAGACACTCTGCTACTGTAAGACACTCTGCAACTGTGTGACACTCTGCGACTGTAAGACACTCTGCGACTGTAAGACACTCTGCGACTGTAAGACACTCTGCGACTGTAACTGTAAGACACTCTGCGACTGTTAGACACTCTGCGACTGTAAGACACTCTGCAACTGTGTGACACTCTGCAACTGTAAAGACACTCATGACTGTAAGACACTCTGCGACTGTGTGACACTCTGCGACTGTGTAAGACACTCTGCAACTGTGTGACACTCTGCAAGACACTCTGCAACTGTGTGACACTCTACTGTAAGACACTCTGCGACTGTAAGACACTCTGCGACTGTAAGACACTCTGCAACTGTAAGACACTCTGCGACTGTAAGACACTCTGCGACTGTAAGACACTCTGCAACTGTAAGACACTCTGGTACTGTAAGACACTATGAGACTGTAAGACACTCTGCACTGTAAGACACTCCACTGCGACTGTAAGACACTCTGCAACTGTTTGACACTCTGCGACTGTAAGACACTCTGCGACTGTAAGACACTCTGCGACTGTGTGACACTCTGCAACTGTAAGACACTCTGTGACTGTGTGACACTCTGCAACTGTAAGACACTCTGCGACTGTAAGACACTCTGCGACTGTAAGACACTCTGCGACTGTAAGACACTCTGCGACTGTAAGACACTCACAGACTGTAAGACACTCAGCAACTGTTAGACACTCATGCGACTGTAAGACACTCTGCGACTGTAAGACACTCTGCAACTGTAAGACACTCTGCGACTGTAAGACACTCTGCGACTGTAAGACACTCTGCGACTGTAAGACACTCTGCGACTGTAAGACACTCTGCGACTGTAAGACACTCTGCGACTGTGTGGACACTCATGTACACTCTGCAACTGTAAGACACTCTGCGACTGTAAGACACTCTGCGACTGTAAGACACTCTGCGACTGTAACACACTCTGCGACTGTAAGACACTCTGCGACTGTAAGACACTCTGCGACTGTAAGACACTCTGCGACTGTAAGACACTCTGCGACTGTAAGACACTCTGCGACTGTAAGACACTCTGCGACTGTAAGACACTCTGCGACTGTAAGACACTCTGCGACTGTAAGACACTCTGCGACTGTAAGACACTCTGCGACTGTAAGACACTCTGCGACTGTAAGACACTCTGCGACTGTGTGACACTCTGCGACTGTAAGACACTCTGCGACTGTAAGACACTCTGCGACTGTAAGACACTCTGCGACTGTAAGACACTCTGCGACTGTAAGACACTCTGCGACTGTAAGACACTCTGCGACTGTAAGACACTCTGCGACTGTAAGACACTCTGCGACTGTAAGACACTCTGCAACTACAAGACACTCTGCGACTGTAACACACTCTGCAACTACAAGACACTCTGCGACTGTAAGACACTCTGCGACTGTGTGACACTCTGCGACTGTAAGACACTCTGCGACTGTAAGACACTCTGCGACTGTAAGACACTGTTGCTCGCTGTGTGTCAAAGCGACTGTAACTGGTTTAACTGGTCATTTCTGTTTAAGACCTGGAGCCGGTTGGAGGACTCACACGAGATCAACTGTGACAGCAGAGGGCGACAGTCAGTGGTCAGAGCACTCCTTCACCGACCACAAGGTTCTTGTGTCCTTAGGCAAGACACTTCACACATGGCTGATTATGAAAGTGTTGAGTGATGACGGTCGGAGGAGGTTTATCATTAGCCTCCTCTGACTCCGGTCTGTCCTGAACCCAGCGCCTCCTTTGCATGAGCAGCTGCAGGGTTCAGTGCACAGCTGCAGGGTTCAGTGCACAGCTGCAGGGTCCAGTGCACAGCTGCAGGGTTCAGTGCACAGCTGCAGGGTTCAGTGCACAGCTACAGGGTTCTCTGGACAGCTGCATGGTCCCATGGGGCAGCTGCATGGTCCAGTGACTCTTTTCCCGTTCACTGTTTGCATAAGACCATTTTAACGATTATCAGCATCATTTAACACATTCACATTAACACATTAAGATCAAGGCAAGAATGACTGTATTTGCACAAAATAAAGATGAACGATCTCCATGTGTGACCTTTGACCCGTGAAAAGAGATGTACAAATTTCAACAAAAACCTTAGATGTGTATTTATCTGATTGTGTGTTTGTGTATTGTTTTATTTAGTTTGAAACATTAAAGAAGAAAGAGACTGAAATAATACTCTCAGACAGGTGTGAGTGCAGTTACAGAGTGTTTATTGAAGTGTCTCTTCAGCTCTTTATTTTCACTTTCAGCTCCAGATGGGACAGAGGGCTGTGCTGTGCTGCAGTAAGTCAAGTGTAGCTGTAGCTGTAGAGGCGTGAGCTGACAGCAGAGGGCGCTCTGCGGGCCCGTCCCAGTGACCGTGTCAGTCCTGGGAACACTGCAGTGCGCTCAGTGTGCGGGACACTGGACTCTGGGAGCCCTGGCTGGCCTCACAGCTCACAGCCACGCCCCCCTCCCTCCACTGCTGTGCGGGGAGCGTCAGGCTGCCGCTCCAGCTGTAGAGGCCGTCCTTTTGCCGCACCGCGGGGCTCCGGCTCTGCTCCCCGCTCACACCGGCACCGGACACCTTCCAGGACACGCTCCAGTCTGACGGGAAGCCCTTGTTGGCCAGGCACATGAAGGTGGCCTTCCCCTGGGCCAGCTCCTCTCTGGAGGGGGGCAGCACCGAGAGGCGGGGCTCCACTCGACCCACTGTGGACACAACACAGAGACACAAGTACACGTACAGCAGTTACACACACGTGTACACACTTACACACAGATACACACAGAGACACAGATACACACTTAAACACAGACAGAGACTGAAGAGATTCATGAATTTTTTTACATTTGAAAACATTTATAATTGGAAATATAATATAAATATAATGTTCATCTTTTTTTTTTTTTAACAGAATGATGGTAGTTTTGGTCTAAAGTGAAAACTGAACTCTGACAAAAGGCTCCACTGAAGCAGAACGACTGAAAGGTTTCACAGCTAAAGATAAACTTAGAAAAATCCCCAGATTTGAACAAAAGAACATCTGTTTTTTTTCAAGATTCAAAAACTAACATTAATTTTTAATAATTCTAAAAGGCATAAATATATTATTAAAAATTCAATTTTTTCGTAACAGTCCGTTTAATAAACATGAGACATGTGGATATAAACTTTCCACAACATAAAAACGTTATTAAATGTTTTTATTTTATTTTTATTTTTTATTACAATTGAACGAGAAAAATTGTTTTGATTCAAATCTTAATATTTGACTTTCTATGGAATGGTCTTTTTGGTCGTTCAGTTCCCTGTGTCTTATTCTAGTTTTATATGTCATAACAATATGAAAAAGAAAATACAATAGTTAAAAAAAACATATTTTCAACTTATCCAAATAGAAAAAAAAGTCTCAGTTTATATTGATTGCTTTAGGAATAAAAAAAACCTCTACCATCAATGACTGACACAGTATTTATCATAAAATAGAAAATGTTAAAACACATTTGATGCTTTAGAAATATAAACAGATTAATTCTAAACATAACAAAAGTATAATTTAAAGTAAATCTAAAGAAAGTACTTACAGTTGAGCTCCAGTCTGGTTCCTCCACCGAACGTGAACCACAGTGATACAAACTCATGGAGCGCTCGTACAAAAACCTGCAGCCGTTCAACAAAACCATTCAGCTGTACAGAGACTGTAAACAACTGACAAACACATTATATTTAGATTCAACTGAAACTGGACCAACTGTTTAGAAGAAGAAGAACTTGTCCTGGTCAGAGAAAAGAAACAACTGATGAATGTTAGATTATTATAATTGTTATGAAGTTAATTTACAATAGATTAATGAGGGTTTGATTCCATTTCAACTAACAATATTCTGCTGCAATATTCTATTAATACAATGAATTTAAAAACAATACAGGAAACCAGCAACATTGTACAAAAATCAGCATTTCATTTGAAAATACAAAAGGGGAGAAAACATTTCCCTGGGGTTTGACAAGAGACATTTCCAATCCTAAAATGTACACTTTTTTCCCCCGTTTCAGATAATCCAGACCTTTCAGCTGTTCAGTGGCTCCATGTCTGTGGAGCCTCATTTCCATAGACACACACTTTGCATGAACAGCTGCATGGTCCAGTGGGACACTTTATAGTCCTGAGAGGTGCACTCTGGAGCACTGGCAGCTGTCCTTCATGACAACACAAGCCACAGAAGCCCTCCTCATCACCAACATGACTTTGGTGTGCGTCCTCATGTGGACTGTCCTCTGCTGCTGCTTCACAGGTAAAGTCCAGAGAGTCCCACTGCTGTCCTCTGTCCACATCCGTCCCTCTGAGACCAACCAGACTAAACCATCAGGTGCTTTGTGTTTGTGTGTTCAGAGTCCAGAGGAGAGGTGAGAGTGAGTCAGGCTGGAGCAGTGAGGGCCGCCCTGGGGGACACCGTCACCATCGACTGTACTGTCAGTCAGAATGTGTACAGAGATTATGCTGATAACGAGTACTTGTCCTGGTACCAACAGAGAGATGGAGAGACACCTAAAGCTCTCATTTATTGGGCATCTAATCGAGCCTCAGATGTTCCCAGTCGTTTTTCAGGCAGTGGATCTGGGTCTAGTTTCACTCTGACCATCAGTGGAGTTCAGGATGAAGATTCTGCAGTTTATTATTGTCAGAGTTATCACTACATCAACAGTCAGAGTGTGTTCACACAGTGAAAAAGACTCGTACAAAAACCTCTGACTGTGGAAGTGAAACTAAATGAGCCGAGGCTGTTCTCACTTCATACATTTTTGATAACTGTCTAAATAATTTAATCGTTTACTTTTTTGTTGTGAATTCTTTAAAAAATGAACATATTAAGAATAAAAGGACATCATGATAAACCCTCTGATCGATCCTAACACCTGACCCTAATAATTCAGTGTATGGCCTTCAAAACAGTAAAACATTAACACAAAACTGTTAATTAACCTAATTTTACACAGACAAAGACTTTACCCTCTTTTAATTGTCAGTGTTTTTATTTATTTTTAGTATTGACTGATTCACAAATTGTAGTTGGGTTTGAAAAGAAATATTGCCTCTAAATCTGTCTTAAACTCAACATCATCAATGAAATACATCAACTAAATATTGTGAATGACAAGAAATAGACCATTTACAAATTAATATTAACTATAATCTAGTTCATTTCATTTACAATATTATTATTTTGCTCCAAAAATGTTAATCCACTATCATTTTATTTTATTTTTTATTTATTTATTTTCACATAATCAAAAAAAACAGAAGTCTATATAAAACAAAACACAAAACGTGATGGAGTGTGGCAGAAACCTGAAAGCCACACACCTTTAATTGATTATTTTAACGAGCTCAAATTAAAAGCCGTCTGGTCAGATGATTTACAAATAAAAATCACACGATAAACAGAAAACAGCCCTCACAACCACAAAACAAAACAAAACATCTTTCCAAAGAAAATGTACTGGATTTTGTACATTTTAGTATTATTATTATTATTTAATATTATTTTTTATTGATGTAGGCCTTCAATATGTTGTATATAGAGCTCTGATTACTATTTGGATTATTCATTCATTCATTCATTCATTTTCTCCCGCTTATTCCTGTTAGGGGTCGCGGGTGACTGGAGCCTATCCCAGAGACTTTGGGCCTTAGGCGGGGTACACCCTGGACAGTGGCCAACAGGGCTGACACAGAGAGACAGACAAGGACAGACAATCATTCACTCTCACATTCATTCACTACGGGCAATTTAGAGTTCTCAATTAACCTACACAGTCATGTGTTTGGACGGTGGGAGGAGCCAGAGAACCCGGAGAGAACCCACGGTAACACGGGGAGGACCTGCACCCATAGAGAGCATGTGATGTTGGGGTGGTCCGGGATTCGAACCCACGATCTCCTTATTGAGAAGCAGGAGCTCTAGCCGCTCTGCCACCGTGCACCCTATTTGGATCATACACAACCATATTAATAATCACAGTTGATACTTATTTAACAATATTTCCTTAAGATTTTTTTTTACTGTTTGCTATTGAGTTGTTCATAAAGTTGCCGTACTCTTTCCATGATTTTGCTCCACTGTATCGAAAAGAAAATTTCACTTGGGATTTTTTGGTTAACGGGAGATGAAGAGTTTGTGCTCGTCTAGTTTGATAAGAATGAACTTGGCATTTTTTGAGAAAATAGTTACTAAAGGTATGAGGACATTTACTATGTTTTATCATTAAAACAAAACTACATTTTTGATGAATATTAATGTCATAAATATTGAATAACTTTAGTTTGAAAAAAAGTGGGGCACTAGGAGCGTCATATCTAGAAAATGTAGCTAAACGAACAAATGCCTTCTGTAGAAGTAAAATTCTTTGAAGATAACTTGGAAATGTACTTGCCCAGACAATGTTACAATAAGAAAGATATGGATAAATTAAAGAATAATACAAAGTAGACATAACAGCATTATGAACATAATTTCTAATTCTTCTTATTATGCCCAGAGATTTTGTGACTTTGTTACAGACTACACTAATTTGCTCTCGCCAAAGTAATTTGTCATCAAGCTGTACACCCAAGAATTTAGTCGATGATACTTTAACAATTTGTTCATCTTCTATACAAATTTTTATAGAATCACATTTGTATTTCTTATGCCCTGCAAATATCATAAAATTACATTTTTTTACATTCAAAGATAACTTATTAGCTTGAAACCAAGTAGAGTACTGCACTAGATCTTCGTTAAGTTTTTCCATAAGTGTAATCAAATCTTTGTGAGAGATTAATAGACTAGTGTCATCCGCAAACAGAAGAGGAACTGTAGATTTTGCAGCATTAACTAAATCATTAATATATACCAAAAATAGTAAATCATCAAAATCATTATGTTTAAGAAAACTAAAGGGGATAAAACCCATCCCTGGGGTTTGCAGCAAAAGACATTTCAAAATGTGAACCTGAAATGGAAAGTGTGTCTGTTTGACACTGATAGTAACTGTTTATTATATTTAATCTTTTCTATGACGGTATTCAATGAAAAATTAAAGTAATGATGATACAAATTTCACAAAACTTTTTTTTTTGTTTCAAATAAATTTTATTCATGTTTATTTCTTGATCCAAGTCAGGTTTAGTTCAAGATGTGATCAAACTCTCTTTGGTTATAAATATTTAAACTATCCTTCTTAATAAAACAGGTCATTTCCTGTAGATTGAAGTGACAAGAGCTCGGTCCAATAAGACGGGGCCTTTAAGAGCTTTAAAAACAAAGAGCCACATTTAAAATCAATTGTAAAGAAAGTGGGAGCCAAAGGAGAGCAAACAGCCCTGATGTGACGTCTGGGTCTGAGCTGGAGGCGACTGAGGCCAGAGACACCACAGTCTGTTCTGAGCCCAGAAAAGCACCGACCGTCCTTTCAGGGTCGGAGCGCTTTAAGAAGAGCTTTACCTTCTATAAAAGACTCAGAGTGAGAGTCAGAGTGTTCACTACATCAACAGTCAGGATGTGATCACAGTGAAAAAGACAAAAACCTCTGACTGTGGAAGTGAAACTAAATGAGCCGAGGCTGTTCTCACTTCACTCATTTTTGAAAACTGTTTAAATAATTGAATCACTATTAATTATTTGTTGTATAATTTAAAATAAATCAATCAATTGATAGACACCAACTAACGATAATACGTCAGTGTTTGACCATAAAACAGTCAAACATTACCACAAAACTGTTCATAATCAACGTAAAATGACACAGACAGTATCTTTACTTCTTAAAATCATCAGTGTGTCTCTTTACTTTTGGTACGAGTCACTGACACATTTTAGTCAAGACTGAAAAGACATAATGGCTCAGTCTAAAACTAAATGTCTTGAACATATTATTATTAATAAAATACTTTGAAAGAATATTGTGATTAACAATAAATCACTCAGTGACAAATTAATATTAACAATAATCTATTAAATGTAGATATGAATTGCAAAAGCATTCTTTTGATCCCAGATATTGATGCAACGTCACTTTAATAAGATTAAAATAGATAAATAAAGAAAAACAAAAGGAGATAAAACACATCGGTGCAGTCGACAGCAGTGCCCTCTCCTCCTGTCTGGACCTGCCACAAGTCAAACTGTCTCCTTTAATCACGCTGCCCCTGGAACATGAATGAAAACAGAAGGACGCAAACTGGAAAGTCTCAGCAATAAAGAACAGCCTCACCCTCCATTACAACAACACCAGCCCGTCCTCTCACACGGACAATTTACTCCCCCCTCATTCAGTCTGACTCAGGTAACTCCAAAACTCCTGTCACCACCAAAAACAAACTCCTCAAGCCTCTGGAAAACACCCACAATCCTTCACTCCTGAAAAGTGACACTCCTTCTTCTCTTTCTTCCAGACCAAAATGAACATCTACATTCTCTAAAACCCCGCCTCCTCCTGCTACGTGCTCTGCCTTTGTCCAGTTCTCCTTCATCTCCTCCTTTGACCTGCCTGACCTTCCAGAGGGTATAAACTCCTCTCTGTCCAGCAGCTGCATCCCACCCACCACCATCACCCCATTCTCACAAAACCTGGAGTCGACCCAAACATCTCAGCCAGTTACAGACCCATCTCCAGCCTCCTCTTTCTGTCTAAAGTCTCCACCACCTCACAACAATAACCTCTTTGAAAGCTCCACCACAAACGACCTCCTGCTCTCCTCCCACACCGGCCACGTTCTCGTTCTTCTGGACCTTACATTCGACACCATCAGCCGCTCCATCCTCCTCTCCCGCCTGCAGACCACCTTCAACATCACCGACAGCGCCCCCTCATGGTTCACCTCCTGCCTCACCCACAGACACCGATTCATCCACACGAACAACTGCAAATCCCCCTCTGCTCCCCTCACTCCAGGAGGCCCACAAGGATCAGTTCTGGGGCCTCTCCTCTTCATCCTGTACATCCTCCTCCTCGGTCACATCTTCTACCGTCTTTTCTCCTGCTTCGTCGATGATATTCTACTCTAATTATCCACCAAATCCATAACTCTGCCCCTCACTCCACCTTCACCAACTGCAGCTCTGAAATAAAGTCATATCTACAGTTAAACCTGCCTCGATAATTACTACATCGACTTGAAGAAATGAAAGATGGAACAATATGTTTTGGGGCTCAGTATTTATCGTTTTGTTTTGTTATTTTTTGGGGGTAATATGTTAAAATGTCAGCTGTTGAGGGTTGAGTCAGGTCAGGTCAGTAGAGGTCAGTAGAGGTCAGTAGAGGTCAGTAGGGGTCAGTAGTGGTCAGTAGCGGTCAGTAGAGGTCAGTAGAGGTCAGTAGAGGTCAGTAGTGGTCAGTAGTGGTCAGTAGAGGTCAGTAGTGGACAGTAGAGGTCGGTAGAGGTCGGTAGAGGTCGGTAGTGGTCAGTAGAGGTCAGTAGAGGTCAGTAGTGGTCAGTAGGGGTCAGTAGAGGTCAGTAGTGGTCAGTAGAGGTCAGTAGAGGTCAGTAGTGGTCAGTAGTGATCAGTAGTGGTCAGTAGTGGACAGTAGAGGTCGGTAGAGGTCGGTAGAGGTCGGTAGTGGTCAGTAGAGGTCAGTAGAGGTCAGTAGTGGTCAGTAGGGGTCAGTAGAGGTCAGTAGAGGTCAGTAGAGGTCAGTAGTGGTCAGTAGTGGTCAGTAGTGGTCAGTAGAGGTCAGTAGAGGTCAGTAGAGGTCAGTAGTGGTCAGTAGTGGTCAGTAGTGGTCAGTAGTGGTCAGTAGAGGTCAGTAGAGGTCAGTAGAGGTCAGTAGAGGTCAGTAGTGGTCAGTAGAGGTCAGTAGAGGTCAGTAGAGGTCGGTAGTGGTCAGTAGAGGTCAGTAGAGGTCAGTAGGGGTCGGTAGAGGTCGGTAGTGGTCGGTAGAGGTCGGTAGTGGTCGGTAGTGGTCAGTAGAGGTCAGTAGTGGTCAGTAGAGGTCAGTAGTGGTCAGTAGAGGTCAGTAGAGGTCAGTAGTGGTCAGTAGGGGTCAGTAGAGGTCAGTAGAGGTCAGTAGTGGTCAGTAGAGGTCAGTAGTGGTCAGTAGTGGTCAGTAGAGGTCAGTAGTGGTCAGTAGTGGTCAGTAGTGGTCAGTAGAGGTCAGTAGTGGTCAGTAGTGGTCAGTAGAGGTCAGTAGTGGTCAGTAGTGGTCAGTAGAGGTCAGTAGAGGTCAGTAGGGGTCAGTAGTGGTCAGTAGAGGTCAGTAGGGGGCAGTAGTGGTCAGTAGAGGTCAGTAGGGGGCAGTAGTGGTCAGTAGAGGTCAGTAGAGGTCAGTAGGGGGGGTGGTCAGTAGAGGTCAGTAGAGGTCAGTAGTGGTCAGTAGAGGTCAGTAGTGGTCAGTAGAGGTCAGTAGAGGTCAGTAGTGGTCAGTAGTGGTCAGTAGAGGTCAGTAGTGGTCAGTAGTGGTCAGTAGTGGTCAGTAGAGGTCAGTAGAGGTCAGTAGTGGTCAGTAGTGGTCAGTAGTGGTCAGTAGAGGTCAGTAGGGGTCAGTAGAGGTCAGTAGTGGTCAGTAGAGGTCAGTAGGGGTCAGTAGAGGGCAGTAGTGGTCAGTAGAGGTCAGTAGTGGTCAGTAGTGGTCAGTAGTGGTCAGTAGTGGTCAGTAGAGGTCAGTAGAGGTCAGTAGTGGTCAGTAGAGGTCAGTAGGGGTCAGTAGAGGTCAGTAGTGGTCAGTAGAGGTCAGTAGTGGTCAGTAGGGGTCAGTAGTGGTCAGTAGTGGTCAGTAGAGGTCAGTAGTGGTCAGTAGTGGTCAGTAGTGGTCAGTAGTGGTCAGTAGAGGTCAGTAGAGGTCAGTAGAGGTCAGTAGTGGTCAGTAGTGGTCAGTAGAGGTCAGTAGTGGTCAGTAGTGGTCAGTAGGGGGCAGTAGTGGCTCTCTGTGCCTCTGACTGTGTGAGTTTGCATATGTGTGCTGCCTCTCTGCTCCAGCCGTTAAGAGCCCAGTGCTGCTCAGTGTCTGTGCGGGCCCTTCAGAGCCACTCCCACACCAACAACACAATGAGCCTGATGTCCCTGCAGCTGTTCCTGCTGGCCCTGGGGCTCCTGGTTCGGGGTGAGGACATCTGGGTCACTGCTCCTCTGGACACCTGCGGGGTCTGTCTCATTAACTCTGCTTCTGTTTTTCAGGTTCTTCAGGAGAAATCAGCCTGACTCAGACTCCTAAAGCTGCAGCTGTGGACAAAGGAGCCTCTGTCACTCTCACATGTCACACCAGTACAAGTGTGTCTGATTGGCTCCACTGGTATCTGCAAAAAGGGACAGAGGCTCCAAAGCTCCTGATATATCGCTCTACTTCTCGTCACTCTGGAGTGTCCAGTCGTTTCAGTGGAAGTGGTTCAGGAACTTCTTTTTCTCTGACCATCAATGGATTTGAGGCTGAGGATGCAGGAGTTTATTACTGTCAGCAGAGTAGTTGGCCGCTCACACAGTGAAAAAGACTCGTACAAAAACCTCCTCAGACTGAACTGAAACTGTTCACACTTCACTGAACTCAAACCGATGGGCAATTATACTTAACATAACACTATACAAGTTATTGGTATTGATTTTAACATTCAGTCCTATCAATTTTTTTGCTTAAATGTTTAAATATTAAATTAGATTTAAACTAAATTACACCAATAATTTACGTGTTTTAGTTTAATGTGTCTGAATAAATGAAATCGCTTGTGTTCAAAGGTGAAATACAATACATTCATCATTTACTGATGTAAGAGCTCAATGCATTAATGTAAATATATTTTCCTTTCCATAACATTCATTCATTCATTTTCTACCGCTTATTCCCGTTAGGGGTCGCGGGTGACTGGAGCCTGTCCCAGTGACTTTGGGCCTTAGGCGGGGTACACCCTGGACAGTGGCCAACTCGTCACAGGGCTGACACAGAGACAAGGACAGACAACCATTCACTCTCACATTCATTCACTAGGGACAATTTAGAATTCTCAATTAACCTGAACACAGTCATGTCTTTGGACGGTGGGAGGAAGCCGGAGAACCCGGAGAGAAACACGGGGAGGACATGCAGACTCCACCCAGAGAGATCGTGTGATGTTAGGGTGGTTCAGAATTCGAAACCACAATGTTGGGGTGGTGCGGGATTCGAACCCACAATCTCCTTATTGAGAGGCAGAAGCTCTAGCCGCTCTGCCACCGTGCACTTTCCATAACAACTCATCAATAATGTGTGAACAAAAAAGTAACACCTTTATTCATTTGTGTGAATATTTTACTCTCCGTTTTGTTACAAAATTAATCTGTGTATAATTTCAATGTTTATATATACATTTCTCTTATTATTATGAGATATAATATATTAAAGAGCGCATCGGAATATTAAAGTCAGCACCTCTCAATGTAGAAATATTTAGTATTTTCTCCTGAACAATATACAAATACAAATATTAAATGATTGAGTCAGTTGCTGATGCGTCTTTTTTGTTTTTTTAAATCATAGTATTTACCTGGAGTTATTGACCAATCTGTGATGCAATTTATTATCTATCTATTTCATTTAAAAAATATAAATAAAAGGCCTAGGTCTCAACATGTTTTAATCTTAAATGTAAAAAGACAAAATCATAATGTTTTATCTATATAAAAAAATGAGACACAGACAGGTGTGAGTGCAGTTACAGAGTGTTTATTGAAGTGTCTCTTCAGCTCTTTATTTTCACTTTCAGCTCCAGATGGGACAGAGGGCTGTGCTGTGCTGCAGTAAGTCAAGTGTAGCTGTAGCTGTAGAGGCGTGAGCTGACAGCAGAGGGCGCTCTGCGGGCCCGTCCCAGTGACCGTGTCAGTCCTGGGAACACTGCAGTGCGCTCAGTGTGCGGGACACTGGACTCTGGGAGCCCTGGCTGGCCTCACAGCTCACAGCCACGCCCCCCTCCCTCCACTGCTGTGCGGGGAGCGTCAGGCTGCCGCTCCAGCTGTAGAGGCCGTCCTTTTGCCGCACCGCGGGGCTCCGGCTCTGCTCCCCGCTCACACCGGCACCGGACACCTTCCAGGACACGCTCCAGTCTGACGGGAAGCCCTTGTTGGCCAGGCACATGAAGGTGGCCTTCCCCTGGGCCAGCTCCTCTCTGGAGGGGGGCAGCACCGAGAGGCGGGGCTCCACTCGACCCACTGTGGACACAACACACACTTATACACAGATACACACAGATACACACAGATACACACAGATACACACAGATACACACAGACACACACAGATACACACAGATACACACAGATACACACAGACACACACAGATACACACAGATACACACACAGACACACACAGATACACACAGATACACACAGATACACACAGATACACACACACACACAGACACACACACACACACACACACACACACACACACACACACACACACACACACACACACACACACACACACACACACACACACACACACACACACACACACACACACACACACACACACACACACACACACACACACACACACACACACACACACACACACACACACACACACACACACACACACACACACACACACACACACACACACACACACAAACTGACAAAAGTCTCCACTGAAGCAGAACGACTGAAAGGTTTCACAGCTAAAGATAAACTTAGAAAAATCCCCAGATTTAAACAAAAGAACATCTGTTTTTTTTTCAAGATACAAAAACTAGCATTCATTTTTAATATTTCTAAAAGGTATAAATATATAATTAATAATTCATTTATTCATAACAGTCCATTCAATAAACATGAGGCATGTGGATATAAACTTTCCACAAAATAAAAACTTTGTTTGTTTGTTTTTCTTTAATTACAGTTGAGCAAGAAATAGTTTTGATTTAAATCTTAATATTTGACTTTCTATGGAATGGTCTTTCTATAGTCTTTTAGTTCTTTGTTTCGTATTCTAGTTTCTTATGTGTCATAAAAATATGAAAAAGAAAATATAATAATTAAAAACATATAAAATTTCAACTTATCCAAATAGAAAAAAGTCTTAGTTTATATTGACTGTTTTAGGAATAAAAGAAAAAAACCTCTACTGACAATGACTGACACAGTATTTATCATAAAATAGAAAATGGTCAAACACATTTGATGTTTTAGAAATATAAACAGATTAATTCTAAACATAACAAAAGTATAATTTAAAGTAAATCTAAAGAAAGTACTTACAGTTGAGCTCCAGTCTGGTTCCTCCACCGAACGTGTACCACAGTGATACAAACTCATGGAGCGCTCGTACAAAAACCTGCAGCCGTTCAACAAAACCATTCAGCTGTACAGAGACTGTAAACAACTGACAAACACATTATATTTAGATTCAACTGAAACTGGACCAACTGTTTAGAAGAAGAAGAACTTGTCCTGGTCAGAGAAAAGAAACAACTGATGAATGTTATATTATTATAATTGTCATGAAGTTAATTTACAAAAGATTAATGAGGGTTTGATTCCAATTCAACTAACAATATTCTGCTGCAATATACTATAAATAAAGGGAATATAAAAGCGAGAAAGGAAACCTGCAAAACTGTACAAAAATCTGAATTTCATTTGAAAATACAAAAGGGGAGAAAACACTTCCCTGGGGTTTTACAAGAGACATTTCTAATCCTAAAATGTACACTTTGTTGGCCTGATTCTGATGCTCCAGACCTTTCAGCTGTTCAGTGGCTCCATGTCTGTGGGAGCCTCATTTCCATAGACACACACTTTGCATGAACAGCTGCATGGTCCAGTGGGACACTTTATAGTCCTGAGAGGTGCACTCTGGAGCACTGGCAGCTGTCCTTCATGACAACACAAGCCACAGAAGCCCTCCTCATCACCAACATGACTTTGGTGTGCGTCCTCATGTGGACTGTCCTCTGCTGCTGCTTCACAGGTAAAGTCCAGAGAGTCCCACTGCTGTCCTCTGTCCACATCCGTCCCTCTGAGACCAACCAGACTAAACCATCAGGTGCTTTGTGTTTGTGTGTTCAGAGTCCAGAGGAGAGGTGAGAGTGAGTCAGGCTGGAGCAGTGAGGGCCGCCCTGGGGGACACCGTCACCATCGACTGTACCACCAGTGTGAATGTTTACTATCGCAGCTCTGGTCACTCACTGCACTGGTACCAACAGAGAGATGGACAGACACCTAAAGCTCTCATTTATGCTGCATCTGAGCCCGAAGAAGATGTTCCCAGTCGTTTTTCAGGCAGTGGATCTGGGTCTAGTTTCACTCTGACCATCAGTGGAGTTCAGGCTGAAGATTCTGCAGTTTATTATTGTCAGAGTTATCACAGCATCAACAGACAGGATGTGTTCACACAGTGAAAAAGACTCGTACAAAAACCTCCTCCGACTGAAGTGAAACTGACTCACTTCATTAAACACACAGCACACACACAGTGAGAGTGAAGCCCAGGCCAATGTTTAAAATGTCTGTCAAAGTTTTTATATTACCATTACTACAAAACTAAAACTTAATAAACCACTTGAGCAATAAAGTAGACATTTATATTGTTTTATCTAAAGAAAGAATCCACCATTTTTATAACGTCAGTAAAGTTTATTTGTGCAGCACGTCTCACAGACTCATGTTACAAAGTGCTTCACAGAGGCATAAAAATAATAAAATATATACAACCAGCATTAATTGTATCTCATTAATAATAATTCATACAAACAGCATTAATAGTCCTGAGTCTATGAGGGCGGGATGCTCCAAAAGAAACGTTTTCAGCTGTTTTTTAAATCCATCGACGTCAAATCTGTTTCACCATCAACAGATTCTGTCACAGACTTTAGGCTCCGGCTGAAGTCTGGGGCTTAATCCAGACGGATCTGAGGAGCCTCACGTCCCTCTGAAGTCAGCACCGGAATATTAAAGAGCGCACCGGAATATTAAAGAGAGCACCGGAATATTAAAGAGCGCACCGGAATATTAAAGAGAGCACCGGAATATTAAAGAGAGCACCGGAATATTAAAGAGAGCACCGGAATATTAAAGAGCACACCGGAATATTAAAGAGAGCACCGGAATATTAAAGTGAACACCAAAAATATCCAGGAGCCAATGTTGAGGTTTTCAGATCAGAGTTTGACGCTCTCCTGATTGTTTGGGTCAAAAGTCTTGGACAAACTGAAACAGGTTCAGTTTTAAATCCAAAAAGACCAACACAACATTTGTATTTTCATGTTTGTGCTCGGAGAGATCAAAAACACTTTCTTGAGTCGAGTTGTCAAAAATATGAAGACGTAGAAAAAGAAAAAATGAACTTGATTTTTATCTCAAACAAAGTCAAGTAAAGTATTATTAAAATATATAATTGTGAATTAAAATGATAAATAATGAAAGTGTCCTTAGTCCTGGTTTGTTTAAAATATGTTTAACACTCAATGACTCAAAATAAAAATGCATGTAATAAATAATAAATGAATTAATAATGAATTAAAAAGGAGCAAAAACACTTCCTTGGGGCACGACACGGGAAACACTGTATGATATAATTCTAAAACAGAGACTGTGTTTGTTTGCAGCTGGAATCATTTCATCAGATTTTAAGGCCACACTTTATGTCATTCAAGAATATCTTCATCTTTTAATTATCAGCGGATTTATTCATTTGTAAATAACAACATTTGAATGTGACTCGAAAGTTAAAAGTTCTCCCTGGAAATATTTTCAACATATCATTAAAATTAAGTTTATTAAATATAATATACAGATTGTATTTAGATTCAATATAAACTGGACAAACTGTTAAGAAGAAAAAAACAACATGAGAACCAGTAAAAACAAACAACTGATGAATATTATATTAGTTTAATTGTCATGAAGTTAATTTGCTGCACATTAATGAGCATGATTTGATTCCAGTTCAACTTACAATATTCTGCTGCACTATACTATAAATAAAGTGAATATAAAAGCGAGAAAGGAAACCTGCAAAATGATTGTATAAAAACTCAGCATTTAATTTGAAAATACAAAAGGGGAGAAAACACTTCCCTGGGGTTTTACAAGAGACATTTCTAATCCTAAAATGTACACTTTGTTGGCCTGATTCTGATGCTCCAGACCTTTCAGCTGTTCAGTGGCTCCATGTCTGTGGAGCCTCATTTCCATAGACACACACTTTGCATGAACAGCTGCATGGTCCAGTGGGACACTTTATAGTCCTGAGAGGTGCACTCTGGAGCACTGGCAGCTGTCCTTCATGACAACACAAGCCACAGAAGCCCTCCTCATCACCAACATGACTTTGGTGTGCGTCCTCATGTGGACTGTCCTCTGCTGCTGCTTCACAGGTAAAGTCCAGAGAGTCCCACTGCTGTCCTCTGTCCACATCCGTCCCTCTGAGACCAACCAGACTAAACCATCAGGTGCTTTGTGTTTGTGTGTTCAGAGTCCAGAGGAGAGGTGAGAGTGAGTCAGGCTGGAGCAGTGAGGGCCGCCCTGGGGGACACCGTCACCATCGACTGTACTGTCAGTCAGAATGTGTTCGGCAATATCGCCTTGTCCTGGTACCAACAGAGAGATGGAGAGACAGCTAAAGCTCTTATATATTATGCAACACGACGAGCCTCAGATGTTCCCAGTCGTTTTTCAGGCAGTGGATCTGGGTCTAGTTTCACTCTGACCATCAGTGGAGTTCAGGCTGAAGATTATGCAGTTTATTACTGTCAAAGTTATCATGAAATCAACAGTCAGAGTGTGTTCACACAGTGAAAAAGACTCGTACAAAAACCTCTGACTGTGGAAGTGAAACTAAATGAGCCGAGGCTGTTCTCACTTCATAAATTTTTCAAAATTGTCTATAAATTTCATCGTTCATAATTCACTTATTTTTACGCAGACAAAGACTTTACACTCTATTAATAATCAATGTTTTTTTAATTATTATTTTTGGTGTTTACTGACTCATAAATTTTAATTGCGTTTGAAACAAAATATTGTCTCAGTCTAAATCTGTCTTAAACTCATCATCGTTAATAAAATACATGAACTAAATATTGTGAATGACAATAATCAACCACTGCCAAATTAACACTCATTATAATCTAGTTTATTCTAGATTTAATTTACAATATTATTA
>CM033635.1:1875613-1994582 GCA_019453435.1 Rhinogobius similis | reverse complement strand
TTAGTGGATCGGACTGCGCTTCCACGGAAATGCCTGGACCTGGGTCAACGGCGCCGCCTTGACTAACATGTACTGCACAACTTAAATTAAATTAAATTAAAATATTGAGGGATTAGGGATTTTTTAACTGATGACTTAAAGTGCCTCTGACAGGTTGGACTTCTCATTGGACCAAAATGCAGTTAAGATAAATATATTTCAATGTTTACTAAAATACATTTCAAATTTTATCCCAATTAAGCGACTTTTTAGGATTTAAATTTCACTTCCTGCTTGTAAATGATGACATCACACTGGGAAATTAGAGGCAAAAACTCACGTAATGTCAGAGATTATTTTTTCTTTTAATTTGACAAGTAAAAATACACATGAGCTCCTTTAATTTGTTCAGTTCTTGTTTAAAGTGTCAAAAAAGTAGTTTCTTTTGTTAAAATTAAGCCTAACCTTTGTCTCCCCAGTGTGATGTCATCAGTTTGTTTACTTCCTGTCATTTTCAACAGATTTTTTTTCATTTTTCTCCACAAACAGCGACCTGATTGTTGTAAAACTATAATTTATATTTACAACTGGTGCAAATACACCAAATAAAGTCAAAATTAGAAAATGTTGAAAAACCACTTTAAAGGTCCCATATCCTGCAAATATGACTTTTCAGAGGTTCTAACCTTCCTCCAGTGCTATTTGGGCCTCGTATGTTGTGCCCAAAGTGGTTTTTTGATTGATTCCCTCATGTTTTCACTAGAGAACTGTCTTTTTCCGCCCCCTCTGGAGCAGCAGACGGGGCTCCTCACTAAGATGACGCGTGTTTAAGCCACGCCTCCAGGAAGAGCGCAGTCACAGATATCAAAACAGCTAATGCTAATGCCATACACAGTAATTACACGATGGGATACGACAGATAGAAGAGTTAGCGTGTTATTTACCAAACGGCACGTCCACTGGTGGCTGGAGGCCCCTGGAGCACGCCAAACTCCAGGTATCCAGGACGTAGGACTCAGCACGACGCACCGTCAGGACCAGAAAAGGTTTATTCAGTGTTTGTGTATCGCTGTTTACCGGAGCACACGGCGCATGCACCATCTCCACTCTAGGCTTCGGCACGGGTTGGACGGGGGAGGCGCACGGGTTGGGCGGGGGAGGCAGCCTGCTCTCTGTTCGGGGGGGTCAGATCTCAGAGTGAGCCGTTTGCTTTTGCAGGAGTGGGGCCAGTCCAAGAAATGGGTGTTTTTTGTAAACTGTTATGTTATGGATATTACACAACGAGAAAATGTATCAACAAAGCCCTTAGAACAGACTGTGTGAAGGGGAAAAGAGCAGGATATGGGACCTTTAAAAACCACTTTAAAGTGCGTATGACAGGTTTTCATCATTTTCTAATTTTGACTTTATTTGGTGTATTGTACCTGTTGCAAATATGAATTATAGTTTTATAATCAAGTTGACGCTAGGAGAAAAAATGGAAAACCTGTAGAAAGTGTCAGGAAGTGAACAAACCGATGACATCACACTGGGGGGTCAAAGGTCACGTCCAATTTACACAAAAGAAACTACTTTGAACATTAAGTTCAACAAAATAACGAGGTTCTCATGTATTTGTATTTGTCAAATCAAAAAAATCAGTGACATTAGAGGAGTTTTTGTGTGCAGTGTACAGTGTTGTTGCTATGGTAACTTACTCGTGTGATGTCATCATTTACAACCAGGAAGTAAAATTAAAACAGCCACAACAGACACAGCTTTGCCACTGAATAAGGCCACATTTGGACACTGCTACGAACAAATATTCTACACGATTCCACACGTTTCGATCTGGAAAGGCTCTCGCTGAAGGACGTGAGGAAAACGTGTTTTTTGAAGCTGAGAAATCAAACTCTGGTTAGATCCAGTTGAGAGAAAAGCACAGACTTCTTGAAGTAGCTTTGGCTGAAGTCGGTGCAGTGTTTGTTTCCAGGTTCGCTTTGATGCTTTAATTTTGGCTCCGCCTGCCCCAACGCTGCCCCCTGTGATTGGTCAAAACCAAATCTGACAGTAGAATTTGCCTTCCGACTCAGTCTCAGGTTCTTCAGAATGACCACAAGTTCATTTTTAACAGCATATTTCATTTTTAATCCAGAGCACATTTTATTTCCTGATGGGTGTGTGTGCCGTCCTGACAGGGCCTGGGACGCAGGATTCAACTTCAGGAAAGTAGAAAGTGGAGCGGCCGCGTTTGTGACGACGGGCGGGGTCTGGGACTACACCAAGAATCGACTTGACACAAGCGCTACAGGCGGCAGGCGAGAAGGAGATCAAACGCCGTGGACAAATACTTATAGGAAAATGTTCTGCATTTTGATCATAGACCGTACATTATCACTGGACTGTTAGCTCGCTGCCTGCTGCCCAAACAGGAAGTGTCCATGGAGGCTCCTGGCCCTTCAGGCCGAAGCCAAGCCATTCACTTTCTTTTTGTGACACTGGAGCCTTTACTCTGTAACTGTTTCGGTCAAACTCACATCTTGGATCTAAAATGTCCGTCTGACTCACTCCACATGATCCTGTGTTTTTTTCTCGTTGGTTGTTCTTAAATCAAGTTATTACAATAATAACTGACCAATCAGGTGCTTCCTTTCCAGGGGCCGCTTTGGCTCGTGGTTAGGGCAAACAGGCTTTGATTGACAGCTAGCACCGCGATGTTGCTGCTGTCTCCTCCCACCGAGGGGCGGAAACCGCAACAACCTCCTCCTGATTGGTCCGCGTTAAGCTGCCACGACACGCGACTGGATTTTTAAATACATGGAGTCTGGCTCCACTTTAGCCGCTATAACTGCTAGCTCCACTTTAGCCGCTTATAACTGCTAGCTCCGCTTTAGCCGCTATAACTGCTAGCTCCACTTTAGCCGCTATAACTGCTGGCTCCACTTTAGCCGCTATAACTGCTAGCTCCACTTTAGCTGCTATAACTGCTAGCCACGATTGGCTTCATTTGGCTGGAGCCAAACACTATGGGTGACGTCACATTCCCATATTCCATCGATATGTACGGTCTATGATTTTGATATTGTTATTAGCCTTTACACATGCCTTATTTGCCATCTCATGTTCTGAAACAACAAAAAAAATTTCTTATTCATTAAATCCTTGTTTTTCAACCAGTGTGAAGCTTGAAGCTTTGTCAGGTGTGCCTTGCAAAAATATCCAATGTGAGCCACTATATTAATAAATGCAAATGTAATAGACTTATTTGACATTTTGGAGTGCCCTGAGCAACTTCTGCATCAAACAAGAGCAAAACCATCACTATTGTCAAATGTAAAGAACTAGACAAGAGCACAGACATTTTTTGCCTTATTATGTATCGTACGTTTTTTACTAAATGGTCTGATTTGGTAATGTTGGTGTGCCGTGGTATCTTTCAAACCCAAAAAGTGTGCCGTGACTCAAAAAAGGTTGAAAAACACTGCATTAAATAACTGTTTTTATCAGCCTTGTATGACATGACACTTACTGAGTGAATCCAGCCAGCAGATGGCACCAGCGCTTACATACAATCTCAGTGAAGTCAGCTGTCAACGGTAAAAGCTACAAGGAGGATTTGAAGGCAGCAGCAGTTATCGTGTTTAAAGGCAGAAATGCTCAGAACGAGTTTAGCGATGATTTAAGGACGTAAAACAGCGAAAGACTCTCGGATAAATGACGTAGATGATCCGAAAATACGTCCCGGATCGACGGAGTTCAGCAGGAAGTGTGTCTGACACATACAATGGAGCGCCTACGACTACTTGAATGAGCTTCTCAGTCTCTGTAGGCGCCCTTGGACTTTCTGTGGATGCTCAAAAGCAAACTAAGGACTCACTTTTTTCTCACAATCTTTTCTAACCTTTTATGTACTTTCTTAAATCTATTCTATGTCACTTTGCTACTTACACATTAGAGCCAAGCGATACGGGTGATAAAAATCGTAATCGTGAGTTTCTGTCCCTGTGACAATCTTGCTATTTTTTGTGAAATAGTGATTGACTGTTTCTGTGTCTTTAATGCAGCTGTCTGGTTCAAACACACTTTTTTTCTCCTGATGTTTAGCCTCTGGAAGCTTCTTCTGATGACTTTATTTACCTCTCTTAAAGGCCAGAGTTGCACAATTAAACCAAATCCATACTACACAAAACAGACAATTTTAATGGATGTAATTAGCAAATCTGCAATTTTTGAAGTGTAATAATTTCTTCCACATACAATAAAATATCTTGCTTTGATTTTAATAAACTAAACCCTAACACTTTAGTTTAGATTTGTACAAACATGTTCTGAAACAAGCGACAAAAGAGAGACAAAAGAGTGACCAAAAGCGATAAAAATGCATTAAAAAGTGACAAAAAACAACAACAACAACAACAATTGAGCGGCGCTTGTTGTTCACTCAATTCACCAAACCGCAACTTAAAACGGCAAAAAATGCTGACTGAAAGTGACAAAGACGCATTTAAATATGACAAACACAACTGAATGTAGCCAAAAACGTGACTAAAAGTGACAAAATTGTGTTTAAAATGTGACTTTTCATAAAATCCTATTAATCCTATTCTATCCTAATCCTATTAAAACATAAATTGTGAATTCTGCGACTTGGTCAGAAAAAATTACCACATTGGATATTTTTCCTAAATCGTGGCAGCTCTTTGTTACTAGACAAAGTGAACATGAATCGTGATAAAACTGGACATCATGATCTGGCCCCAAGACAATGGTGATAATACCATTTTTTCCCACATCGCTTCAGCCCAAACTGCATATGAAACAATGTTTTTACTTGTTGCTGGGCTCCATTACTTTAAAAACAGTAAAAACTCACACAGTTACATAAGTGCAACTCTGTATCAACAAAAATATTCACTCTTACGTCATAGTTTAGATGTCTTCTTTTTCTGATTACATATGAAGAAGTAACTGAACATTTGGGTTCAAATACTGATAAGATTTGTGTCACTTCCTGCAGCAGACTTCCTGTGTTAAACCTCATCTCGGGCGAAAAGCCAGACGGCAGTGGACACATTTCACTTAAAGTACACTTTAAAATATAAAAAATGTCAGCGCCAAACGTCGGATACTGATTTAGAGAATAATTTGAACCTTAAAGGTCCCATAACATGCAAAATCGACTTTTCAGAGGTTTTAACCTTCCTACAGTGCTATCTGGGCCTCGTTTGTTGTGCCCAAAGTGGTTTTTTGATTGATTCCCTCATGTTTTCACTAGAGAACTGTCTTTTCCGTCCCCCTCTGAGCAGCAGACGGGGGCTCCTCACTAAGATGGACGCGGTGTTTAAGCCACGCCCCAGGAAGCGCGCTGCCGCAGAAATAAACACAGCTAATGCTGAATGCTTAACAAGGAGTGAATACATCTGATGGGATACGACAGATAGAAGAGTTAGCTTGTTATTTACCAAACAGCACGTCCGTCGTCGAGGCCCTGGAGCACGTCAAACTCCAGGTCAGATCCAGGACGTAGGACTCAGCACGACGCACCGTCAGGACCAGAAAATGTTTATTCAGTGTTTGTGTATCGCTGTTTACCAGAGCACACGGCACATGCACCATCTCCACGCTAGGCTTCGGCACGGGTTGGGAGGGGGGGGGGGGAAAGAGCAGAATATGGGACCTTTAAATACAAATATAATTTTGGTTTAGTTGAGGTTATGTCCTGGTTTCGTCCTGGTTTCTTCTCTAGTAAAGTCCTGGTCCTTGGTTTAGTCCTTGTTAAATTCTGGTTTCTTCTTGGTTTAGACCTGGTCGAGTCCTTACCCCTGGTTTAGTCCTGGTTCTGTCTTTATTTAGTCCTTGTTAAATACTGCTTTCTTCTTGGTTTATTCCTTGTTCAGTCCAGGTTTAGTCCTGTTTTAGTCCTGGTTTGATCCCGGTTCAGTCCTGGTTCATTCCTGGTTTAGTCCTGGTTCAGTCCTGGTTTAGTCCTGGTTTAGTCCTGGTTCATTCCTGGTTTCCGCGGTCTCCTCGGGCTCCTCTGATTCCAGGACCTCCCTTTTGACACAAACAAAACAATTATTACAAATTAATTCCAACATTAAAGCAGGAAACATTTACAACCAACACTTTTAGTCTGGTATCACTGGAAAATACTTTGAAACAGGAGATAAAGAAGGATCTGACAGTTGGAGAAAAGAAAATGGTTTAACAAAGAGGTTCCAATGTGTTCATTTACTTTGAGTTAAGTCTAGTTTGATTAGTTATTTATGGTGTTCCTCAAGATTCTGTTCTGGGCCCTGAATTGTTTCTGTTTTATATAAATGATGCATAATGTATTTGATTCTTCATTTTATTCCGTTCACAGATGATACTGAAGTCTCAAAGAGCTGGTGCTTTTGGTGGAGAGAGATCTACATGAACTAAAACATTATTTAAAGGATGTCAAGATTAAACTCTATGAAAATTAATTTTAGATAATTACGTAAATGTTGTTTTGCAGATATGAAAAATCTGAATTGTTGAGAACATAATTTATAGGAAGAAATGCTACAAAAAGAGCTGATTAAAATTCAAAAATATATTATAATATAATAATTATTATTATTACATAATCTGGGTGCTCTGTGGGTGCTGTCTGTTCTGTGTGGGTGTTTCATGGGTGCTGTGTGGGTGCTCTGTGGGTGCTGTGTGGGTGCTGTGTGGTTGCTCTATGGGTGCAGTGTGGGTGCTCTGTGGGTGCTGTGTGGGTGTTTCATGGGTGCTGTGTGGGTGTTTCATGGGTGCTGTGTGGGTGTTTCATGGGTGCTGTGTGGGTGTTTCATGGGTGCTGTCTGTTCTGTGTGGGTGTTTCATGGGTCCTTTGTGTGGTGCTGTGTGGGTGCTGTGTGGGTGCCCTGTGGGTGCTCTGTGGGTGCTGTCTGTTCTGTGTGGGTGTTTCATGGGTGCTGTGTGGGTGCTGTGTGGGTGCTTGTGGGTGGAGCTCACTGGGGGTCCGGGGGGTCCCGGGGGGCCTTTGCTGTCCTGGGTGCAGGTGCAGGCTTTGGGCATGGCTGGACAGTCCGCCTCTTTCCTCTGAACAAACACAAACACAAGGCTTCATCAGAGCTTCATGTAACAGACACAGATCATTGAACTAAAGCCACACTCTGGAGGTTTTAGAGCACGGGTCTCAAACTCATGCTGAGAGGGGCCCAGTTTAGAAAATCAGAGCTCGGGCCGCAACAGAGACAGACTTGAAACGCACTAAAATACATTGTCCACCCAAAATCTATATATAGGAGATTTTAGATACCAGAAGTTTAAAATTTTACAGTATATTTCTTAACTTTTAGAATTTAGAAATGATAAAACCTTCTAAGTCACAAACTATCTTCAAGCTGCGTGTTTTAGTAAGAAGCTCATGTTCAAATGAGGCCCAACGGTCACTGATGGAGTGACCTGGGCCAATACAAATATATGCCAGATATCGTCCTGAGGGCCGCATTTGGCACCCGGGCCGCGAGTTTCAGTCTACAGCAATTTTACGTCGTGTCAAAAAAAAAAAAAAGTGCAGGCCACAGAAATTAAGGTATTTTGCGATGATAATTATCCTCGACGGGACACTTTCTACAAGCTCTGGTACACGTGGAGGAGATCGAACGAGGTGCACTGAAAACAAATACGCGAAAACAAAACAAAAGGATGAAACGCGCGTGGATGAATCTGCTGTCAAGGCCACAGGAGGGCGCTGTGTTCTCTGGAGGTGGCTTGTGGCGGCGGTTAAAGTGCCCCCGACAGCTTGGAATACTCATTCAAAATGCAGTTATGATCCTGGTTAAGGCATTTTTTTAGGTTTTTAATTTTACTTCCTGGTTGTAAATGATGACATCACACTGGGGAATTACCAAGAAACAAATCTGTACACAGAATCAGAAACGGTTTATTGCCATTGTCAGTGATCAAAAATCAAAAAACATTTATTTGACAGAAAAATACACGTGACACCTTTTATTTTGTTGAATTAATGTTTAAAGGGTCAAAAAAGTAGTTTATTTTTGTGTAAATTGTGCAAACGAGCTCTGCAAAGAGGAAAACAAACATTTTAAAGCCCCTAATTTGACTTGACTATGAGTTTTAGGTAACAAAGTCCAGGCAGATTCTATATAAAAGTCTTATTAAATGTTTTAAAATGTTTGGGAGCTTTTTTATTTGTGCTTTTGGGGAACAAACTGACTCTAATTCATCCCAGAAAGGTTTATTTGTCTGAAATAAAAGGGTTACAGCTTTATTTTTATGTCTAACATTTGTCACAGCTTGGTGGACAAAATGAAATAAATGAAGAAAAAGTCCAACGTACGACCGGTGGAACATCTTCAGCTCAAACGGGGACTAAACCGAAGTCCAAAACGGAGCATCCGCGGCTGTTTCCGCAGACAGGGCCACGTCTGAACAGCTTTATCGAGAGAAAATGCGGTTTATCAGAGCGAAAGATGGTGAAAGTGGCTCACCAGGCCCGGCAGCTCGCAGCACTTGTCTCTGTTCGCCCACGACGTACTGCACACGATGTCGAAACTCTGCAGCTCGAACTGAAACACAACAACCACAATTAGTCAGAAAAAGAGTAAAAAAGATGCACACGATCAGAGGAGGGTGGATCGTTCAGGTGCGATATGTCAACAAAAATATTATCATGATTTTTTGGGGCGCTAGATCATGATTTTGATTTTCTTTTATGCTGTTTTGTCATTTTTAGTCACGTTTTTGTCACGTTATGGTTGTGTTTGTCATATTTAAACGCGTCTTGTAGTCATGTCTTTGTCACTTTTAGTCATGTTTTTGTGTTAAACGCGTCTCTGATGCTTTTAGTCGCATCTTTGTCACTTTTAGTCGCTTTTTTATCACGTTCAGTTGTGTTGGTCATATTTAAACATGTCTTTGTCACTTTTAATCACGTCTTTATCCCTTTTAGTTGCATCTTTGTCACTTTTAGTTGCATCTTTGTCACTTTTAATCACGTCTTTATCCCTTTTAGTTGCATCTTTGTCACTATTAGTGGTGTCTTTGTCACTTTTAGTCGCATCTTTGTCACTTTTAGTCACATCTTTGTCACTTTAGTCGCGTTTTTGTCGCTTTTAGTCACATCTTTGTAATTTTCAGTCGCGTTTTTGTCACTTTTAGTTGTGTCTTTGTCATTTTTAGTGGCATTATTTTAAGTCATATTTAAACATGTCTTTGTCACTTTTAATCTTGTCTTTATCCCTTTTAGTTGCATCTTTGTCACTT
Source organism: Rhinogobius similis (assembly GCA_019453435.1). Lineage (NCBI taxonomy): Eukaryota > Metazoa > Chordata > Actinopteri > Gobiiformes > Gobiidae > Rhinogobius > Rhinogobius similis. Next base: position 1,985,363 of record CM033635.1, on the reverse strand, counting down.
TTAGTCGTGTCTTTGTCACTTTTAGTCGCATCTTTGTCACTTTTAGTCGCTTTTTTATCACGTTCAGTTGTGTTGGTCATATTTAAACATGTCTTTGTCACTTTTAATCACGTCTTTATCCCTTTTAGTTGCATCTTTGTCACTTTTAGTTGCATCTTTGTCACTTTTAATCACGTCTTTATCCCTTTTAGTTGCATCTTTGTCACTTTTAGTTGCATCTTTGTCACTTTTAATCACGTCTTTATCCCTTTTAGTTGCATCTTTGTCACTATTAGTCGTGTCTTTGTCACTTTTAGTCGCATCTTTGTCACTTTTAGTCGCATCTTTGTCACTTTTAGTCGCTTTTTTATCACGTTCAGTTGTGTTGGTCATATTTAAACATGTCTTTGTCACTTTTAATCACGTCTTTATCCCTTTTAGTTGCATCTTTGTCACTATTAGTCGTGTCTTTGTCACTTTTAGTTGCATCTTTGTCACTTTTAGTAACATCTTTGTCACTTTTAATCACGTCTTTATCCCTTTTAGTTGCATCTTTGTCACTATTAGTCGTGTCTTTGTCACTTTTAGTCGTGTCTTTGTCACTTTTAGTCGCATCTTTGTCACTTTAGTCGCGTTTTTTGAGCTTTTAGTCACATCTTTGTAATTTTCAGTCGCGTTTTTGTCACTTTTATATGTGTCTTTGTCATTTTTAGTCGCATTATTTTAAGTCATATTTAAACATGTCTTTGTCACTTTTATTCACATCTTTATCCCTTTTAGTCACATCTTTGTCACTTTTAGTCGCGTTTTTGTCACTTTTATTCACATCTTTGTCACTTTTAGTCACATCTTTGTCACTTTAGTCGCGTTTTTGTCGCTTTTAGTCACATCTTTGTAATTTTCAGTCGCGTTTTTGTCACTTTTAGATGTGTCTTTGTCATTTTTAGTCGCATTATTTTAAGTCATATTTAAACATGTCTTTGTCACTTTTAGTCACGTCTTTATCCCTTTTAGTTGCATCTTTGTCACTTTTAGTCGTGTCTTTGTCACTTTTAGTCGCATCTTTGTCACTTTTAGTCACATCTTTGTCACTTTAGTCGCGTTTTTGTCGCTTTTAGTCACATCTTTGTAATTTTCAGTCGCGTTTTTGTCACTTTTAGTTGTGTCTTTGTCATTTTTAGTCGCATTATTTTAAGTCATATTTAAACATGTCTTTGTCACTTTTAGTCACGTCTTTATCCCTTTTAGTCACATCTTTGTCACTTTTAGTCACATCTTTGTCACTTTAGTCGCGTTTTTGTCGCTTTTAGTCACATCTTTGTAATTTTCAGTCCCGTTTTTGTCACTTTTAGTCGTGTCTTTGTCATTTTTAGTCGCATTATTTTAATTCAATATTGCTCTAAAAAACACCACTTTAATCACTAAAATTATTACTTATGTTCATTTAAACTGAGTTAATTGTGGGGTTCCTCAAGGTTCTGTTTTGGGCCCTCGAGTATTCTAGTTCAGTGTTGACAGTGTTTAGAAGGTTCTTAATATAATTCTGTTTGCAAATGACACTACAGTTTACAGCTCTGGATAAAAACGCCAGCAGAGGGCGCTGTAGCACATGTGAAGCGTTCTTACCGTGGCCGAGTTGTCGCGGTTGTCTCTGGAGCGCACCATCCGCCCCAGGACCTCCACTCACTCCGTGCTGATTTAATATTTAATATTACGTCATGTGATCCTGTCGTTAACAGCGCCAGTCCCAGTGCTATCGATAACTCTGTTGACTCAATGGTCAACTCTCTAAAATCTGCTCTTGATGTTGCAGCTCCACTTAAACAGAAAGTAATCAGGCCAAAACGAGCCTCCCCCTGGTACAATGAAGAACTACGTTCTCACAAACAAAGGGTAAGAAAACTAGAGAGATCCCTTACGCCTCCCACACAGAAGAATCCCTAAAAATGGAAAACTTGCCTTCTGTCTTATAAGCAGGCTCATGTAAGGCTCAAACCAGATATTATTCAAATTTAATAGAAGTAAATAAAAATAACTCTAGATTTCTCTTCAGCACTGTAGCCAGGCTGACAAACTGTCACAGCGCAGTAGAACCCTCAATACCAGTTACTCTAAGCTGCAATGACTTCCTTCTATTCTTTAGCAGCAAAATCACAACTATTAGAGATAAACTAAATGCAATGACTCCCATTATCAGTACTGAGCAAGCCCAGACTGCAAAGCTAGTGTCCCATACAAATCCTTCAGTAATACTAGATAGGTTCACTGCTGTTGATCAGGCAGAGATAACTTCAGTCATTATGTCCTCCAAAACATCAACTTGTATTTTAGACCCAATCCCAAGTAGACTCCTCAAAGAAATTCTCCCCCTAATTATATATCCCTTTCTTAATATTATAAATACTTCACTAGAAAGCGGTTATGTCCCTCAGTCCTTCAAATATGCAGTGATTAAACCACTTTTGAAAAAGCCTAATCTAGACCCCGACATACTGGCAAACAATAGACCTATTTCTAATCTGCCCTTTGTCTCTAAAATCCTTGAAAGAATTGTGATTAAACAGCTTTGTCGCCACCTGCAGGACAATAATTTATTTGAAGTTTTTCAGTCAGGGTTCCGTGCGTACCACAGCACTGAAACTGCACTAGTTAAAGTCACAAATGATCTGTTATTAGCTGCTGATGATGGACAGGTCTCAATCCTGGTTCTGTTGGACCTCAGCGCAGCGTTTGACACCATCGACCACAACATTCTACTGCAGAGGTTAGAATGTGATATAGGTGTCAGTGGAACCGCCCTAAGCTGGTTTAAATCCTATCTATCTGATAGGTACCAGTTTGTTAATGTAAACCAGAGATCTTCCCCATGTTCTAAAGTAACCTACGGTGTGCCGCAGGGTCCAGTACTCGGTCCAGTTCTGTTCACACTTTATATGCTGCCCTTAGGTATGATCATCAGAAAGCATGGCATTAACTTCCACTGCTATGCAGATGACACTCAGCTGTATTTATCAATGAAACCTGATCAGACCCATCAAGTAGACAGACTTAGTGCCTGCGTGAAAGACATAAAAACTTGGATGACTCTTAATTATCTGCTCCTTAACCCTGAAAAAACCGAGGTCATTCTGCTGGGCCCTAAGCACCTGCGAGACTCTTTATCTGACCAGATAGTTTCTCTGGACAATATCACTGTAGCCCCCAGCTCTACTGTAAGAAACCTTGGGGTCCTATTTGACCCAGATCTCTCGTTCAAAGCACATATAAATCAAGCCTGTAAAACAGCCTACTTTCATCTGCGTAACATAACCAAAATTAGAAAAATCCTGCCCAGAGATGATGCCGAAAAACTCATCCATGCATTTGTCACATCCAGATTAGACTATTGTAACGCCCTGCTTACAGCGTGTCCTAAAAGCTCTATAAGAAGCTTTCAACTGGTTCAAAATGCAGCAGCAACATTATTAACAGGTACTAGAAGAAGAGATCATATTTCACCAGTGTTAGAGTCTCTTCACTGGCTTCCTGTTGAGTTTAGAATCAAATTCAAAATCCTCCTCCTGACTTATAAAGCTATAAACAATATGGCCCCATCGACCTCAAAGATGCAATAGTAGCGTACCATCCAAACAGAGCTCTTCGTTCTCAAAATGCTGGACTCTTGTTAGTCCCCAGAGTCTCTAAAAGCACAGTAGGAGGTCGAGCATTTAGCTACCAAGCTCCTGTGTTATGGAACCAGCTCCCTGTTCATGTAAAAGAGGCCGACACAGTCTCTACATTTAAGACCAGGCTCAAAACGTTCCTCTTTGAAATAGTTTATGGTCAGGCCAGTTAGGAACAGAAATAAAAACCTACAGTTTTAGCTACGCTGCCCTTGGAGCAACTCTGCTGGAGGAAGTATGGAGCTGAACACTGTCCTCTGGTTCTTCCTACTTTACCTATCAACAATATTTAATATTACTTCAACTGTAGTCTGTTCATTGCTGTTCACATGTTTCTCCCTCTGTTTCAGACACTGCGGCGGCTGCTCCAGTGACACCCCCACCCCCACCCCCACCTGTCTGGAGGATCGATCTCTACACTGGACGATCTGTGCTCCACCCGCCTGGACAGCTGGATTAGCCACACCTCGTCTGCCTGGACCAACTCCTTCTACTTTAGATGAACTGCTCCTCATCTCCTGCTGGAGGATCTCTCTACACTGGTGGACTGCTCCTCGTCCGCCTGGAGGAACTCTTTAAAGCCACCTCCCTCTTGAGTGGTTCTGGTTCAGTCCAAGTGGATGTCAGTCCTAGTTCATCTGCAGCCTGTCCGTCCGTGGGAGTAGGATCTCTCCTTCACTGTGGTTCTCCCCGAGGTTTCTACTTTTTCCCATGGGTTTTTTGTAGTTTTTCCTCGCGAAGGAGGGTCAAAGGACAGGGGCATTCTGGGACAGTTATCTGAACTGCTTTCTACCTGTGGCCCATCGAGGCAACTGTTGTTGTGATTTTGGGCATTATAAAAATAAATTGATTTGATTTGATATCTTAACAGTTTGTCCAGTTTATATTGAATCTAAATACAATCTGTATATTCTATTTAATAAACTTAATTTTAATGATTAGTTGGAAATATTAGTGTGAGAACTTTTAACTTTCAAGTCACATTCAAATGTTGTTATTTACAAATGAATAAATCCGCTGATAATTAAAAGATGAAGATATTCTTGAATGACATAAAGTGTGGCCTTAAAATCTGATGAAATGATTCCAGCTGCAAACAAACACAGTCTCTGTTTTAGAATTATATCATACAGTGTTTCCCGTGTCGTGCCCCAAGGAAGTGTTTTTGCTCCTTTTTAATTCATTATTAATTCATTTATTATTTATTACATGCATTTTTTAAATTGAATCATTGAGTGTTAAACATATTTTAAACAAACCAGGACTAAGGACACGTTCATTATTTATCATTTTAATTCACAATTATATATTTTAATAATACTTTACTTGACTTTGTTTGAGATAAAAACCTAAGTTCATTTTTTCTTTTTCTACGTCTTCATATTTTTGACAACTCGACTCAAGAAAGTGTTTTTGATCTCTCCGAGCACAAACATGAAAATACAAATGTTGTGTTGGTCTTTTTGGATTTAAAACTGAACCTGTTTCAGTTTGTCCAAGACTTTTGACCCAAACAATCAGGAGAGCGTCAAACTCTGATCTGAAAACCTCAACATTGGCTCCTGGATATTTTTGGTGTTCACTTTAATATTCCGGTGCGCTCTTTAATATTCCGGTGCTCTCTTTAATATTCCGGTGCTCTCTTTAATATTCCGGTGCTCTCTTTAATATTCCGGTGCTCTCTTTAATATTCCGGTGCGCTCTTTAATATTCCGGTGCTCTCTTTAATATTCCGGTGCTCTCTTTAATATTCCGGTGCGCTCTTTAATATTCCGGTGTGCTCTTTAATATTCCGGTGCTCTCTTTAATATTCCGGTGCGCTCTTTAATATTCCGGTGCTCTCTTTAATATTCCGGTGCTCTCTTTAATATTCCGGTGTGCTCTTTAATATTCCGGTGCTCTCTTTAATATTCCGGTGCGCTCTTTAATATTCCGGTGCTCTCTTTAATATTCCGGTGCTCTCTTTAATATTCTGGTGCTCTCTTTAATATTCCGGTGCGCTCTTTAATATTCCGGTGCTCTCTTTAATATTCCGGTGCTCTTTAATATTCCGGTGCTCTCTTTAATATTCCGGTGCTCTCTTTAATATTCCGGTGCTCTCTTTAATATTCCGGTGCTCTCTTTAATATTCCGGTGCGCTCTTTAATATTCAGCGCTTCTTTAATATTCCGTGTTTCTTTAATATTCCGGTGCTCTCTTTAATATTCCGGAGCTCTCTTTAATATTCCGGTGCGCTCTTTAATATTCCGGTGCTCTCTTTAATATTCTGGCGCGCTCTTTAATATTCCGGTGTGCTCTTTAATATTCCGGTGTGCTCTTTAATATTCCGGTGCTCTTTAATATTCCGGTGCTCTCTTTAATATTCCGTGCGCTCTTTAATATTCCTGTGCGCTCTTTAATATTCCGTGTTCTTTAATATTCGTGCGCTCTTTAATATTCCGTGTCTCTTTAATATTCGTGCGCTCTTTAATATTCCGTGCTCTCTTTAATATTCCGTGTGCTTTAATATTCCGGTGCGCTTTAATATTCCGTGCGCTCTTTAATATTCCGGTGCGCTCTTTAATATTCCGGTGCGCTCTTTAATATTCCGCTTTAATATTCCGGTGTTTTTAATATTCCGTGCGCTCTTTAATATTCCGTGTTTTTAATATTCCGTGCGCTCTTTAATATTCCGTGCGTTCTTTAATATTCGTGTTCTTTAATATTCCGGTGCGCTCTTTAATATTCCGGTGCTCTCTTTAATATTCCGTGTGCTCTTTAATATTCCGTGCGCTCTTTAATATTCCGTGTTTTTAATATTCCGTGCACTCTTTAATATTCCGTGCGCTCTTTAATATTCCGGTGCACTCTTTAATATTCCGGTGCTCTCTTTAATATTCCGGTGCGCTCTTTAATATTCCGGTGCTCTCTTTAATATTCCGGTGCTCTCTTTAATATTCCGGTGCGCTCTTTAATATTCCGGTGCTCTCTTTAATATTCCGGTGCGCTCTTTAATATTCCGGTGCGCTCTTTAATATTCCGGTGCTCTCTTTAATATTCCGGTGCTCTCTTTAATATTCCGGTGCTGACTTCAGAGCGGGACGTGAGGCTCCTCAGATCCGTCTGGATTAAGCCCCAGACTTCAGCCGGAGCCTAAAGTCTGTGACAGAATCTGTTGATGGTGAAACAGATTTGACGTCGATGGATTTAAAAAACAGCTGAAAACGTTTCTTTTGGAGCATCCCGCCCTCATAGACTCAGGACTATTAATGCTGTTTGTGTGAATTATTATTAATGAGATACAATTAATGCTGGTTGTATATATTTTATTATTTTTATGCCTCTGTGAAGCACTTTGTAACATGAGTCTGTGAGACGTGCTGCACAAATAAACTTTACTGACGTTATAAAAATTGTGGATTCTTTCTTTAGATAAAACAATATAAATGTCTACTTTATTGCTCAAGTGGTTTATTAAGTTTTAGTTTTGTAGTAATGGTAATATAAAAACTTTGACAGACATTTTAAACATTGGCCTGGGCTTCACTCTCACTGTGTGTGTGCTGTGTGTTTAATGAAGTGAGTCAGTTTCACTTCAGTCGGAGGAGGTTTTTGTACGAGTCTTTTTCACTGTGTGAACACACCCTGACTGTTGATGATATGATAACTCTGACAATAATAAACTTCATAATCTTCAGCCTGAACTCCACTGATGGTCAGAGTGAAACTAGACCCAGATCCACTGCCTGAAAAACGACTGGGAACATCTGAGACTCGTCGTGTTGCACGATAAATGAGAGCTTTAGGTGTCTGTCCATCTCTCTGTTGGTACCAGGACAAGGCGATATCGCCGAGCACATCCTGACTGACAGTACAGTCGATGGTGACGGTGTCCCCCAGGGCGGCCCTCACTGCTCCAGCCTGACTCACTCTCACCTCTCCTCTGGACTCTGAACACACAAACACAAAGCACCTGATGGTTTAGTCTGGTTGGTCTCAGAGGGACGGATGTGGACAGAGGACAGCAGTGGGACTCTCTGGACTTTACCTGTGAAGCAGCAGCAGAGGACAGTCCACATGAGGACTCCTTCACTGTGGTTCTCCCCGAGGTTTCTACTTTTTCCCATGGGGTTTTTTGTAGTTTTTCCTCGCCGCGAAGGAGGGTCAAAGGACAGGGGCATTCTGGGACAGTTATCTGAACTGCTTTTACCTGTGGCCCATCGAGGCAACTGTTGTTGTGATTTTGGGCATTATAAAAATAAATTGATTTGATTTGATTTGATTTGATGAGGACGCACACCAAAGTCATGTTGGTGATGAGGAGGGCTTCTGTGGCTTGTGTTGTCATGAAGGACAGCTGCCAGTGCTCCAGAGTGCACCTCTCAGGACTATAAAGTGTCCCACTGGACCATGCAGCTGTTCATGCAAAGTGTGTGTCTATGGAAATGAGGCTCCCACAGACATGGAGCCACTGAACAGCTGAAAGGTCTGGAGCATCAGAATCAGGCCAATGTTGTCTCTATTTTGGGTCAAAGTTTAAATGTCTCTTTGAAGACCCCAAGTGTTTTCTCCAATTTCGTGTTTTAAAATTAAATGCTGATTTTTATTTAGTACATTTGTAGGTTTTCTTTATGAATTTTATATTTTCTCTATTAACAGTCTGTTGGAGCAGAATGTTGCACATGAATATAAGATCAAACCATCCTCATTATTCTGTTGTAACTTAACTTTATTATAAATTAAATATTGTATTCATTTTCCGTTGTTCCTTCTTCCTGTTAAGCACATTGTATTCTGCTAAATATAATGTGTTTGTCAGTTGTTTACAGTCTCTGTACAGCTGAATGGTTTTGTTGAACGGCTGCAGGTTTTTGTACGAGCGCTCCATGAGTTTGTATCACTGTGGTTCACGTTCGGTGGAGGAACCAGACTGGAGCTCAACTGTAAGTACTTTCTTTAGATTTACTTTAAATTATACTTTTGTTATGTTTAGAATTCATCTGTTTATATTTCTAAAGCATCAAATGTGTTTAATCATTTTCTATTTTATGGTAAATAGTGTGTCAGTCATTGACGGTAGAGTTTGTTTGTTTTTTTCTTTTATTCCTAAAGCAATCCATATAAACTGAGACTTTTTTTCTTTTTTTTCTATTTGGATAAGTTGAAAATATGTTTTTTTTATTATTGTATTTTCTTTTTCATATTGTTATGACATATAAAACTAGAATAAGACACAGGGAACTGAAAGACCAAAAAGACTATTCCATAGAAAGTCAAATATTAAGATTTGAATCAAAACAATTTTTCTCGTTCAATTGTAATAAAAAATAAAAATAAAATAAAAACATTTCATAACGTTTTTATGTTGTGGAAAGTTTATATCCACATGCCTCATGTTTATTAAACGGACTGTTACGAATAAATGAATTATTAATAATATATTTATGCCTTTTAGATTTATTAAAAATGAATGCTAGTTTTTGTATCTTGAAAAAAAAAAGCAGATGTTCTTTTGTTCAAATCTGGGGATTTTTCTAAGTTTATCTTTAGCTGTGAAACCTTTCAGTCGTTCTGCTTCAGTGGAGCCTTTTGTCAGAGTTCAGTTTTCACTTTAGACCAAAACTACCATCATTCTGTTAAAAAAAAAAAGATGAACATTATATTTATATTATATTTCCAATTATAAATGTTGTCAAATGTAAAAAAAATTCATGAATCTCTTCAATCTCTGCCTCTGTTTAAGTGTGTATCTGTGTCTCTATGTGTATCTGTGTGTAAGTGTATATACGTGTGTGTAACTGCTGTACGTGTACTTGTGTCTCTGTGTTGTGTCCACAGTGGGTCGAGTGGAGCCCCGCCTCTCGGTGCTGCCCCCCTCCAGAGAGGAGCTGGCCCAGGGGAAGGCCACCTTCATGTGCCTGGCCAACAAGGGCTTCCCGTCAGACTGGAGCGTGTCCTGGAAGGTGTCCGGTGCCGGTGTGAGCGGGGAGCAGAGCCGGAGCCCCGCGGTGCGGCAAAAGGACGGCCTCTACAGCTGGAGCGGCAGCCTGACGCTCCCCGCACAGCAGTGGAGGGAGGGGGGCGTGGCTGTGAGCTGTGAGGCCAGCCAGGGCTCCCAGAGTCCAGTGTCCCGCACACTGAGCGCACTGCAGTGTTCCCAGGACTGACACGGTCACTGGGACGGGCCCGCAGAGCGCCCTCTGCTGTCAGCTCACGCCTCTACAGCTACAGCTACACTTGACTTACTGCAGCACAGCACAGCCCTCTGTCCCATCTGGAGCTGAAAGTGAAAATAAAGAGCTGAAGAGACACTTCAATAAACACTCTGTAACTGCACTCACACCTGTCTGAGTCTATTCTTTATACAAATATTACTATTATTTAATCTTTTTATCTTTGACTGATGAGGACAAAATATTAGACTTGAGTCTTTTAGTTTTTACTGAAATTCTACTCAATACATTCTTTATGAAGCAGAAAATTAAATATATCACTGCATTAATAAATAGATAAACACAATAAAGATAATTCATAAAAATTGACAGAATCAATTTATTTGTGTATATTATATTGTTAAACTGAGAAATGTATGACCAAAGCTTTTTCTAAAATGCATTTGTTACATTTATACAGTTGATAAATAGAGTGTGAGAGTTATTAATAAAGACATATTAAACCTTGCAGTTGTTCATTGAGTGTAATCTGTTTAAAAGTCACAAAATTCAAAAGAAGAAAAGCTTCCACAGAGACATTAAAACACATTAATCACCTGCTCAAAATGACCACCTTTCACATTGACCCTTTCCGTCCTGGAGCACAGATGTGTTCATTTTAGTTTTTCATTCACAGATTTTTGGTGAATTGGAGAAAGGAAAACAAAAGGAAACAGCCTAAATCCCCCTTATTTGAAATAATACACCCAAGTTTTGATTAATAAATCCATATAAGGTATTATTTTTCACTTTAAACCTTTGACATAAATGTGTTTTTTTAACTGACATCACAGTGTAATTCACTTTACACCTTCATATATTTTAAATGATTTAATCTGAGCTAAAAACAACTATATGATCAAACTAATAGCATTAATGTGGTGCTTCATAGTGTCGTGTTTAATCTATGAATCATTTTCTTCACTTGAATTAAGACCAAACTGATTAGATTTGACTTGGTGACTGTGTGTTTTCTGATTGTTTGTCGTCCAAGTTCAAAAACTGTGTAAAGAACCTCGGGGTCGTTTTCAAATGTGACAAACAGATGGACAGTGTGCGGAGAGTTCTCCTCAGGTCCGTCTTTTATGGAAGGTAAATCCGACCCTGAAAGGACGGTCGGTGCTTTTCTGGGCTCAGAACAGACTGTGGTGTCTCTGGCCTCAGTCGCCTCCAGCTCAGACCCAGACGTCACATCAGGGCTGTTTGCTCTCCTTTGGCTCCCACTTTCTTTACAATTGAGTTTAAATGTGGCTCTTTGTTTTTAAAGCTCTTAAAGGCCCCGTCTTATTGGACCGAGCTCTTGTCACTTCAATCTACAGGAAATGACCTGTTTTATTAAGAAGGATAGTTTAAATATTTATAACCAAAGAGTTTGATCACATCTTGAACTAAACCTGACTTGGATCAAGAAAGAAATAGGAATAATATTTATTTGAAACAAAAAAACACATTTTGTGAAATATCATTATTTTATTTTTCATTGAATATTGTCATAGAAATTCATTCATTCATTCATTCATTTTCTACCGCTTATTCCCGTTAGGGGTCGCAGGTGACTGGAGCCTATCCCAGTGACTTTGGGCCTTAGGCGGGGTACACCCTGGACAGTGGCCAACTCGTCGCAGGGCTGACACAGAGACACGGACAAGGACAGACAACCATTCACTCTCACATTCACACACTACGGGCAATTTAGAGTTGTCAATTAACCTACACAGTCATGTCTTTGGACGGTGGGAGGAAGCCGGAGAACCCGGAGAGAACCCACGGTAACACGGGGAGAACATGCAGACTCCACCCAGAGAGATCATGTGATGTTAGGGTGGTTCAGAATTCGAGACCACGATGTTGGGGTGGTCTGGGATTCGAACCCACGATCTCCTTATTGAGAGGCAGAAGCTCTAGCCGCTCTGCCACCGTGCACCCTGTCATAGAAATGATTAAATATAATAAACAGTTACTGTCAGTGTCAAACCAACACACTTTCCATTTCAGGTTCACATTTTTAAATGTCTTTTGCTGCAAACCCCAGGGATGGGTTTTATCTCCTTTAGTTTTCTTAAATACTTGAATATTATTAAAGTACAATGATGGTGCATTAATATTTATTGGAGCAGAATAATAATTCAATAATATAATATAATAATATTGTAAATTAAATCTAGAATAAACTAGATTATAATGAGTGTTAATTTGGCAGTGGTTGATTATTGTCATTCACAATATTTAGTTCATGTATTTTATTAACGATGATGAGTTTAAGACAGATTTAGACTGAGGCAATATTTTGTTTCAAACGCAATTAAAATGTATGAGTCAGTAAACACCAAAAATAATAATTAAAAAAACATTGATTATTAATAGAGTGTAAAGTCTTTGTCTGCGTAAAAATAAGTTAATTATGAACGATGAAATTTATAGACAATTTTGAAAAAGTGAGAACAGCCTCGGCTCATTTAGTTTCACTTCCACAGTCAGAGGTTTTTGTACGAGTCTTTTTCACTGTGTGAACACACTCTGACTGTTGATTTCATGATAACTCTGACAATAATAAACTGCAGAATCTTCAGCCTGAACTCCACTGATGGTCAGAGTGAAACTAGACCCAGATCCACTGCCTGAAAAACGACTGGGAACATCTGAGGCTCGATCAGATGCATAATATATCAGAGCTTTAGGTGTCTCTCCATCTCTCTGTTGGTACCAGAACAAGTAGTGGCCACTGAGATAGTAGACATCCTGACTGACAGTACAGTCGATGGTGACGGTGTCCCCCAGGGCGGCCCTCACTGCTCCAGCCTGACTCACTCTCACCTCTCCTCTGGACTCTGAACACACAAACACAAAGCACCTGATGGTTTAGTCTGGTTGGTCTCAGAGGGACGGATGTGGACAGAGGACAGCAGTGGGACTCTCTGGACTTTACCTGTGAAGCAGCAGCAGAGGACAGTCCACATGAGGACGCACACCAAAGTCATGTTGGTGATGAGGAGGGCTTCTGTGGCTTGTGTTGTCATGAAGGACAGCTGCCAGTGCTCCAGAGTGCACCTCTCAGGACTATAAAGTGTCCCACTGGACCATGCAGCTGTTCATGCAAAGTGTGTGTCTATGGAAATGAGGCTCCCACAGACATGGAGCCACTGAACAGCTGAAAGGTCTGGAGCATCAGAATCAGGCCAACAAAGTGTACATTTTAGGATTAGAAATGTCTCTTGTAAAACCCCAGGGAAGTGTTTTCTCCCCTTTTGTATTGTCAAATGAAATGCTGATTTTTGTACAATTTTGCAGGTTTCCTTTATTGTTTTTAAATTCATTGTATTAATAGAATATTACAGCAGAATATTGTTTGTTGAATTGGAATCAAACCCTCATTAATCTATTGTAAATTAACTTCATAACAATTATAATAATCTAACATTCATCAGTTGTTTCTTTTCTCTGACCAGGACAAGTTCTTCTTCTTCTAAACAGTTGGTCCAGTTTCAGTTGAATCTAAATATAATGTGTTTGTCAGTTGTTTACAGTCTCTGTACAGCTGAATGGTTTTGTTGAACGGCTGCAGGTTTTTGTACGAGCGCTCCATGAGTTTGTATCACTGTGGTACACGTTCGGTGGAGGAACCAGACTGGAGCTCAACTGTAAGTACTTTCTTTAGATTTACTTTAAATTATACTTTTGTTATGTTTAGAATTAATCTGTTTATATTTCTAAAACATCAAATGTGTTTGACCATTTTCTATTTTATGATAAATACTGTGTCAGTCATTGATGGTAGAGGGTTTTTTTCTTTTATTCCTAAAACAGTCAATATAAACTAAGACTTTTTTTTCTATTTGGATAAGTTGAAAATATGTTTTTTTTAATTATTGTATTTTCTTTTTCATATTGTTATAACATATAAAACTAGAATAAGAAACAGGGAACTGAACGACCAAAAAGACCATTCCATAGAACGTCAAATATTAAGATTTAAATCAAAACAATTTCTTGCTCAACTGTAATTAAAGAAAAACAAACAAACAAAGTTTTTATTTTGTGGAAAGTTTATATCCACATGCCTCATGTTTATTGAATGGACTGTTATGAATAAATGAATTATTAATTATATATTTATACCTTTTAGAAATATTAAAAATGAATGCTAGTTTTTGTATCTTGAAAATAGCAGATGTTCTTTTGTTTAAATCTGGGGATTTTTCTAAGTTTATCTTTAGCTGTGAAACCTTTCAGTCGTTCTGCTTCAGTGGAGCCTTTTGTCAGTTTGTGTGTGTGTGTGTGTGTCTTTTTGTGTATCTGTGTGTATCTGTGTATAAGTGTATCTGTGTGTATCTGTGTGTGTCTGTGTGTGTCTGTGTGTATCTGTGTGTATCTGTGTGTATCTGTGTGTGTCTGTGTATAAGTGTGTGTTGTGTCCACAGTGGGTCGAGTGGAGCCCCGCCTCTCGGTGCTGCCCCCCTCCAGAGAGGAGCTGGCCCAGGGGAAGGCCACCTTCATGTGCCTGGCCAACAAGGGCTTCCCGTCAGACTGGAGCGTGTCCTGGAAGGTGTCCGGTGCCGGTGTGAGTGGGGAGCAGAGCCGGAGCCCCGCGGTGCGGCAAAAGGACGGCCTCTACAGCTGGAGCGGCAGCCTGACGCTCCCCGCACAGCAGTGGAGGGAGGGGGGCGTGGCTGTGAGCTGTGAGGCCAGCCAGGGCTCCCAGAGTCCAGTGTCCCGCACACTGAGCGCACTGCAGTGTTCCCAGGACTGACACGGTCACTGGGACGGGCCCGCAGAGCGCCCTCTGCTGTCAGCTCACGCCTCTACAGCTACAGCTACACTTGACTTACTGCAGCACAGCACAGCCCTCTGTCCCATCTGGAGCTGAAAGTGAAAATAAAGAGCTGAAGAGACACTTCAATAAACACTCTGTAACTGCACTCACATGTGTCTGAGTCTATTCTTTATAGAAATAACAATATAAATCCACATTTGATTTAGTTTGATGTTACAGATGGATAAATATCAAAGTGCATTTATCATATAATTTTCATCTAAAATTCAGAGACAATTAAAGTGCAAAGAACATTGTTATTTCAGTTTAAACCTCAAACTAAATAATGGTGCTGTTTTGTAACAATTATATCTTTTTCATAAATTGGACACAGTTTTCCCTTTGTTTACAGTATATTTGCTGAGACAGTTATAATTATCAAAAAATAATATGAATTATTATAATTATGAATTAATACATTTGAAACAGGTAGTGCCATCTGTCATCAATCATTATTTAATGCATTCCTTTGTCTCAAACATTAGGTGACTTTCCTTTTTTATCTATAAATATCTAGATATAATTAAGTGAGTAACACATATTTTCATAAGTTCATTTTTTCCAGTGGAATATAGAGAATTCTTTTTACATGGATTATTATGTTGGCATCAGATGACCAGAGGGAGCTGTAGGGGGCAGCAGGGAGCCAGGCTGTGGAGGTGAAGTTAATATTTCTTGATTTCAGATTTTAATCTTAATTTCAGACATTTTAACTAGTTAAGATTAATAAAGACTGTATATTGATTGAACTAGATTATTTAACTTGTTTCAAACTGTTTCTGACTTGTTTGAATACATTACCTCTTACTTCTGACATAATTATTTGACAGTGGGTTAAGATCATTTTTCTTGCCCCACGAGCAAATCTGGAGTCTTACTTCAAGCAAAATTGTCACATCATTGAAACCAATGAAATATTCTCCATCACATCAGCAACTCAATCTCAGAGTTAAAACTACTCAAATCCATATTTAAAACAAATATGAATTCAAGTCATTTTAAGTTAGACTGGATATAACGTGGAGATGTACAGATGTAGATGTGGAGAGAGTTGTGGAGTTGATGCATTTTTTTGAAATATAAAACTTTATGCTTTTGGCGTAGAATGGAAACGTAGACCATGTCAATGAGGGAGAGGATAAGAGAGGACCAAGCACTGGACCTTGGGGAACACCTTGCTACAGGGAGCAGTGGAGCAGGAGCAGTTTTTGACCTGGAGAAGCTGTTGTTGTGAGGAAGGACTGGAGCAGGACAGAGCAGAGGTTTAATGTCTGAAGGTGGGACAGGAGGATGGAGTGACTGCTGCTGAACGCTGCAGTGAGATTCAGGAGGACGACACAGACCTGACAGAGTCACAGCAGAGGAGGATGTCATTTGAAACTTTGAGTAGAGATGTTTCTGTGCAGTGTTGTTGATGGAAACTAGACTGGAGGAGTTTAAAAATACTGAGTCTGGTGGGTTTTGATGTGGTCACCTACGACACATTCAGTAATTTTCGAGTGGAATTTTGGAGATGTTTAAGTTATGAGGGATTGTTTTCATACATTACATTTAGGTTCCATTGTGAAACTCACTGGGGTTGGGCCTTTCAGGTGCTCAGTTTATTAGAGAGGGCAGTGTCATGTATATAATGGAACAGTTCATTTATTTGATTAAAACAATTACCAAGTGAAGAAAATTATATAATATTTCAGCACAAAATCTGCAGCGGTAGTGTCAAAGTCAGTGAAGTGTGAACAGTTTCAGTTCAGTCTGAGGAGGTTTTTGTACGAGTCTTTTTCACTGTGTGAGTGGCCAACTGCTACTCTGCTGACAGTAATAAACTCCTACATCTTCAGCCTCAAATCCACTGATGGTCAGAGAATAATCAGATCCTGAACCACTTCCACTGAAACGACTGGACACTCCAGAGTGACGAGAAGAAGCAGAATATATCAGAGGCTTTGGAGACTCTGTGCCTTTTTGCAGATACCAGTGGAGCCAATCAGACACACTTGTACTGGTGTGACATGTGAGAGTGACAGAGGCTCCTTTGTCCACAGCTGCAGCTTTAGGAGTCTGAGTCAGGCTGATTTCTCCTGAAGAACCTGAAAAACAGAAGCAGAGTTATTGAGACAGACCCCGCAGGTGTCCAGAGGAGCAGTGCCGTGACCCAGATGTCCTCACCCCGAACCAGGAGCCCCAGGGCCAGCAGGAACAGCTGCAGGGACATCAGGCTCATTGTGTTGTTGGTGTGGGAGTGGCTCTGAAGGGCCCGCACAGACACTGAGCAGCACTGGGCTCTTAACGGCTGGAGCAGAGAGGCAGCACACATATGCAAACTCACACAGTCAGAGGCACAGAGAGCCACTACTGCCCCCTACTGACCACTACTGACATCTACTGATCACTACTGACCTCTACTGACCACTACTGACCTCTACTGACCTCTACTGACCACTACTGACCTCTACTGACCACTACTGACCTCTACTGACCACTACTGACCTCTACTGACCTCTACTGACCACTACAGACCTATACTGCTCTCTCCTGTCCTCTCCTGCCCTCCTGCCCTCTCCTGCCCTCTGCTGGCTCTGGGGGCAGAGTTGTGGATGTACTGGAGTCTGTGGAGGAGTTTGGAGGGTGAAGCGTGGAGCAGGTCAGAGCAGTCGTGGAGGCGGAGGTGACGAAGGCCTGGATGAGGGTTTCAGCAGACTCTGGAGAGAGGGAGGGGCGAAGGCGGCCCATGTTCTGGAGGTGATGGAAGGTGGTGTTGGTCATGTGCTTGATGTGATGTTCACAGGAGAGGGTCTGGTCCAGGGTGATGGTTGTGAAGGTGAGGAGGAGGAGACTGTGGGACACCAGGTTTAGGACCAATGAGAAATAAGACCAGACGCTACAGGCAAAAGTCTTTTTTTAAAATGTGTAGTTTTTTGGTCAGTTTGCTCTCTCAATACATCGACTTTCATGTGGAAACAATAAACTTGTCCAATCTGCTCCTAAAGATGTTTTATTCTTCCATTTATTCCACTTCATCCACAGTTTTCTCTGGACATTTTCTCTGTACAATCTGGGACTCAACAAGATTTTGATGAAACGTACACAAGGATTTTTAGATATCTAATTCTGACGCACAATCTACGCACAATTTGAGTTTTTTGGACAATTTTCAGTCTTGTCTAATTTACTTAAAAACTAAATAAGAAAGCCAAAATCCATTTGTTTTTTAAAATAAATATGTGTACAGAATTAATCAAGAAATATAAATGTAGTTCTGTTCATTTTTCAGATTAAAATGTCGCCAATATGTGTATTTTTGTTTTTTTGTTTCATTTTTACACATAAAATGCCTTATTTCTACATGAAAACATGACATGATGATAAACTTGTAATCATTTTTTCTTACATTAAAGAGTAAACTACAGGAGAAGTTTTCAGTTGTTTTATTTCAATTTAAGATTTTTTCTTATCCACCTGCATTGTCTCACTTTAATTCAGTTTTATTACAGTTGAGTTGGAGAAAATTGAACTGCAGGAAGTCACTGAAGTGTGAGGTTGTTGTTGATGTTCAGGTGGAAGTGGAAGTCTCCGAGGAGCAGCTCTGATGTGGAGGAAAGTCGTGTCAGGAACGCAGAAAAACACCACAGTATTTTGTGTTTAGGACGACGTGACGCTCCGACTGGAGGAGCAGCACCAGAGAATTTAAAAGCCCGATGTTCAGACGATTGAGCAGAAGGAGTGTGGAGGAGATGGAGCACAGTCCTGTTTGTGAACCAACGCCACCACCTTCAGCGCGGGGTTTGGGTGCACGGGTTTGTGCGGAGGGTGAGGAGAGGCAGGGGCGGATTTACCGTTAGGCAACAGGCCCCAGTCTGAAGGGGGCCCCTTTAAGATTAAAAAGGCAAGCTTTTCTCTCAGTATCGCAGTAAAGTAGTGTAGTGTGCTTTAAATAAGAAAAAGACCAACAAAATGATCTGGGATTGTATAGAAATAGAATAGGAAAATAAAATATAACAAATTACAAATGAAAATCAGCTGGAACACTTCCAACATGCAGGAAATAAGGTCTGATTTATGAAGTATTCTTCTGGTTCAGTTCAGAAAACGAAAGCTGTTGCACATTTGAATTTGAATGTTCCAATAGTTATACAAAAAATAAAAATAAATAAATAAAGCAACACAAAAGTTTCCTTTCAAGAACAATTGAAGAGACACGAGCGAAAAGTCATAGGAAATCACACTTGATGATGAGGAGGGGCCTGTACTTAATCTTGCCTCGGGCCCCCAGTTTTCTCAGAGCGCCACTGGAGGGTGAGCTCCAGGTTTTGTTGCCAGGTTTGAGTGAAGCAGAAGAAGTCCAGGTGATTGTCTTTGAGAATGTCACTCTTGTTATTGAGGGAACGGTGCTGAGCAGCACATTTAATCCACTGGAAAGAGCTTTGGGAAGGGGGCGGGGCCAGGGCACGTGGGAGTTGTCGTGATGACGTAGCGCCCCCTGCTGACGGCTACTGACCGCGGCACATTTACAAACTCACACAGTGACCTTTGACCTTTTGACCAGAGCCAAAATGGTGGAGTGTGGGATCAGAGAAAAGCTCAGGCCTAAACACCATGGAAACTGTGGCTGTGACTTTGTTCTTTCACATCATTAATATGTTTAGTTTTATATTTACTGAAACAGAAGCACAAACACAAAACTACTTTATAATAAACAGCTTAAACAATGATCACATCTTGAACTAATCCTGAATTGGTTTCAGAAATAAATGTGAATAATCTTTATTCCAATTTAAAAAAAAGAAAAAAGTTTGTGAAACATGTTTCAATATTATTAATTATTTGTTCATATTTTTCATTGAATATTGTCATAGAAATGATTCAATATAGTAAACACTTTCCATTTCAGGTTCACATTTTTAAATGTCTTTTGCTGCAAATTCCAGGGTTGTGTTTTATCTCCTTTAGTTTTCTTAAACATAATGATAGTGGATTAACATTTTTGGATCAAATTAATAAAAATGTAAATGAAATGAACTAGATTATAGTTAATATTAATTTGTAAATGGTCTGTTTCTTGTCATTCACAATATTTAGTTGATGTATTTCATTGATGATGTTGAGTTTAAGACAGATTTAGAGACAATATTTCTTTTCAAACCCAACTAAAATTTGTGAATCAGTAAATACCAAAAATAAATAAAAACACTTACAATTAAAAGAGTGTAAAGTCTTTGTTTGTGTAAAATTAGGTTAATTAACAGTTTTGTGTTAATGTTTTACTGTTTTGAAGGCCATACACTGAATTATTAGGGTCAGGTGTTAGGATCGATCAGAGGGTTTATCATGATGTCCTTTTATTCTTAATATGTTCATTTTTTAAAGAATTCACAACAAAAAAGTAAAAGATTAAATTATTTAGACAGTTATAAAAAATGTATGAAGTGAGAACAGCCTCGGCTCATTTAGTTTCACTTCCACAGTCAGAGGTTTTTGTACGAGTCTTTTTCACTGTGTGAACACATCCTGACTGTTGATGAGGTGAAAACTCTGACAATAATAAACTGCAGAATCTTCAGCCTGAACTCCACTGATGGTCAGAGTGAAACTAGACCCAGATCCACTGCCTGAAAAACGACTGGGAACATCTGAGGCTCGATTAGATGCAGCATAAATGAGAGCTTTAGGTGTCTCTCCATCTCTCTGTTGGTACCAGGACAAGAGGTCGTTGTCAAGAATATCTCTGAACACATTCTGACTGACAGTACAGTCGATGGTGACGGTGTCCCCCAGGGCGGCCCTCACTGCTCCAGCCTGACTCACTCTCACCTCTCCTCTGGACTCTGAACACACAAACACAAAGCACCTGATGGTTTAGTCTGGTTGGTCTCAGAGGGACGGATGTGGACAGAGGACAGCAGTGGGACTCTCTGGACTTTACCTGTGAAGCAGCAGCAGAGGACAGTCCACATGAGGACGCACACCAAAGTCATGTTGGTGATGAGGAGGGCTTCTGTGGCTTGTGTTGTCATGAAGGACAGCTGCCAGTGCTCCAGAGTGCACCTCTCAGGACTATAAAGTGTCCCACTGGACCATGCAGCTGTTCATGCAAAGTGTGTGTCTATGGAAATGAGGCTCCCACAGACATGGAGCCACTGAACAGCTGAAAGGTCTGGAGCATCAGAATCTGTGTAACAAGTGGAAATTTCAGGATTCAACTTTAAAATGATCTTGTCAGACCCCAAGGATGTGTTTTCTCCCCTTTTGTATTTTTAAGTCAAGTGCAGATTTTTTATTTATTTCTTTATACAGGCATTTTGCAGGTTTTCTTTATGGATTTACATTCACTTTCCTAATAGTATGTTGGAGCAGAATAATGTCAATTAAACTGGGATCAAACCATGCTCATCATTTTGTTGTTCATAACAATTATAATAATCTAACATTCATCAGTTGTTTCTTTTCTCTGACCAGGACAAGTTCTTCTTCTTCTAAACAGTTGGTCCAGTTTCAGTTGAATCTAAATATAATGTGTTTGTCAGTTGTTTACAGTCTCTGTACAGCTGAATGGTTTTGTTGAACGGCTGCAGGTTTTTGTACGAGCGCTCCATGAGTTTGTATCACTGTGGTTCACGTTCGGTGGAGGAACCAGACTGGAGCTCAACTGTAAGTACTTTCTTTAGATTTACTTTAAATTATACTTTTGTTATGTTTAGAATTAATCTGTTTATATTTCTAAAGCATCAAATGTGTTTTATCATTTTCTATTTTATGGTAAATAGTGTGTCAGTCATTGTCAGTCGATGTTTTTTATTATTCTTAAAGCAATCAATATAAACTCAAATTAGCTTTTTTTTGCTCTGTTTTGATTATTTTTAAATATATATCTTTTATTTTTGTATACTTTTTTTTTCATATTTTTATCTCACATAAGAAACTAGAAGAAGAAACAGAGAACTAAAAGACCAAGTATATTCCATAGAAAGTCAAAATTAAGATTTTAATTTGAAAAATATGTCCACATTTTTGTCGTTGAATTGTAGCTAAGAAGGAAAAAAATACATTTATCAACGTTTTTTTGTTGTGGAAAGATTATATCCACGTTTCTCCTTTTCATTAACACAGACTATTGTGACGAAATACATTTTTAATAATAATTATTGTTATGCCTTTTAGAACTATTTCAAATTAATGCTGGTGTTTGTATCTTTAAAAACAGAAGTTCTTTTGTGTAAGTCTGGGGGGTTTCTAAGTTTATCTTTAGCTGTGAAACCTTTCAGTCGTTCTGCTTCAGTGGAGCCTTTTGTCAGAGTTCAGTTTTCACTTGTGTGTATCTGTGTATAAGTGTGTGTTGTGTGTGTCTCTGTGTGTATCTGTGTATAAGTGTGTGTTGTGTCCACAGTGGGTCGAGTGGAGCCCCGCCTCTCGGTGCTGCCCCCCTCCAGAGAGGAGCTGGCCCAGGGGAAGGCCACCTTCATGTGCCTGGCCAACAAGGGCTTCCCGTCAGACTGGAGCGTGTCCTGGAAGGTGTCCGGTGCCGGTGTGAGCGGGGAGCAGAGCCGGAGCCCCGCGGTGCGGCAAAAGGACGGCCTCTACAGCTGGAGCGGCAGCCTGACGCTCCCCGCACAGCAGTGGAGGGAGGGGGGCGTGGCTGTGAGCTGTGAGGCCAGCCAGGGCTCCCAGAGTCCAGTGTCCCGCACACTGAGCGCACTGCAGTGTTCCCAGGACTGACACGGTCACTGGGACGGGCCCGCAGAGCGCCCTCTGCTGTCAGCTCACGCCTCTACAGCTACAGCTACACTTGACTTACTGCAGCACAGCACAGCCCTCTGTCCCATCTGGAGCTGAAAGTGAAAATAAAGAGCTGAAGAGACACTTCAATAAACACTCTGTAACTGCACTCACACCTGTCTGAGTCTATTCTTTATACAAATATTACTATTATTTAATCTTTTTATCTTTGACTGATGAGGACAAAATATTAGACTTGAGTCTTTTAGTTTTTACTGAAATTCTACTCAATACATTCTTTATGAAGCATAAAGAATGTATTGAGTATTGCAGTGATATATTTAATTTTTTCTTTAAAATTAAATATATCACTGCATTAATAAATAGATAAACACAATAAAGATAATTCATAAAAATTGACAGAATCAATTTATTTGTGTATATTATATTGTTAAACTGAGAAATGTATGACCAAAGCTTTTTCTAAAATGCATTTGTTACATTTATACAGTTGATAAATAGAGTGCAAGAGTTATTAATAAAGACATATTAAACCTTGCAGTTGTTCATTGAGTGTAATCTGTTTAAAATTCACAAAATTCAAAAGAAGAAAAGCTTCCACGGAGACATTAAAACACATTAATCACCTGCTCAAAATGACCACCTTTCACATTGACCCTTTCCGTCCTGGAGCACAGATGTGTTCATTTTAGTTTTTCATTCACAGATTTTTGGTGAATTGGAGAAAGGAAAACAAAAGGAAACAGCCTAAATCCCCCTTATTTGAAATAATACACCCAAGTTTTGATTAATAAATCCATATAAGGTATTATTTTTCACTTTAAACCTTTGACATAAATGTGTTTTTTTAACTGACATCACAGTGTAATTCACTTTACACCTTCATATATTTTAAATGATTTAATCTGAGCTAAAAACAACTATATGATCAAACTAATAGCATTAATGTGGTGCTTCATAGTGTCGTGTTTAATCTATGAATCATTTTCTTCACTTGAATGAAGACCAAACTGAGTAGATTTGACTTGGTGACTGTGTGTTTTCTGATTGTTTGTCGTCCAAGTTCAAAAACTGTGTAAAGAACCTCGGGGTCGTTTTCAAATGTGACAAACAGATGGACAGTGTGCGGAGAGTTCTCCTCAGGTCCGTCTTTTATGGAAGGTAAATCCGACCCTGAAAGGACGGTCGGTGCTTTTCTGGGCTCAGAACAGACTGTGGTGTCTCTGGCCTCAGTCGCCTCCAGCTCAGACCCAGACGTCACATCAGGGCTGTTTGCTCTCCTTTGGCTCCCACTTTCTTTACAATTGAGTTTAAATGTGGCTCTTTGTTTTTAAAGCTCTTAAAGGCCCCGTCTTATTGGACCGAGCTCTTGTCACTTCAATCTACAGGAAATGACCTGTTTTATTACAAAGGATAGTTTAAATATTTAAAACTAAAGAGTTTGATCACATCTTGAACTAAACCTGACTTGGATCAAGAAAGAAATAGGAATAATATTTACTTGAAACAAAAAAACACATTTTGTGAAATATCATTATTTTATTTTTCATTGAATATCGTCATAGAAATGATTAAATATAATAAACAGTTACTGTCAGTGTCAAACCAACACACTTTCCATTTCAGGTTCACATTTTTAAATGTCTTTTGCTGCAAACCCCATGGATGGGTTTTATCTCCTTTAGTTTTCTTAAATATTTCAATATTATTAAAGTACAATGATGGTGCATTAATATTTATTGGAGCAGAATAATAATTCCAATAATATAATATAATAATATTGTAAATTAAATCTAGAATAAACTAGATTATAATGAGTGTTAATTTGGCAGTGGTTGATTATTGTCATTCACAATATTTAGTTCATGTATTTTATTAACGATGATGAGTTTAAGACAGATTTAGACTGAGACAATATTTTGTTTCAAACGCAATTAAAATGTATGAGTCAGTAAACACCAAAAATAATAATTAAAAAAACATTGATTATTAATAGAGTGTCAAGTCTTTGTCTGCGTAAAAATAAGTGAATTATGAACGATGAAATTTATAGACAATTTTGAAAAAGTGAGAACAGCCTCGGCTCATTTAGTTTCACTTCCACAGTCAGAGGTTTTTGTACGAGTCTTTTTCACTGTGTGAACACACTCTGACTGTTGATTTCATGATAACTTTGACAATAATAAAAGGCATAATCTTCAGCCTGAACTCCACTGATGGTCAGAGTGAAACTAGACCCAGATCCACTGCCTGAAAAACGACTGGGAACATCTGAGGCTCGATCAGATGCATAATATATGAGAGCTTTAGGTGTCTCTCCATCTCTCTGTTGGTACCAGGACAAGGCGATATTGCCGAACACATTCTGACTGACAGTACAGTCGATGGTGACGGTGTCCCCCAGGGCGGCCCTCACTGCTCCAGCCTGACTCACTCTCACCTCTCCTCTGGACTCTGAACACACAAACACAAAGCACCTGATGGTTTAGTCTGGTTGGTCTCAGAGGGACGGATGTGGACAGAGGACAGCAGTGGGACTCTCTGGACTTTACCTGTGAAGCAGCAGCAGAGGACAGTCCACATGAGGACGCACACCAAAGTCATGTTGGTGATGAGGAGGGCTTCTGTGGCTTGTGTTGTCATGAAGGACAGCTGCCAGTGCTCCAGAGTGCACCTCTCAGGACTATAAAGTGTCCCACTGGACCATGCAGCTGTTCATGCAAAGTGTGTGTCTATGGAAATGAGGCTCCACAGACATGGAGCCACTGAACAGCTGAAAGGTCTGGAGCATCAGAATCAGGCCAACAAAGTGTACATTTTAGGATGAAAATGGAAAATTCTCTTTGAAGACCCCAGGGAAGTGTTTTCTCCTCTTTAGTATATTAAACATAAATGCTGATTTTTATACTGTCATTTTGCAGGGTTTTTTTTCGCACTTTTACATTCATTTCATTTATGATTTGTTGGAGCTCATTATTGTAAAGTAAACCATGGCCATCACTCTGTTGTAAATTCATGACAATTAAAAATCATTCATCACTTGTTCCTTTTCCCTGGTTTGGACAATGTGTTCTGCAAATAAAGATTGAATTGAATTTAAATCTAATCTGTTCTTCAGTCGTCTTTACTGAGAGCAGAGCTGGAGCAGAGGCAGCACAAACTCACACAGTGACCTTTGACCTTTTGACCAGAGCCAAAATGGTGGAGTGTGGGATCAGAGAAAAGCTCAGGCCTAAACACCATGGAAACTGTGGCTGTGACTTTGTTCTTTCACATCATTAATATGTTTAGTTTTATATTTACTGAAACAGAAGCACAAACACAAAACTACAGGAAATGACCAGCTCCTGTTTGTTTTTTACAAAGACTATTTAATACAACACACATATAATTAACACTTTATAAGGACTTTATAAAGGACCAAAGATGTGGATATTTTCCGTTAATCGTCCCCAGGGTGAAGTAACCAAACGTTTGTTGGTGCATCAAAGCCTGAGTATTTTAATAACTTACTGATCCTGACAACTCCTGCACAAACAATGTTATGTTTTTAATTAGTCATGAGGTACCAGCGGAATCAGACCAACCCTGGGTCCATTTTAGGCTCTCGTTTTTAAATGTCTCTTGTTGAGGACCCCAGGGATGTGTTTTTACACCTTTTGTATTTCATGAAAAATGGCAAATAGTGAAATGGCAGCTCAGATATATATATTTTAGTTGAAGCAATAGATTATTATTATAATAAATTGAATCCATATATATTTTGTGGATATGTGTTTTTCAGTTGATAATTTATTGTCACTCCCAATATGTGGTTGTTTTACTCTAAATGATGAGTTTGAAATAACTCTTTTAATTTAACATCTGTGTGGGTTAAAATAAAAAATATATTGAAAAAATGTCATGATACTGACATTAAAATATATGCATTTGGGTAAAGACTGAACAGTTTTGTGGGAATGTTTGACTAAACCAGTTTGAGGTCAAACACATCAGGGCTGACAGCGTTTTAAAATGTAATGAAGTGAACACAGCTGCAGCAAATGCAGTTTCACTTCTGTCAGAGGTTTTTGTACGAGTCTTTTTCACCGTGTGAACCAGTCGTAAGGCGGAGATGTAAATTCACCCTTACAATAATAAACTGCAGAATCTTCAGCCTGAACTCCACTGATGGTCAGAGTGAAACTAGACCCAGATCCACTGCCTGAAAAACGACTGGGAACATC
Organism: Rhinogobius similis; assembly: GCA_019453435.1. Classification (NCBI taxonomy): domain Eukaryota; kingdom Metazoa; phylum Chordata; class Actinopteri; order Gobiiformes; family Gobiidae; genus Rhinogobius; species Rhinogobius similis. The sequence continues at coordinate 1,958,764 of CM033635.1, read as the reverse complement.
TGAGGCTCGAGTTGATGCATATATTATGAGTAACTTTGGGCTCTCTCCATCTCTCTGTTGGTACCAGTGCAGTGAGTGACCAGAGCTGCGATAGTAAACATTCACACTGGTGGTACAGTCGATGGTGACGGTGTCCCCCAGGGCGGCCCTCACTGCTCCAGCCTGACTCACTCTCACCTCTCCTCTGGACTCTGAACACACAAACACAAAGCACCTGATGGTTTAGTCTGGTTGGTCTCAGAGGGACGGATGTGGACAGAGGACAGCAGTGGGACTCTCTGGACTTTACCTGTGAAGCAGCAGCAGAGGACAGTCCACATGAGGACGCACACCAAAGTCATGTTGGTGATGAGGAGGGCTTCTGTGGCTTGTGTTGTCATGAAGGACAGCTGCCAGTGCTCCAGAGTGCACCTCTCAGGACTATAAAGTGTCCCACTGGACCATGCAGCTGTTCATGCAAAGTGTGTGTCTATGGAAATGAGGCTCCACAGACATGGAGCCACTGAACAGCTGAAAGGTCTGGAGCATCTGAAACGGGGGGGAAAAGTGTACATTTTAGGATTAGAAATGTCTCTTGTAAAACCCCAGGGAAGTGTTTTCTCCCCTTTTGTATTTTCAAATTAAATGCTGATTTTTATACTGTCATTTTGCAGGTTTCCTTTCTCACTTTTTAGTTCACTTTATTTATAGTGTATTGCAGCAGAACATTTTAAATCAAACCATCATTAATCTATTGTAAATTAACTTCATGACAATTATAATAATCTAACATTCATCAGTTGTTTCTTTTCTCTGACCAGGACAAGTTCTTCTTCTTCTAAACAGTTGGTCCAGTTTCAGTTGAATCTAAATATAATGTGTTTGTCAGTTGTTTACAGTCTCTGTACAGCTGAATGGTTTTGTTGAACGGCTGCAGGTTTTTGTACGAGCGCTCCATGAGTTTGTATCACTGTGGTTCACGTTCGGTGGAGGAACCAGACTGGAGCTCAACTGTAAGTACTTTCTTTAGATTTACTTTAAATTATACTTTTGTTATGTTTAGAATTAATCTGTTTATATTTCTAAAGCATCAAATGTGTTTTATCATTTTCTATTTTATGGTAAATAGTGTGTCAGTCATTGTCAGTTGATGTTTTTTATTATTCTTAAAGCAATCAATATAAACTCAAATTAGCTTTTTTTTGCTCTGTTTTGATTATTTTTAAATATATATGTTTTATTTTTGTATACTTTTTTTTTTCATATTTTTATCTCACATAAGAAACTAGAATAAGAAACAGAGAACTAAAAGACCAAAAAGTATACTCCATAGAAAGTCAAAATTAAGATTTTAATTTGAAAAATATGTCCACATTTTTGTCATTGAATTGTAGCTAAGAAGGAAAAAAACACACATTTATCAAGTTTTTTTGTTGTGGAAAGATTATATCCACGTTTCTCCTTTTCATTAACACAGACTATTGTGACGAAATACATTTTTAATAATAATTATTGTTATGCCTTTTATAACTATTTCAAATTAATGCTGGTGTTTGTATCTTTAAAAAAAGAAGTTCTTTTGTGTAAGTCTGGGGGGTTTGTGTGTGTGTGTGTGTGTGTGTGTGTGTGTGTGTGTGTGTGTGTGTGTGTGTGTGTGTGTCTGTGTGTATGTGTGTGTGTGTGTGTGTGTGTGTGACTGTGTGTGTCTGTGTGTGTGTGTGTGTGTGTGTGTGTATCTGTGTGTATCTGTGTGTGTGTGTGTCTGTGTGTATCTGTGTGTATCTGTGTATCTGTGTGTATCTGTGTGTGTCTGTGTGTGTCTGTGTGTGTCTGTGTGTATCTGTGTGTATCTGTGTGTGTGTGTGTATCTGTGTGTATCTGTGTGTGTCTGTGTGTATCTGTGTGTGTCTGTGTGTATCTGTGTGTGTGTGTGTGTGTGTGTGTGTCTGTGTGTGTGTGTCTGTGTGTATCTGTGTGTATCTGTGTGTATCTGTGTATAAGTGTGTGTGTTGTGTGTCTGTGTGTATCTGTGTGTGTCTGTGTGTATCTGTGTGTATCTGTGTGTGTGTGTATCTGTGTGTATCTGTGTGTGTGTGTATCTGTGTGTGTCTGTGTGTATCTGTGTGTATCTGTGTGTATCTGTGTGTATCTGTGTATAAGTGTGTGTTGTGTCCACAGTGGGTCGAGTGGAGCCCCGCCTCTCGGTGCTGCCCCCCTCCAGAGAGGAGCTGGCCCAGGGGAAGGCCACCTTCATGTGCCTGGCCAACAAGGGCTTCCCGTCAGACTGGAGCGTGTCCTGGAAGGTGTCCGGTGCCGGTGTGAGCGGGGAGCAGAGACGGAGCCCCGCGGTGCGGCAAAAGGACGGCCTCTACAGCTGGAGCGGCAGCCTGACGCTCCCCGCACAGCAGTGGAGGGAGGGGGGCGTGGCTGTGAGCTGTGAGGCCAGCCAGGGCTCCCAGAGTCCAGTGTCCCGCACACTGAGCGCACTGCAGTGTTCCCAGGACTGACACGGTCACTGGGACGGGCCCGCAGAGCGCCCTCTGCTGTCAGCTCACGCCTCTACAGCTACAGCTACACTTGACTTACTGCAGCACAGCACAGCCCTCTGTCCCATCTGGAGCTGAAAGTGAAAATAAAGAGCTGAAGAGACACTTCAATAAACACTCTGTAACTGCACTCACATGTGTCTGAGAGTGGTCTTTTATAGAAATATTATTTAATCCTTTGATATTTACATTTATAAAGAAAAACATATTAGGTTAAGATTTGAGCCTTTTAGTTCTTACGGAAATTCTACTAAACATTGTTTATTAATTAGAAAATAAAATATATAACCACATTAATAACTGAATCAACGTAAAAAAGATAATTTACCAAAACAGACGGAACCAGTTTATATCTAATACGTTGTCAGAGTGAGAATTTAATGACTGGTTTAATGGTTTAATCCTGCAGTGCATCATCAGGTGTAATCCCTGTTTTTCCAGTGAGACATAAAACATCATTATCACCTGCACAAAATGACCACATTTCACTTTGGCAATTTACATTTCTGTGATATTTATATGTATTAAACTATTAATGCACTACACTGGCCAAAATTGTTTTGTTTGAGCAAAGAAAAGCATGAACAAAATCTGCCGTTAGTTTAATAATACCTAGAGATATTAAATCAATAAATTCATATACGTTTCTGGTAGTTCAAAGTGTTTAGTACATTTCACTGATAGGTTTGAGTTCAGTGAAGCATGAAAAGTTTCAGTTCAGTTTGAGGAGGTTTTTGTACGAGTCTTTTTCACTGTGTGAACGGTCTGCTATAATCCTGCTGACAGTAATAAACTCCTTCATCTTCAGCCTCAAATCCACTGATGGTCAAAGAGAAGTCAGTCCCTTGATAACTTCCACTGAAACGACTGGACACTCCAGAGTGTAGACTATTAGCATTGTATATCAGGAGCTTTGGAGCCTCTGTGTCTTTCTGAAGATACCACTGAACATCATCAGTAACACCTGAACTGGCCTGACACCTGATGGTGACAGAGGCTCCTTTGTCCACAGCTGCAGCTTTAGGAGTCTGAGTCAGGCTGATTTCTCCTGAAGAACCTGAAAAACAGAAGCAGAGTTATTGAGACAGACCCCGCAGGTGTCCAGAGGAGCAGTGCCGTGACCCAGATGTCCTCACCCCGAACCAGGAGCCCCAGGGCCAGCAGGAACAGCTGCAGGGACATCAGGCTCATTGTGTTGTTGGTGTGGGAGTGGCTCTGAAGGGCCCGCACAGACACTGAGCAGCACTGGGCTCTTAACGGCTGGAGCAGAGAGGCAGCACACATATGCAAACTCACACAGTCAGAGGCACAGAGAGCCACTACTGCCCCCTACTGACCACTACTGACCACTACTGACCACTACTGACCTCTACTGACCACTACTGACCACTACTGACCTCTACTGACCACTACTGCCCCCTACTGACCACTACTGACCACTACTGACCACTACTGACCTCTACTGCCCCCTACTGACCACTACAGACCTATACTGCTCTCTCCTGTCCTCTCCTGCCCTCTCTTTCCCTCTCTTGTCCTCTCCTGCCCTCTCTTGCCCTCTCTTGTCCTCTCCTGCCCTCTCCTGTCCTCTCCTGCCCTCTCTTGCCCTCTCCTGCTCTCTGCTGCCCTCTGCTGGCTCTGGGGCTGTGGAGCAGTGGAGGCGGGCCAGACTTGTGGATGTACTGGAGTCTGTGGAGGAGTTTGGAGGGTGAAGCGTGGAGCAGGTCAGAGCAGTCGTGGAGGCGGAGGTGACGAAGGCCTGGATGAGGGTTTCAGCAGACTCTGGAGAGAGGGAGGGGCGATGGGGGTGATGGAAGGTGGTGTTGGTCATGTGCTTGATGTGATGTTCACAGGAGAGGGTCTGGTCCAGGGTGATGGTTGTGAAGGTGAGGAGGAGGAGACTGTGGGACACCAGGTTTAGGACCAATGAGAAATAAGACGAGACGCTACAGGCAAAAGTCATTTTTTAAAATGTGTAGTTTTTTGCTCAGTTTGCTCTCTCAATACATCGACTTTCATGTGGAAACAACAAACTTGTCCAATCTGCTCCTAAAGATGTTTTATTCTTCCATTTATTCCACTTCATCCACAGTTTTCTCTGGACATTTTCTCTGTACAATCTGGGACTCAACAAGATTTTGATGAAACGTACACAAGGATTTTTAGATATCTAATACTAAAACTGATTTATTGAAGTTTTAAGTTAAAAAAATACGCAGAATTTGAGTTTTTTGGACAATTTTCAATCTTGTCTAATTTACTTTAAAACTAAATAAGTAACTAAATAACTAAATCCATATATGTTTAACCAAAATCCATATGTTTTTTTAAATAAATAATATGTGTACAGAATTAATCAAGAAATATAAATGTAGTTGTGTTCATTTTTACACATAAAATGCCTTATTTCTACATGAAAACATGACATGATGATAAACTTGTAATCATTTTTTCTTACATTAAAGAGTAAACTACAGGAGAAGTTTTCAGTTGTTTTATTTCAATTTAAGATTTTTTCTTATCCACCTGCAGTGTCTCACTTTAATTCAGTTTTATTACAGTTGAGTTGGAGAAAATTGAACTGCAGGAAGTCACTGAAGTGTGAGGTTGTTGTTGATGTTCAGGTGGAAGTGGAAGTCTCCGAGGAGCAGCTCTGATGTGGAGGAAAGTCGTGTCAGGAACGCAGAAAAACACCACAGTAACAAATGTGATGATTAATTTTCATTCTTAATGAGGCCTTTTAGCTTTGATGGAGGTCAAAGTAAAAAGAAGAAAAATAAAAATCTAATAAATAAATAAATTTAAATTTAATTGAAGATTAATAATGGAAATGTATTAATCTGGTAAACCACTGTGAGATACATTAAAGTGTTTTTAGAGCTGAGTGTCTTATTGAAGTAAATGAAGTGAACACAGCTGCAGCCGAGTCTGGTTTCACTTCAGTCTGAGGTTTTTGTACGAGTCTTTTTCACCGTGTGAACCCATCGTGATAATCACTATTATATACACCCTTACAGTAATAAACAGCAGAATCTTCAGCCTGAACTCCACTGATGGTCAGAGTGAAACTAGACCCAGATCCACTGCCTGAAAAACGACTGGGAACATCTGAGGCTCGATTAGATGCACGATAAATGAGAGCTTTAGGTGTCTCTCCATCTCTCTGTTGGTACCAGGACAATTGGTGGCCATTGCTATCTCTATACACACTCAAACTGGTGGTACAGCCGATGGTGACGGTGTCCCCCAGGGCGGCCCTCACTGCTCCAGCCTGACTCACTCTCACCTCTCCTCTGGACTCTGAACACACAAACACAAAGCACCTGATGGTTTAGTCTGGTTGGTCTCAGAGGGACGGATGTGGACAGAGGACAGCAGTGGGACTCTCTGGACTTTACCTGTGAAGCAGCAGCAGAGGACAGTCCACATGAGGACGCACACCAAAGTCATGTTGGTGATGAGGAGGGCTTCTGTGGCTTGTGTTGTCATGAAGGACAGCTGCCAGTGCTCCAGAGTGCACCTCTCAGGACTATAAAGTGTCCCACTGGACCATGCAGCTGTTCATGCAAAGTGTGTGTCTATGGAAATGAGGCTCCCACAGACATGGAGCCACTGAACAGCTGAAAGGTCTGGAGCATCTGAAACGGGGGAAAAAGTGTACATTTTAGGATTAGAAATGTCTCTTGTAAAACCCCAGGGAAGTGTTTTCTCCCCTTTTGTATTTTCAAATTAAATGCAGAGTTTTTATACTGTCATTTTGCAGGTTTCCTTTATTGTTTTTATATTCACTTTATTTATAGTATATTGCAGCAGAATATTGTAACTGGAATCAAATGATGCTCATTAATGTGCAGCAAATTAACTTCATGACAATTAAACTAATATAATATTCATCAGTTGTTTGTTTTTATTGGTTCTCATGTTGTTTTTTTCTTCTTAACAGTTTGTCCAGTTTATATTGAATCTAAATACAATCTGTATATTCTATTTAATAAACTTAATTTTAATGATATGTTGAAAATATTTCCAGGGAGAACTTTTAACTTTCAAGTCACATTCAAATGTTGTTATTTACAAATGAATAAATCCGCTGATAATTAAAAGATGAAGATATTCCTGAATGACATAAAGTGTGGCCTTAAAATCTGATGAAATGATTCCAGCTGCAAACAAACACAGTCTCTGTTTTAGAATTATATCATACAGTGTTTCCCGTGTCGTGCCCCAAGGAAGTGTTTTTGCTCCTTTTTAATTCATTATTAATTCATTTATTATTTATTACATGCATTTTTTATTTTGAATCATTGAGTGTTAAACATATTTTAAACAAACCAGGACTGATAACACTTTCATTATTTATCATTTTAATTCACAATTATATATTTTAATAATACTTTACTTGACTTTGTTTGAGATAAAAACCTAAGTTCATTTTTTCTTTTTCTACGTCTTCATGTTTTTGACAACTCGACTTAAGAAAGTGTTTTTGATCTCTCCGAGCACAAACATGAAAATACAAATGTTGTTTTGGTCTTTTTGGATTTAAAACTGAACCTGTTTCAGTTTGTCCAAGACTTTTGACCCAAACAATCAGGAGAGCGTCAAACTCTGATCTGAAAACCTCAACATTGGCTCCTGGATATTTTTGGTGTTCACTTTAATATTCCGGTGCTCTTTAATATTCCGGTGCGCTCTTTAATATTCCGGTGCTCTCTTTAATATTCCGGTGTGCTCTTTAATATTCCGGTGTGCTGTTTAATATTCCGGTGTGCTCTTTAATATTCCGGTGTGCTCTTTAATATTCCGGTGCTCTCTTTAATATTCCGGTGCTCTCTTTAATATTCCGGTGCGCTCTTTAATATTCCGGTGCTCTCTTTAATATTCCGGTGCTGACTTCAGAGCGGGACGTGAGGCTCCTCAGATCCGTCTGGATTAAGCCCCAGACTTCAGCCGGAGCCTAAAGTCTGTGACAGAATCTGTTGATGGTGAAACAGATTTGACGTCAATGGATTTTAAAAACAGCTGAAAACTTTTCTTCTGGAGCATCCCGCCCTCATAGACTCAGGACTATTAATGCTGTTTGTGTGAATTATTATTAATGAGATACAATTAATGCTGGTTGTATATATTTTATTATTTTTATGCCTCTGTGAAGCACTTTGTAACATGAGTCTGTGAGACGTGCTGCACAAATAAACTTTACTGACGTTATAAAAATTGTGGATTCTTTCTTTAGATAAAACAATATAAATGTCTACTTTATTGCTCAAGTGGTTTATTAAGTTTTAGTTTTGTAGTAATGGTAATATAAAAACTTTGACAGACATTTTAAACATTGGCCTGGGCTTCACTCTCACTGTGTGTGTGCTGTGTGTTTAATGAAGTGAGTCAGTTTCACTTCAGTCGGAGGAGGTTTTTGTACGAGTCTTTTTCACTGTGTGAACGTCCACTTGGTGTTGATGAGGTGAGCAGTTTTACAATAATAAACTGCAGAATCTTCAGCCTGAACTCCACTGATGGTCAGAGTGAAACTAGACCCAGATCCACTGCCTGAAAAACGACTGGGAACATCTGAGACTCGTCGTGTTGCAAGATAAATGAGAGCTTTAGGTGTCTCTCCATCTCTCTGTTGGTACCAGCTCAAGTAGTCGTTGTTGAACACATCCTGACTGACAGTACAGTCGATGGTGACGGTGTCCCCCAGGGCGGCCCTCACTGCTCCAGCCTGACTCACTCTCACCTCTCCTCTGGACTCTGAACACACAAACACAAAGCACCTGATGGTTTAGTCTGGTTGGTCTCAGAGGGACGGATGTGGACAGAGGACAGCAGTGGGACTCTCTGGACTTTACCTGTGAAGCAGCAGCAGAGGACAGTCCACATGAGGACGCACACCAAAGTCATGTTGGTGATGAGGAGGGCTTCTGTGGCTTGTGTTGTCATGAAGGACAGCTGCCAGTGCTCCAGAGTGCACCTCTCAGGACTATAAAGTGTCCCACTGGACCATGCAGCTGTTCATGCAAAGTGTGTGTCTATGGAAATGAGGCTCCACAGACATGGAGCCACTGAACAGCTGAAAGGTCTGGAGCATCTGAATCAGGCCACAAAAGTGTACATTTTAGGATCAGAAATGTCTCTTGTAAAACCCCAGGGAAGTGTTTTCTCCTCTTTTGTATTTTCAAATTAAGTGGAGATTTTTATACTGTCATTTAGCAGGTTTCCTTTCTCACTTTTTAGTTCACTTTATTAATAGTATATTACAGCAGAATATTGTTGGTTGAATTGGAATCAAACCCTCATTAATCTTTTGTAAATTAACTTCATAACAATTATAATAATATAACATTCATCAGTTGTTTCTTTTCTCTGACCAGGACAAGTTCTTCTTCTTCTAAACAGTTGGTCCAGTTTCAGTTGAATCTAAATATAATGTGTTTGTCAGTTGTTTACAGTCTCTGTACAGCTGAATGGTTTTGTTGAACGGCTGCAGGTTTTTGTACGAGCGCTCCATGAGTTTGTATCACTGTGGTTCACGTTCGGTGGAGGAACCAGACTGGAGCTCAACTGTAAGTACTTTCTTTAGATTTACTTTAAATTATACTTTTGTTATGTTTAGAATTAATCTGTTTATATTTCTAAAGCATCAAATGTGTTTTATCATTTTCTATTTTATGGTAAATACTGTGTCAGTCATTGCCAGTTGATGTTTTTTATTATTCTTAAAGCAATCAATATAAACTCAAATTTGCTTTTTTTTTTCTCTGTTTTGATTATTTTTTAAATATATATCTTTTATTTTTGTATACTTTTTTCATATTTTTATCTCACATAAGAAACTAGAATAAGAAACAGAGAAGTAAAAGACCAAAAAGTATACTCCATAGAAAGTCAAAATTAAGATTTTAATTTGAAAAATATGTCCACATTTTTGTCGTTGAATTGCAGTTAAGAAGGAAAAAAATACATTTATCAACGTTTTTTTGTTGTGGAAAGATTATTTCCACGTGTCTCATTTTCATTAACACAGACTATTATGACTAAATACATTTTTAATAATAATTATTGTTATGCCTTTTAGAACTATTTCAAACTAATGCTGCTGTTTGTATCTTTAAAAAAAGAAGTTCTTTTGTGTAAGTCTGGGGGGTTTCTAAGTTTATCTTTAGCTGTGAAACCTTTCAGTCGTTCTGCTTCAGTGGAGCCTTTTGTGTGTGTGTGTGTGTGTGTGTGTGTGTGTGTGTGTGTGTGTGTGTGTGTGTGTGTGTGTGTGTGTGTGTGTGTGTGTGTGTGTGTGTGTGTGTGTGTGTGTGTGTGTGTGTGTGTGTGTGTGTGTGTGTATCTGTGTGTATCTGTGTATAAGTGTGTGTTGTGTCCACAGTGGGTCGAGTGGAGCCCCGCCTCTCGGTGCTGCCCCCCTCCAGAGAGGAGCTGGCCCAGGGGAAGGCCACCTTCATGTGCCTGGCCAACAAGGGCTTCCCGTCAGACTGGAGCGTGTCCTGGAAGGTGTCCGGTGCCGGTGTGAGCGGGGAGCAGAGCCGGAGCCCCGCGGTGCGGCAAAAGGACGGCCTCTACAGCTGGAGCGGCAGCCTGACGCTCCCCGCACAGCAGTGGAGGGAGGGGGGCGTGGCTGTGAGCTGTGAGGCCAGCCAGGGCTCCCAGAGTCCAGTGTCCCGCACACTGAGCGCACTGCAGTGTTCCCAGGACTGACACGGTCACTGGGACGGGCCCGCAGAGCGCCCTCTGCTGTCAGCTCACGCCTCTACAGCTACAGCTACACTTGACTTACTGCAGCACAGCACAGCCCTCTGTCCCATCTGGAGCTGAAAGTGAAAATAAAGAGCTGAAGAGACACTTCAATAAACACTCTGTAACTGCACTCACACCTGTCTGAGTCTCATCTGTGTCTCATCCGTCACATTCTGTATCATTTAGAATAAATTACACAAATGACTCCTAGCACACATTTATACAGAAATGTATTTAGATCATTGACTCAAAAAAAGTGTAATATGTGTCCAAAAAGGATAAAGGTGATAAAGAGAAGAGCAAACATTCAGCCAATCAGTTTATTTTAATATTTGACGTTTTTCATGTGTTTAAATATGTGTTTTTAAATCCAGAATAATATTATTGCATTTTATTCTCCCCTCGCTCTCTCCTTCCATGAGCCTTACAGTCTCTGCACTGAAAATAATGAAGTTCTAGATGAGTTAAAACGTCTTGATTTGAGGATATTAATGTGAATTTCAGTCGTTTTGACTCGTTAAGATCAGTGGAGACGATTTATTTGATGGAACTAGATTATTTCACTTGTTTCAATCCGTTTGTGATTTGTTTCAACACATTATTTCTTATTTCAATCCAAATTATCTGTCACTGGGTTAAGATCATTTTACTTACCCACTGACAAATGTATTTTCTTATTTTAAGATAAATTAATGCATAATCAGTCAAAAATACCTTGAAATCAGTGAAATATTCTGCTTCACATCAACAATTAAATCTCATCAAGTCAAAACTTCTCAAATCCAGATGAAAATGATCAATTCAAGCCATTTTAAGCTTTGATAGATTTATGTTTTTGCTGTGCAGGAGATAATTTGGACTGAAATAAGAAATAATGTATTGAAACAAGTCACAAACGCATTGAAACAAGTGAAATAATCTAGTTCCATCAAATAAATCGTCTCCACTGATCTTAACGAGTCAAAACGACTGGGGAGTAGGATCTCTCCTTCACTGTGGTTCTCCCCGAGGTTTCTACTTTTTCCCGTGGGGTTTTTTGTAGTTTTTCCTCGCCGCGAAGGAGGGTCAAAGGACAGGGGCATTCTGGGACAGTTATCTGAACTGCTTTTACCTGTGGCCCATCGAGGCAACTGTTGTTGTGATTTTGGGCATTATAAAAATAAATTGATTTGATTTGATTTGATTTGACTGAAATTCAGATTAATATCCTCAAATCAAGACAATTAACTCAGAATAGAATAGAATTAGAAATTCATTTTTGCAGCGTGGAGTGGATCACGATCAATCAACCATAACCAGAGCAGTGGACCATGCAGCTGTCCCAGTGGACCATGCAGCTGCTCATGCAAAGTGTCAGACATTTACATGAGGCGCCTGAAGAGGAGCCTCTGGACCTGAGTTCAGGAACAGACCAGAGCGTTCTGTGAAACTAACTGTGGAGCTAATGAGGCGTGACCCAGAGTCAGATCAGACCCGCGGCTCGGCACAAACTCCACCGCAAAAAGAAATCAAACCTGTTTGAGCCCTGGTTTATTTCATTAAAGTTTGTACAAACACGCACTCATGATATCAGATTAGAAACACGTCACATCATTATTGTAATATTGTCAATAAATATAAAATGTTAACGTGAAAATGACTTCTGTTTGTGAACATTACGATTTTTCACAACCTGGCGCCCCAGCTCTGAAGTCTGACGAGGCTGGAGTCAGGACCAGAGCCTCAGAATCATAATAATAATCAATAATCAAAGATAATCAGGCGAGCCGTCATCAGGGATCTGGTGCAGGAAGAATGTAAGTGTTGGAAATATTTAAGTTTGTATTTTTGTAAACTGACAATGTGCTTCTTCTGTAAGTAAATAAATAAACCTTTTGATCAGCTGAAGGGTGTAGTGTGACCATCTGAACAGCTGAAAGGTGTAGTGTGACCATGTGAGCAGCTGAAAGGTGTAGTGTGGCCATGTGAGCAGCTGAAGGGTGTAGTGTGGCCATCTGATCAGCTGAAAGGTGTAGTGTGGCCATCTGATCAGCTGAAGGGTGTAGTGTGACCATCTGAGCAGCTGAAGGGTGTAGTGTGGCCATCTGAACAGCTGAAGGGTGTAGTGTGACCATCTGAGCAGCTGAAGGGTGTAGTGTGGCCATGTGATCAGCTGAAAGGTGTAGTGTGGCCATGTGATCAGCTGAAAGGTGTAGTGTGGCCATGTGATCAGCTGAAAGGTGTAGTGTGGCCATGTGAGCAGCTGAAGGGTGTAGTGTGACCATGTGAGCAGCTGAAAGGTGTAGTGTGACCATCTGAGCAGCTGAAAGGTGTAGTGTGGCCATGTGAGCAGCTGAAAGGTGTAGTGTGGCCATGTGATCAGCTGAAGGGTGTAGTGTGGCCATGTGATCAGCTGAAGGGTGTAGTGTGGCCATGTGAGCAGCTGAAAGGTGTAGTGTGGCCATGTGAGCATCTGAAAGGTGTAGTGTGGCCATGTGAGCAGCTGAAAGGTGTAGTGTGGCCATGTGATCAGCTGAAGGGTGTAGTGTGGCCATGTGAGCAGCTGAAAGGTGTAGTGTGGCCATGTGAGCAGCTGAAAGGTGTAGTGTGGCCATGTGATCAGCTGAAGGGTGTAGTGTGGCCATGTGAGCAGCTGAAGGGTGTAGTGTGACCATCTGATCAGCTGAAGGGTGTAGTGTGACCATCTGAGCAGCTGAAGGGTGTAGTGTGACCATCTGATCAGCTGAAGGGTGTAGTGTGACCATCTGAGCAGCTGAAGGGTGTAGTGTGACCATCTGATCAGCTGAAGGGTGTAGTGTGACCATCTGAGCAGCTGAAGGGTGTAGTGTGACCATCTGAGCAGCTGAAGGGTGTAGTGTGACCATCTGATCAGCTGAAGGGTGTAGTGTGACCATCTGAGCAGCTGAAGGGTGTAGTGTGACCATCTGAGCAGCTGAAGGGTGTAGTGTGACCATCTGAGCAGCTGAAGGGTGTAGTGTGACCATCTGATCAGCTGAAGGGTGTAGTGTGACCATCTGAGCAGCTGAAGGGTGTAGTGTGACCATCTCTGCAGCTGAAGGGTGTAGTGAGACCATCTGAGCAGCTGAAAGGTGTAGGTTGACCATCTTATCATCTGAAGGGTGTAGTGTGACCACCTGATCAGCTGAAGGGTGTAGTGTGGCCTTGTGAGCAGCTGAAGGGTCAGATGATCAGCTGAAGGGTCAGTGTCTGTGGATGTTATAAAAATACATTCTTCAAACCTTGACATTGAAGTTTTATTGAATATTTTCTTGTGATATATATTTTTTTATTTGCTCTGCAACAATTCAGTGCAATTGTTGCACTGAATTTAAAATAGTAAATACTATAGGATGAATAGGGTGATGATGTGGCACATTTATGGCAGGTTTTCGGTCCAGTGCTGTGGTCACTGCTGGAGCAGAAGCAGGTTTGGTTTCCTCTCAATCCACTCTGGACTCACACATATGTTCTGGTCTCTAGTGGTGATGATTCTGCAGTGAGAAAAAACAGTTAAATATATGTTCTGTCATCTCTCATAAAACACAGTGAAGTATAAGGACGTGTCTGCAGCTCCCTCTAGTGGACATAGACTGTGTGCATTGCTTCATTGAACAGAGGGCAGAGGCGCTGGTCCGTTCCCCGCTGGAGCTGAACTGGCCGCGGCTTGATGCCTCGTCACAGACAACGGGACGATGAGTCGTGTGGGATTATGACGTGTCACTCACTCCTCACTTCCAGGTCCGAGCTGCTGCGCTAATTTCACAGCTGATTCTGTTTTTTTTTAACACTACGCCACAGTCTGTCCTCTGTTTTGTTTAAATATATCAGTGATCATTATAAACACGGCAGAGAAGCTTTACTTTCTTTCATCTCCATGAAATAAGAAGAAAAAAAAGAAGACGTAGCTTGGTGAGTTTAAACGGCTGTTTCGTGGTTATGTTAACGGACAGATATTATACAAAACAGACTTTTTAAAGCTTTTTTCCATGTTCTAACGTTGTTACATCATCAAAAACACACTCTAGTTTGATGACTCCTGGTTGGAAAATCCTCTCTCTTTGACCGTCAAAAACACTTTGAATCCCGTCGAAGTGTGACGTCACTTTTCTGTACAGGGGGCGACGACGAGGGCTTCAAACCCCCGAAAATACTGTCACAGATTGTTTTTTAAATTTACAAATTTTTAAATTGACAGATTTTTACAGATTTACAAATTTACAGATTTTTTTAAAAATTTACAAATAAAAATACAACTGAACACTTTTTTTGGTTGAATGAATTAATAAGTGTAAAAAAGTAGTCTCTTTTGTGTAAATTATGCATAATCTTTGTCTCCCTACAGTGTGATGTCATCGGTTTGGTTGCTTCCTGTAACTTTCTACAGATATTTCAACTTTTCTTCCCAAACGGCCACTTGATTGTTGTGAAACTATCATTTATATTCACAACAACTATTAATGCACCAAATAAACACAAAAGTAGAAAATCGTGAAAACCTGTCATACGCACTTTAAACGTGGGCGAGGACAGCCCCTCTCTTGCCGGTTAAGCTGACTGTGTGACTTACATATACCCCGGGTGCACACACGAGTCTGACAGCCTGAGAACTGACTTTATGAGCCTCGTGGGGATGACTCCGGTGATGAACTTGAAGCAGCACTCGAACTCAGAAGCAACTCTCCATTGAACATCTGAACAAGAGAAGAAATGTACATTTTTAGAACTTAGTTTCATTGGCAAATACAAATGGAAGCTTTAGATGAAGGTTCCTTAGTAAACTATTCATAATGCATTAATAAGCACTTGTTATGTGTTTAGAAGCATTTATTAGTGCGATAATTGAACATAATGTGATCTGTAGCTCATTGATGCTCTGTCCATGAGGTTTATTCACTCAAACATGTTTCACTGATGGATTATAAACATGTATGAGGCGTTATAAGTGCATAAACAAACTATTAGTGCTTATTAACATCTTATAAATAGTTAACTAAGGAACCTTAATCTAAAGCGTTACCGAATGTGTAAATCAAACATGAATGTACTTAAAGCGGATGTTCTGACTGGAGAAGACGACTTTTCTTCAAAGCAACAGCGAGACTATAATCCACACATTCAGTTGTCATTGCTCTCTCTGTTACTAAAGGTTTGTGGGTTGGTTTAGTAAAAAAGAGTTCTGTGATAGTGTCGTGAAGCAAATCTGAGTCTGGGTTTCCACAAAGATGAAGAACATCCTAATGTATTATACTTTCTTCCCTAAAAGGTAAAAAGGATTCATGACCAGGCTGTTGGGATCTGACAGGTTTCAGAGTTGTGCAGGTTGGAGTTCTGGTTCTGAAGCTCAGTCCAAGATAATATTTAGAATAATATATACAATTTATTATCATTTTATCTCATCAGCAGCACACTGAATGAGAAGGCGGTTTGAATGTGATGAAAGGGGCTGTGTTGAAGGAACAATGAAGGCCACAAAATCAAAATACAGGGCCAGTGCATTTTATACATCACTGGTAAGTGAGGGGTGTGGTCTACAGTCACAATCTGCCCCTAAAGATGTTTATCCTTCCATTGAATCCACTTCAGCCAAGGTTTTCTCTGGGACATTGTGTTGTCCAAATGCATGTTTGTCCCACAAAGACATAAATCAGCCTTAAAGTAGATCCTGCACCAAACTGTACCATCTGGACTCAACAAGATTCTGACACAACGAGCACTAAGGATTTGATTAAAGGCGACCAAAACGTGACTAATAGTGACAAAAACATGACTAAAAGTGACAAAAATGTGACTAAAAGACACAAAAACACGACTAAAAGTGACAAAAACGTGACTAAAAGACACAAAAACATGACTAAAAGTGACAAAAATGTGACCAAAAGTGACAAAATGTGACTTAAAGTGACAAAATGTGACTAAAAATGACCAAAAAGCGACCAAATGTGTCAAAGAAGTGACAAAAAATGTCAAAAAAAACGTAACTAAAAGCTACAAAAATGTGACTGAAAGCAACAAAAATGTGACTAAAAGCGACTAACTCAAAGGACATTTTCTCCAAATGCATGTTTGTCCCTCAGAGACACAAAGACCTTAAAGCAGCTCCTGCACAACTCTACAATCTGGACTCAACACGATTCTGACACAACGGAAAAAGCGACTAAAGTGACAAAACACTACTAAAAATGACAAAAAAGCAACCAAGTGTCAAAAACGTGACTGAAAACATAAAAAAACATGACAAAATGTGACTAAAAGCGACAAAAACGTAACTGAAGCTACAAAAATGTGACTGAAAACGACTAACATTTTCTCCAAGTGCATTTTTGTCCCTCGAGACATAAAGACCTTAAAGCAGCTCCTGCACCAAACTGTACAATCTGGACTCAACAAGATTCTGACACAACGACACACGGATTTGTTCACGTCTGATTCTAACACACATTTATTACAGTTTTAAGTCTAAAAAATGAGGCGAAATTACATTTTTAGGACAATTTTCAGTCAGATCGGAAAATCTCCTCTGTAAAAATCGACAAGAAATTTAATTCTGGTTGTGTCCAAATATGCGCAATTTTGGCCGTTTTTAAATAACGACAACGACAGCCCCAGAGCGTGAAAAGTCACACTCAGGACGACGTCGGGGTTTTAAACAAAAGAGAGAGTCTCGTACCTGCTCGTGTCGAAGCGAACTCCACGCCGCCGCAGAGGAACAGCAGAAGAATCACAGTCGCACTCATCGCTGCTTTGGACCAAAACCTGAGCTGTTTTTGACTCTTTCCAGAGCTCCAGCCGATCAATAAGAATGAAAGGTTTATTCTAACACACTCGCCTGTCTCATGCTGTTTGGAGTGTTCTCTCATTTTAGGCAGCTTTAAAATCCATGACTATTCAACTTAAGGCCATAACTAATAAAGGCATCTTAGTTTATAGAGAGTGCCTTGGGGTTTTTTCGTATTTTAATGCATCTACAACCCCTTTACCAAAGAGCACCCCTTGTACCTTTTTCACGACTGTCTGGAGGTCTACGAAGCGCTCCTTGTCATCCTTTTTTTGCTTCAACACCTTCGTTTTGTTGAATGATTGTTAAAACCAGTGTTTCCCAACCAGGGGTACGGGGACGCCAAGGGGTACATGAGGAATGACCAGGGGGTACTTAGAATGGTGTCAGATTATAAATGAAAAGGAAATGTACTGTTATCTGACTGAAAAAAGTGTAATTCGCAACTTTCTGGAGTAAAATGGACATAAATATAATTAAAACAAAAAATAAAATGGTAATAATTGACTATATTTGACCAGTAAACCCATGCATTTGCCCGAAACTCAAGTTAATGGGTACTCTGGAGTCGGAGACAAAAGCTTAGGGGGTACGCAAAACAAAAAAGGTTGGGAAACACTGGTTTAAACTGTCAAAAATGTGTCCGTCGTCTGCAAATGGTCTGTGTATTTACAACGGCACGTCGCTTTTTGATGACGTCACAGCTCTAGTCCACGTGAAAGGATCGTGGCTCTGGATTTTTCTGAATTTAGCGCGAGCTTCGGGGATTGTGGACGAGACTGAACGGCAAAAAGAGCTCACCGTGTCAGACCGACAGGAAAGTACCGTATCATCTGCACAGAGATCATCGTAGAAATGGAGAATACACTTGGGCCTAGAACGGAGCCCTGTGGTACTCCTTTGGACGCGGGGCTCGTCAGCCATAGAACTGTGCTGTATTTTTTTTGCCAGGAAGTAAACACAGACGCTGAAACTATGGATCTATGAGGATTGTGAGTGTGTGTGGAATTTTATGCAGCAAAAGTGGTCCTGTTGCCCACGACAAACGTCCTCTTGGGGACAATAAAGTTTACCTTACTTTACCTTACATCCAATGTCAATGTCAACTTTATTTCTACAGCACATTTACAACAACCCCAGCTGCCCAAAGTGCTTCACCTGCACATCGAGGTAAAAACATACAGTAAAGAACAACATTATTACAAACACAACAGAGAACAGTTCACTTGTGTTAAAAGCCAAAGCAAAGAAGTGAGTTTTAAGAGCAGATTTAAAGACTCTAGTGATGGAGCAGCTCTGATCTGTAGAGACTGTTCCACAGCAAAGGCCCCGTCTCCTCGAGTTTTTAATCGGGATCTGGGCACATTTAACAACAACTGATTTTCTGACCTCACTGATCTGGACATGAGCTGTTAAACGTTCAGACAGGTATTTAGGGGCCAATTCATTCAGGCATTTAAAAACGAACATCAAAATCTTAAAATCAATCCTGAATTTGACATGAAGCCAGTGAAGGAAGGCAAGCACTGGGGTCATGTGCTCACGCTTTCTCGTCCCCGTCAACAAGCGGGCAGCAGCATTTTGGACCTGCAGGAGGCGCTGTAGGGAGGACAGGTCCAGCCCACAGTACAGAGAGTTACAGTAATCCAGGCGAGACGAAATTAACAAGTGAATGACTCGTTCAAAGTCACTGGCTGGAAGGTAAGCCTTAACTTTACTTAAAGGTCCCATATCCTGCAAAATGGACTTTTCAGAGGTTTTAACCTTCCTCCAGTGCTATTTGGGCCTCGTATGTTGTGCCCAAAGTGGTTTTTTGATTGATTCCCTCATGTTTTCACTAGAGAACTGTCTTTTCCGTCCCCCTCGGCTGAGCAGCAGACGGGGGCTCCTCACTAAGATGACGCGGTGTTTAAGCCACGCCTCCAGGAAGAATAAAAACAGCTAATGCTAATGCTACACAGTAATTACACGATGGATACGACAGACAGAAGAGTTAGCTTGTTATTTACCAAACGGCAACGTCCGTCGTTGAGGCCCTGGAGCACGTCAAACTCCAGGTCAGATCCAGGACGTAGGACTCAGCACGACGCACCGTCAGGACCAGAAAATGTTTATTCAGTGTTTGTGTATCGCTGTTTACCGGAGCACATGGCACATGCACCATCTCCACTCTAGGCTTCAGCACGGGAGGCACGGGTTGGGCGGGGAGGCAGCCTGCTCTCTGTTCGGGGGTCAGATCTCCAGAGTGAGCCGTTTGCTTTTGCAGGAGGGGGGCCAGTCCAAGAAATGGGTGTTTTTTGTAAACTGTTATGTTATGGATATTACACAACGAGAAAATGTATCAACAAAGCCCTAAGAATAGACTGTGTGAAGGGGAAAAGAGCAGGATATGGGACCTTTAAAGTCTATATGAAAGGTTAGATGTCACTTTTCACTAAAATGTTGTAAATGTGATTATGTTAAAGATATTACTAAACATTTTGCCTCTTTTCCCCAGTTCGACCGTTTCTGTAATGTTTAAAATGTCACTTCCTGGTTGGACACGGGCAGCAAATATCACGTAGGTGGGGCTAATTCTACAACTGTTACTTAGCAACCATTTTTAAAACCAGGGCCAAAACATACACATAAATTACACAATACTTATGATCTTATGACAAATAATAACATCTGATGACACCTTTATTTTGTTAAAGGACCCTTTAAACTGTTCGAAAACATGTCAGTCGACGTTAACCGTGTCTTTATTTTCAACCGTACGTCGCTTTCTGATGACGTCACAGGTGGAGGGATTCCATTTTAGAATTCAGCACTATTGCCTGTGATTTAAAACTTTTATTTTTCAAATTTTCTTCACAAACTGCAACTTGTAAAGATGTAAAACTGTGACGAATAAGTACCGCAGGAGCCCTCCCACCAGACGAAGTCAGAATTAGAGAAACATTAGAACCTGTCATGGACTTTAAAGGGCCTGTACCTGATTTTGAGCCGTGAGACAGGAACATGTTTTTGTTTGAACCGTTAGCTCCGCCCACATGGTCCTTGCTTTCACTCAGTGTCGCTCCATGACTCAGGAAAGAAATAATCTGACGCATATGGTTCTCTCTAATTCTTTTTACAATTAGCTTTTAGCACTTTTGAAACTGCTCCATGACAGAGAATCACAGTCTGGGATAGAGTCAAGTAGTTATTTCCCATGATTCATAGTGTACAATGTGCCTGATTGGCTGAAAAGAGGTGAATCTGGCAAACACTTCTGGACTGTTTTTTTGTCGAAACAAAGTGCGTTTATAAAATGCACAGATTAAACATCACAAACACAACGTCTTTCCGTGAAGTCGCTTCAATCAAACGATGTGTGACGTACAGAGGATGTGTCTTAACTAGAGTAAAGAAAAATCAGGTGCAGGGCCTTTAACACGCAGTTCCACAGTGACCTTTAAAGCCACTCGAGGAAGCTCCAGTTAAAGGGCCTATGACAGGTTGAAATACACATTTAACTAAAATGCAGTTAAGATGAATATATTCACATTTCTACTGAAATCTGTACACATTTTACCCCCGTTTAGCTATTTTTTAGGTTTGAAATTTTACTTCCTGGTTGTAAAGTATGACATCACGCTAGGAAATTACCATAGCAACCACACTGTACACTGGGCCAAAGCTCCTCTAATGTCACAGATTTGTTAACTTGACAAAGAAAAACACATGTGAACACCTTTATTTTGTTGAATCAATGTTTAAAGGGTCAAAAAAGTAGTTTAGTTTAGTTTATTTTGTGTAAATTATGCATAACCTTTGTCTCCTACAGTGTGATGTCATCCTGCAATTGTCGACAGATTTTTCAACTTTTCTCCACAAACGGCGACCTGACTGGTGTAAAACTACAATTTATATTTACAAGAAGTATTAATACACGGCATAAAGTCAAAATTGGAAAATCGTTAAAACCCATCATACGCCCTTTAAAGAGCACGAAATAATCAAGTCACGTGCAAGAGTCCACAGTCGCCACCAGGGGGCACTGCTTCTGCTGTTTCATCTGCAGAGTGTGACTTCTGGGATTATTTGACTGACAGGGGGTTTGCACTGTCTGCCTGTACATTTCTGCATATAATCTTAGTCTACTTTATTTTATCTTATTCTTAATCTTATGCATGCTTCTTTTATATAGTTTATTATATTTTATTAATTGTTTTATGTTGCACCTGACGCCGAAGCAAGTTCCTGTTTGTGAATTTTGACACTAGCTACGTTTACATGGACACATGTAATCGGATTAAAAGACTGATCGGAATAAAAATGATTCATGTAAACACGCCATTCGGAATATTCTGACCCGATTACACTCATTCGGATCAAAATTTCATTCCGATTGAGACGGGTGGGTTATGCCGATTGTTATTCCGATCGATGCGCATGTACACGCTTCTTCCGATGTTTTGGTTGAAGGAATCCTCTCTGCGCATGTCTGTTACGTCAGCTAATGTGGAAGCGAGCGTGAGGCAGAGCGTGAGGCAGAACTGGTCCGTTTCAGACACCACTATGTTGTCTGCGCAGCTTCCCAGTTTGTACAATACGACTGCGATACTGATGAGTGGAACAGGAGCTCTAACGGTAACTTCTCCTGGAGCCATGTGCCTCTCCATTAACGAGCAAAGTTTCATGAATGATGGCCGTGTCATGCGAAAGTTTTGCTTCCACTCTTGATCGGTGAACTCCAACAGAGCTATCCTTTCCCACCAGTCTTTAGTCCTCACCTTAATCCAGAGGCTCCGTGTCTTTGGTGGAGGAGGGGGGGAGTGCATGTGCATGTGGAATTATTAATAATAATAATAATAATAATAATACATTTTATTTATCCCAAGGACACTGTACATGACAACAAGAAATAAAAACAACAGAATAGAGTTCTTGTCCTCCTGTTGTCTCTCTCTGTTTATCATGTGCAGAAGTATAAGCTTTTGTTTTTGTTTAACCCAGACCAGCAGAAACAAAAGTATGGTCTGAGGCACACAACACAGCTCCATATCAAGAGCATAATTAAACAGCACGAACGGGAGGTGGAGTCAACCAAGAAACATGTCACGAGCCAAAACGTACGCAGCCGTGTTTGTTTACAACGGAAGTTTGTTCTTCTTCTACTGTTTCCGGTATGTTAGCCAATCCTGCGCATGTCAAAATAATTTATTCCGATCAAACGTATAACAGATGTAAACGCGTGTCGTAATCAGATTATTTTTCTCAGGGTCCATGTACACAGTAAAATTCTAATCCGATTCATGGTCAGATTAAAGACATTTTGCGCACGTAAACATGACTACTGACGACGGCAATAAACCCGTTCTGATTCTGACAAAACGGACCTGTTTTGTCATTACTCCAGACACTTGTTTTGTTGGTGACTTGTTTTCCCATTCATCATCTACAGCTTCAAATAGTTTTGGTGAAGGAATGTCGAAGGAGTGTCATTTCCCGTCTGTGTTCCACTTATGATTAGTCAACTGATTTCTTTGACCCATTACCCTTTTCCTGCTTATTATTAGTCATTTTCTCAAGTAAGAGGAGTGTGTGACGGAAGACAACTCATCTATTTATCAAGTCAAATCAAAAGTGTTGTGTAACTTGTAAAAAATGAATGAAAATGATTTTTAAAATGCAGGGTTGTAATAGTTTAAATCTGAGCCGGATCAGTGGATTGTCAGATGTCGGTTTGTGGACTCGGTCGTGGATCATATCTGTGTTTTTACGGTGAACGATCCGCAAGAAACAAAAACTGGCACAAACTTCCACGTCTTCTCTGTCGGCGCAAATAAACCAAAGTCACACCAAAAAGTGGCGCCATCGTTCAGCTCCAAGATCCTTTATTTGTCCCACAAGAGGGAAATTCAAATGTTGCAACACACAGTTTAGGACAGGAATGAATGAAATAGGCGCATGCAATAAAAATAGGATAAATAATTACAAAACATGGTAATAAAAGTACAATATAAAGTATAAAGTGCACACTCTTATTTACAGTATAGGTGGCTGTCTGGGAATAAATAGTAAAAATGGCAAATAAAGTGGTTTAAGTATATGTTATATACAGTAAGTGACTATAGTGAGGTAAAAGTGTATTAATAGTATGTTAAATGATTGTTAATATGTTAAATTATGTATTCATATGTTAATAATATGTTAAATTATGCATTCATATGTTAGTAATATGTTAAATTATGTATTAATAGTATGTTCTGTTCCTTATTCACTTGTGAGTTTCTTCTTGTGAGACATTTGTAAAAAGCTCTGAGCTCATTTAGCAGCAGAAATGTTAATATTGTTAATAATAATATACTTAATACTTCCCAAGCATCGTGTTCTGTTCCTGCCGTTTCTGATTCGTCAAAGGAAATCTTTTCTCCCAAACGTTCATACCCAAAGTCACCACCAGATGTCACTGAACGATCGTGATTGTTTTCACAGAAGCTCAGCGTAGAACAGAAACGACCGACTGTGACGTAAACGACGCACTCATCAAAAATAAAGAAAGAAATAAGAAAGAAAGAAAGAAAGAAAGAAAGAAAGAAAGAAAGAAAGGAAAGGAAAGAAAAGAAAAGAAAGAAAGAAAGAAAGAAAGAAAGAAGGAAAGGAAAGAAAAGGACTAAATCAGAAAGACTAAACCAGAAAGACTAAACCAGGACTAAAACAGGGCAAAAACCAGGACTAAACCAGCACTAAACCAGGACTAAACCAGAACTAAACCAGGTCTAAACCAGGACTGAACCAGGTCTAAACCAGGACTAAACCAGGACTAAACCAGGTCTAAACCAGGACTAAACCAGGTCTAAACCAAGACTAAACCAGGACTAAACCAGGTCTAAACCAGGACTAAACCAGGACTAAACCAGGTCTAAACCAGGACTGAACCAGGTCTAAACCAGGACTAAACCAGGGCTAAACCAGGTCTAAACCAGGATTAAACCAGGTCTAAACCAAGACTGAACCAGGACTAAACCAGGACTAAACCAGGACTAAACCAGCACTAAACCAGGTCTAAACCAGGACTAAACCAGGACTAAACCAGGACTAAATCAGGACTAAACCAGGCCTCTGCTCCGGGTTTGGACCAGGACCAGAGCAGGTGCATGTTCCGTAAGAGCGCTTTACTCCGCCCCTCCCACCACGATCGCGGGTTCTGCTCCCCAAACGTGACGTCTTCGCTCGTGACGTCGCCGCTCCCCTCAGCGCGCGCGCGCCCGCTCGCTCTCAGGCCGTGCGCGCGCGTGCTGGTGCGCGTGCGTCTGGGTGTGTCCGTGCGCCTTAACGTTCAGGTGCCTGCGCCGCGCATTCTGTTTCTGCTGGAGACACTTGAACAGCGCCATGGAGCTGCCCGCGCTCAGACTTCTGCTTCTGCTGCTCCCTTTCTGCGGTAAGTGCGCGAATCCGGCTCCACGTCCACGCTCCGGCCGCAGCACGCGCGGATTTATTCTAATTAGGGGTCAATTTAGTCAACTTTGGTGCGTAAACGTTCGCGGATCAGGCGCGGGCGCTGGACGCGTAAAGGAAGCGCAACTCGTGTTTACGTTTTGTCCAGGTCAGTCTCGCTTTTCCAAAGTTGTTTTTATTTTCAAAGGCACTCGATTGTGGCGTGAAACGTAATAATAACCACGTAACAACCGCGAGGGTCAGAGCGGAGTGGTTGTTCTGCGTGTGTTCTCTGGATACAGGAGACGGCGCGTTCATTCATTCTCCTCCCACTGTTTGGTTTTTGTTTTTTCAAAAGTTGTTTGAAGAGGCGTAACTGTAGCGAGTGAAGTTTATTCAGCTTCACGTCAATGGTTTGTGTTCGTGGATCTGAATTTATTTACTTGTTTGGACGTAAGTTTCAGATTCTGCGGTGGAAAGTTGAAAAAAAAACCAAGTGTAATTATCAGGTCTGCGCTTCACCTGAGGGCACGTTTACGTCACTGCATTTGAACTGGATTTTGAATCAGTTTTAGGTGTAGTTTTTATGGTTCGTCTGAGAGTTTGTTTTTTAGTTCATGGAGGCGTCATACCTGGAGGTTTGAGTTCAAGTCCCAGCTCTGAGCAAAAAAATAAATAAATAAAAAATACTGCATTTAAAAGTGTCTTAAATATGAAGAAACAGATTCCGTGGCGTCTGTTGATCCAAAATCAGAAAAATCAGAGGGTTGTGACTGAATAATTCTCGGTTGAGTCAGTTGATAAATCGCCTGAACGGGGCGTGGCACTGGCAAAAGCTCTTACATGATATGGATTTATTATAAACTATAATTTAAAAGACACTATCGACCAATTAATCCACTGAACAACTGCAGCTCGACTCAATTCTTTTTTTAAAATCACTACATTTGGCTTTTAAATTCCAAAATGTGTGTTCAATTCTTTTACTTAAAGCTCCAATACGTCACTTTTTTGGCCTGAACAGAATAAAAGCATGTTTTATTCACTTTGAGTAATTTTATTGCACTGTAAAACATGTGCAGCTCCACAAACCCGACTCGTGCTCGTCCTGGAGGAGCCTCGTCCTGCTGGTTGCTATGGAGACGTTGTGTCTTTGGCTGTAATATTCCACAGTGTGACATTAAAGGGCCTATGACAGGTTGAACGACTCATTTAACTAAAATGCAGTTCAGATAAATATATTTCAATTTCCACTAACATCTATACACATTGCACCACAGTTTAGCTATTGTTTTAGGTTTTTAATTTTACTTCCTGGTTGCAAAGTATGACATCACACTAGGAAATCACCATAGCAACCACACTGTGCACTGGGCCAAAACTCATCTAATGTCACAGATTTTGTTCATTTGACAAAGAGAAACACATGTGACACCTTTATTTTGTTGAATCAGTGTTTAAAGGGTCAAAAAAGTAGTTTATTTTGTGTAAATTATGCATAAATGTTGGCTCCCCAGTGTGATGTCATCAGTTTGTTTACTTCCTGTATTTTTCAACAGATTTTTCGACTTTTCTCCACAAACAGTGACCTGATTGGTGTAAAACTACAATTTATATTTACACCAGGTATTAATGCACTGAATAAAGTCAAAATTGGAAAATCCTAAAAACCTGTCATAGGCCCTTTAAGCTCTCCATGAAGTACGTCTGGTTTTGACTTTCCACAGAATCGCTCAGGGGACTCTCCGCCTCCACAAAGTCACACACTGTTGCTTTAAAAACCTAAATGTAGATTTATCTGACTTGACGCTTCTTTATTTCTTTATTGTGAGAGAAAATGATTTGTTATTTTTCATAATTACTGGGAGCACAATCAGACGCCAAATCCCACACTTTCTTTCCTTCCCGTTGTCCAACTTTATGCAACGGAACTTTCTGAATGTAAAAAAAACTGAATGAGAGTCGACTAAGACCCGCCCAACGACCGATAAAAGGGGGTGTGGCAAAAACATATCCAAACTGTACAGTATTTACGTCTATCTGAACCAAACTGCACTCAAAAACACGACTGTAGCGGAGTTAAAGGGCCTATGGCAGGTTAGACTGCTCCTGTAAAATAAATATATTCCAACTTTTGCTGAGAATAATTATACATTTTATCATTTTTAGCTGTTTTTTTAGTTTTGTAGTATCACTTCCTGGTTGTAAACGATGACATCACAGTAGGAAATTACTTCGAACACACTAAACACCTGGTTTAGTCCTGGTTTAGTCCTAGTTTTTGTCATTGTCCTGGTTTAGTCCTGGTTTAGTCCTGGTTTTTGTCGTTGTTTTAGTCCTGGTTTAGTCCTGGTTTAGTCCTGGTTTAGTCCTAGTTTAGTCCTGGTTTAGTCCTGGTTTAGTCCTAGTTTTTGTCGTTGTTTTAGTCCTGGTTTAGTCCTGGTTTAGTCCTGGTTTAGTCCTGGTTTAGTCCTGGTTTAGTCCTGGTTTAGTCCTAGTTTTTGTCGTTGTTTTAGTCCTGGTTTAGTCCTAGTTTAGTCCTGGTTTAGTCCTGGTTTAGTCCTGGTTTAGTCCTAGTTTTTGTCGTTGTTTTAGTCCTGGTTTAGTCCTGGTTTAGTCCTGGTTTAGTCCTGGTTTAGTCCTGGTTTAGTCCTGGTTTAGTCCTAGTTTTTGTCGTTGTTTTAGTCCTGGTTTAGTCCTGGTTTAGTCCTGGTTTAGTCCTGGTTTAGTCCTAGTTTAGTCCTGGTTTAGTCCTGGTTTAGTCCTAGTTTTTGTCGTTGTTTTAGTCCTGGTTTAGTCCTGGTTTAGTCCTGGTTTAGTCCTGGTTTAGTCCTGGTTTAGTCCTGGTTTAGTCCTGGTTTAGTCCTAGTTTTTGTCGTTGTTTTAGTCCTGGTTTAGTCCTAGTTTAGTCCTGGTTTAGTCCTGGTTTAGTCCTAGTTTTTGTCGTTGTTTTAGTCCTGGTTTAGTCCTGGTTTAGTCCTGGTTTAGTCCTGGTTTAGTCCTGGTTTAGTCCTGGTTTAGTCCTAGTTTTTGTCGTTGTTTTAGTCCTGGTTTAGTCCTAGTTTAGTCCTGGTTTAGTCCTGGTTTAGTCCTGGTTTAGTCCTGGTTTAGTCCTAGTTTTTGTCGTTGTTTTAGTCCTGGTTTAGTCCTGGTTTAGTCCTGGTTTAGTCCTGGTTTAGTCCTAGTTTTTGTCGTTGTTTTAGTCCTGGTTTAGTCCTAGTTTAGTCCTGGTTTAGTCCTGGTTTAGTCCTGGTTTAGTCCTAGTTTTTGTCGTTGTTTTAGTCCTGGTTTAGTCCTGGTTTAGTCCTGGTTTAGTCCTGGTTTAGTCCTGGTTTAGTCCTGGTTTAGTCCTTTTTAGTCTCTGGTTTAGTCCTGGTTTAGCCCTGGTTTAGTCCTAGTTTAGTCCTGTTTTAGTCCTGGTTTAGTCCTGGTTTAGTCCTGGTTTTTAGTCCTGGTTTTAGTCCTGGTTTAGTCCTGGTTTAGTCCTGGTTTAGTCCTGGTTTAGTCCTGGTTTAGTCCTAGTTTTGACCTGGCACAGTCCTTGTCTTAGTCCTGGTTTAGTCCTAGTTTAGACCTGGTACAGTCCTTGTCTTAGTCCTGGTTTAGTCCTGGTTTAGTCCTAGTTTTGACCTGGTACAGTCCTTGTCTTAGTCCTGGTTTAGTCCTGGTTTAGTCCTAGTTTTGACCTAGTACAGTCCTTGTCTTAGTCCTGGTTTAGTCCTGGTTTAGTCCTAGTTTTTGTCGTTGTTTTAGTCCTGGTTTAGTCCTGGTTTAGTCCTGGTTTAGTCCTGGTTTAGTCCTGGTTTAGTCCTGGTTTAGTCCTAGTTTTTGTCGTTGTTTTAGTCCTGGTTTAGTCCTGGTTTAGTCCTGGTTTAGTCCTGGTTTAGTCCTAGTTTTTGTCGTTGTTTTAGTCCTGGTTTAGTCCTGGTTTAGTCCTGGTTTAGTCCTGGTTTAGTCCTGGTTTAGTCCTAGTTTTTGTCGTTGTTTTAGTCCTGGTTTAGTCCTAGTTTAGTCCTGGTTTAGTCCTGGTTTAGTCCTGGTTTAGTCCTGGTTTAGTCCTAGTTTTTGTCGTTGTTTTAGTCCTGGTTTAGTCCTGGTTTAGTCCTGGTTTAGTCCTGGTTTAGTCCTGGTTTAGTCCTGGTTTAGTCCTAGTTTTTGTCGTTGTTTTAGTCCTGGTTTAGTCCTAGTTTAGTCCTGGTTTAGTCCTGGTTTAGTCATATTTGGTTGTTTTAGTCCTGGTTTAGTCCTGGTTTAGTCCTAGTCCTTGTTTAGTCCTGGTTTAGTCCTGGTTTAGTCCTGGTTAAGTCATGGTTTAGTCCTGGTTTAGTCCTGGTTTAGTCCTGGTTTAGTCCTAGTTTTTGTTGTTGTTTTAGTCCTGGTTTAGTCCTGGTTTAGTCCTAGTTTTTGTCGTTGTTTTAGTCCTGGTTTAGTCCTGGTTTAGTCCTGGTTTAGTCCTGGTTTAGTCCTAGTCCTTGTTTAGTCCTGGTTTAGTCCTGGTTTAGTCCTGGTTTAGTCCTGGTTTAGTCCTGGTTTAGTCCTGGTTTAGTCCTGGTTTAGTCCTGGTTTAGTCCTGGTTTAGTCCTGATTTAGTCCTGGTTTAGACCTGGTTTAGTCCTGGTTTAGTCCTGGTTTAGTCCTGGTTTAGTCCTGGTTTAGTTCTAGTTCACAGTTCATTTGTGTTAAAAGCCAAAGCAAAGAAATGTATCTTAAAGGGCCTATGACAGGTTAGACTACTCCTGTAACTAAAATACAGGTCAGATCAATATATTCCAACTTTTGCTGAGAATAATTATACATTTTATCTTTTTTTGCTGTTTTTTTAGCTTTGTAATATCACTTCCTGGTTGTAAACGATGACATCACACTAGGAAATTACTCTGCACACTGGGCTAAAACTCGGCTAATGTCAGAGATTTTTTTTGTCCGACAAATCAAAATATATGTGAACACCTTTATTTTGTTGAATTAATGTTTTAAGGGTAATTTAAGTTGTTGATTTTGTGTAAATTATGCATAACCTTTGGATGAAGTGAGTCTCACAGTGTGATGTCATCAGCTTTTTACTTCCTGTAATTTTAAACAGATTTTTCAACTTTTCTCCACAAACCATGACTCGATTGGTGTAAAACAGTAATTTTATTGTACAACACGTATTAATACAACAAATAAAATCAAAATTAGAAATTCA
Organism: Rhinogobius similis; assembly: GCA_019453435.1. Classification (NCBI taxonomy): domain Eukaryota; kingdom Metazoa; phylum Chordata; class Actinopteri; order Gobiiformes; family Gobiidae; genus Rhinogobius; species Rhinogobius similis. The sequence goes on along the minus strand of CM033635.1, from coordinate 1,929,123 downwards.
TTAAAACCTGTCATAGGCCCTTTAACGCAGAAACAGCTGTTTATACAGAAAAGCACCAGGACACAGTGGATTTACACCTGACGACTCCAAAATCTGCTGCCAACTCACTTCACATCGTCTCGTTTTCGCCATAAATCATTTACAATAATTGAATATAAATAAAATAATCCGTCGACTAATAAAAATCTCGACGAAGACACCATCGATCGACTAAAGCAGTGGTTCCCAACCTTTTTGTCTGGAGTACCCCCTAAGCTTTATTTTACACTCAGAGAACCCCTTAATTTAAGTTTCAGGCAAATAAATGGGTTTACTAGTTGAATATAGTCAATTATTAGTATTATATGTTTTATTTTAATTGTATGTCTGATCCACGATACTTCAAAATATGCTAAATTTACAACTAATGGCAGTTTTTTATTCAGATAAAAGTACATTTCATCTTCTTTTAAAACCTGAAACCATTCCAAGTACCCCCTGGTAATTTCTCGCGTACCCCTTGGGGTCCCCGTACCCCTGGTTGGGAAACACTGGACTAAAGGACAAAAGGACCACAGCCGTAAATGTGACGGAAACAGATAAAAAGCAGGTTGTCTTTGTTGCCGTTTGGATGTTTCAGATGATACTTATGTAAACACTCTGTCCCAGTCATTTTAACGAGGCAATGAGGCTAATTACCAAACACCGTAATGTTGTCGTTTGTAGACAGCGCAGGCTCACGTTGTACATATTTCATGACTTTTGCTAACGAGGAATTACTGTCAATATCTAACTTCGACTCCTTCTACGTTTGTGGCACTTGGTGAAACAAAAAAAACAAAACAAAAAACACGTTCTTGTCAAACGGGTTTGTTTTTGTTGCTTCACTGTCCAGGAAATGCATATCATGAGGTTAACATCTATGCTAATTTAGGCGCTAACTATGAGGTTGTTAACATCTATGCTAATTTAGGCGCTAACTATGAGGTTGTTAACATCTGTGCTAATTTAGGCGCTAACTATGAGGTTGTTAACATCTATGCTAATTTAGGCGCTAACTATGAGGTTGTTAACATCTATGCTAATTTAGGCGCTAACTATGAGGTTGTTAACATCTATGCTAATTTAGGCGCTAACTATGAGGTGGTTAACATCTATACTAATTTAGGCGCTAACTATGAGGTGGTTAACATCTATGCTAATTTAGGCGCTAACTATGAGGTTGTTAACATCTGTGCTAATTTAGGCGCTAACTATGAGGTGGTTAACATCTATGCTAATTTAGGCGCTAACTATGAGGTTGTTAACATCTATGCTAATTTAGGCGCTAACTATGAGGTTGTTAACATCTATGCTAATTTAGGCGCTAACTATGAGGTGGTTAACATCTATACTAATTTAGGCGCTAACTATGAGGTGGTTAACATCTATGCTAATTTAGGCGCTAACTATGAGGTTGTTAACATCTGTGCTAATTTAGGCGCTAACTATGAGGTGGTTAACATCTATGCTAATTTAGGCGCTAACTATGAGGTTGTTAACATCTATGCTAATTTAGGCGCTAACTATGAGGTTGTTAACATCTATGCTAATTTAGGCGCTAACTATGAGGTTGTTAACATCTATGCTAATTTAGGCGCTAACTATGAGGTTGTTAACATCTATGCTAATTTAGGCGCTAACTATGAGGTGGTTAACATCTATGCTAATTTAGGCGCTAACTATGAGGTGGTTAACATCTATGCTAATTTAGGCGCTAACTATGAGGTTGTTAACATCTGTGCTAATTTAGGCGCTAACTATGAGGTGGTTAACATCTATGCTAATTTAGGCGCTAACTATGAGGTTGTTAACATCTATGCTAATTTAGGCGCTAACTATGAGGTTGTTAACATCTATGCTAATTTAGGCGCTAACTATGAGGTTGTTAACATCTATGCTAATTTAGGCGCTAACTATGAGGTTGTTAACATCTATGCTAATTTAGGCGCTAACTATGAGGTGGTTAACATCTATGCTAATTTAGGCGCTAACTATGAGGTTGTTAACATCTATGCTAATTTAGGCGCTAACTATGAGGTTGTTAACATCTATGCTAATTTAGGCGCTAACTATGAGGTTGTTAACATCTATGCTAATTTAGGCGCTAACTATGAGGTTGTTAACATCTATGCTAATTTAGGCGCTAACTATGAGGTGGTTAACATCTATGCTAATTTAGGCGCTAACTATGAGGTGGTTAACATCTATGCTAATTTAGGCGCTAACTATGAGGTTGTTAACATCTGTGCTAATTTAGGCGCTAACTATGAGGTGGTTAACATCTGTGCTAATTTAGGCGCTAACTATGAGGTGGTTAACATCTATGCTAATTTAGGCGCTAACTATGAGGTTGTTAACATCTATGCTAATTTAGGCGCTAACTATGAGGTTGTTAACATCTATGCTAATTTAGGCGCTAACTATGAGGTGGTTAACATCTATGCTAATTTAGGCGCTAACTATGAGGTTGTTAACATCTATGCTAATTTAGGCGCTAACTATGAGGTGGTTAACATCTATGCTAATTTAGGCGCTAACTATGAGGTTGTTAACATCTATGCTAATTTAGGCGCTAACTATGAGGTTGTTAACATCTATGCTAATTTAGGCGCTAACTATGAGGTTGTTAACATCTATGCTAATTTAGGCGCTAACTATGAGGTTGTTAACATCTATGCTAATTTAGGCGCTAACTATGAGGTTGTTAACATCTATGCTAATTTAGGCGCTAACTATGAGGTTGTTAACATCTATGCTAATTTAGGCGTTAACGGCTAACAATACGATCCGCACAAAACACTCAGGGGTTGAGTTCGGTCCGCTGTGGTGTTACTCTCGTGCGCTTGAGCAAAACACCCCGGTTTTTTCCTAAGTTTGTGACGTTTGGAGGCTAACGCTAACGAGGGCCGCACGACGTGTCGCAAAAGTATCGATATCGCGATATTGTCTCACACAATAACGACATCGCAACAAAATATGCGTCGCAGCAACAGCAAAGTCTTCGTCTGATGGGAATGTTCTGTTTTTAAAATGAAAACGCTGAAAAGGGAAAATCAGGAATAAAATCGAGCTTTTTCAAACTAAATTAGCCTCAGTTTTGTATTTGTTGGTTTTTATCCCAATTTAAAAGACATTATTGCATCAAAAACAGGGCTTCGACAATTAGTAGAATAATCATAAAGTCCACTGTAAACAATAACGTCAGTCGTGTTTTGATGACGTCGTCGTTCTTTGGACTAAACAGACTCTAAAACACAAACTTAAAGACTTTCAGAACAAACACAGTGACATTGTTATAGAAAAATGACAAAAAAGAACAGAGCATTTCTGATTTTCCTCAATTCTACACTACACTATTCATAAATATTCTCTCTCTAGAACAGGGCTGTCCAAACTTTTTCCATCGAGGGCCACATATTGAAATATAGACCAAGCGGAGGGCCACAAATCAATCGCGAAACGTTAAAAAAAGCTGCATTTATCTGATGTTTTAAGCTCCACCACATCTACATTCAGTCTCAATGTCTTAATATCAGGTCTGTGCTGCACCAAAATGTTAGTTATTTAGGTTAGAATTGTAGAAAATGTCTCAGTCTACAATATAAATAATCTCTGACTAGCGACGACTAAAATAATCTTTAGTTTCTGTCAAAAAGTGTATTTAAATTTCTTAAAAGTCGTATCGCAATCATTTCCAATATCGTGCAGCCCTAACGCTAACTAACCCGGACACGCTTGAAAAAGATATTTTTAATTTCAATGAGATTCTTCTGGTTAAATAAAATGAAACTAAAACCCTCCAATTGAAAATGCATTCATGCTAACTCGTTGAATGATACTGGTTAATAGAATGCAGGCGTTCTGATCCCGATTGTGGTTGATCTCATTATCTTGACATCCCTGAGTAAAAGTTTGCCTCCGGTATCTGTACTTTTATATTTAAGCTTCTGAAATGTTGCCCTAAAAGTTCAAATGTTGCCTATTTTTTTTTGTTTTAGAATTAGATATTTAAAAATCCTTGTGTGTTTGGTCTAAATCTTGGTGTAGGATGGACTTTAAGGCTGATCTTTATGTCTCGAGGGACATTTGAAGAAAACGGTCTTTGAAGTTACAATGTCAGAGAAATCTATGGATGAAGTGGATCAAATTAAATAATAAAACATTTTCAGGAGCAGATTGGACAAAAAATGGGGAAAAAATGAGTTTTGCCTGTAGTGTCTCGCCTTAAAGGGGCTGTACCTGATTTTTACTGTTGTGAAACAGGAAACACAAAACTAGTTCGATTTTTTGCATGCAATAAAGTAAAATCTATGTCGCTCCAGCACAGATATTTTGTAAAAGCATCTATTCAGGTGAAAATGAGATCACAACTTTTACTCTGCGTCTGTTTATGGCGTGTTTTATCCAACGAGAGAAGCAGGAAGTGCAACGTTAGCATGCTAATGTTTGTTAGCTTAACCTGTGGGCTCAGACACTGGTGAAAAGTGCTTTAAACCCGTGAAGGTGAATGTTTATGACGCTGGGACTGGATTAAAGTGAGAGACACATGGGGCTGATGCAAAGAGTTTAACTAAAACTAGTTCTGTTTTCCGTGTATCAAAACAGTAAAAATCAGGTACAGGGCCTTTAAAGTGCCTGTGACAGGTTAAACTACTCATGTAACTAAAACACAGATCAGATAAATATATTTGAGGTTTTGTTAAAAATAATTATACATTTCATAATTTTTAGCCTTTGTTTTTTAGTTATTTTGATATCACTTCCTGGTTGTCAAAGACGACATCACAGTAGGAAATTAGTTTATACTCTGGGCTAAAACTTGGCTAATGTCTGAGATTTTTTTGTCCGATAAATCAAAATATATGTGAACAGCTTTATTTTGTTGAATTAATGTTTTAAGGGTAAAATAAGTTGTTTCTTTTGGGTAAATCATGCAGAACCTGTGGATGGAAAGAGTCTCCCCAGTGTGATGTCATCGGTTTATTACTTCCTGTAATTTTAAACAGATTTTTCAACTTTTCTCCACAAACTGTGACTTGATTGGTGTAAAACAGTAATTTTTATGTACAATACGAATTAATACACCAAATAAAATAAAAATTGGAAAATTGTTAAAACCTGTCATACGCACTTTAAGTCACAAACAGCACTTTCTCCACCGGTGTTTAACTGTGTTCAATAATACGACCCGTATCTTCTCAGGTTTGACTGCTTCCCAGATCCTCGAGGACGGACCGATCGAGGCGCTGGTCGGGAAAAACGTCACTTTAAAGACGTTAGTGTCCAAACCCAACTTCATGTTCATCATCTGGAACTTCAACACCGGAAAGACCCAGACGCACATCTCGACGCTGGGCCCCGCGGGGCTGAACGCCAACGCTCTGTACAGGGGCCGCGTGAACATCAGCTCGGACGGACACCTGACGCTCACCGGCCTCAGCACCAAGGACAGCGGCGGAACATCAGCATCGACGACACGGGATACGTCGAAGGACGCCACCGCCCGGCCTCAGCACCAAGGACAGCCGCAGGGTACAGGCATCAGCATCGGGAGTCCACTGTGGTCTGAAGGGCCAGAGCCACGGACACCGGGTCTGGTGGCCAGAGCCTGACCAGGGAGTCATCGGTGAGTCCTAGACCAGACCGGGCCACACTGTGGTCTGAAGGGCCAGAGCCGGGACCAGGGAGGGTCACTGTGGTCTGAAGGGCCAGAGCCAGGACCGGGGAGGGTCACTGTGGTCTGAAGGGCCAGAGCCAGGACCAGGGAGGGTCACTGTGGTCTGACAAGAGGGGCCCAGAGCCAGGACCGGGGAGGGTCACTGTGGTCTGAAGGGCCAGAGCCTGGACCAGGGAGGGTCACTGTGGTCTGAAGGTCCAGAGCCAGGACCGGGGAGGGTCACTGTGGTCTGACAAGAGGGGGTTATGTCCACCTGAAACGTAACATGATCACATTTTGAGTCCTAACTGAGACCAGAACTAAACCAGGACTAAACCAGGACTAAACCAGGACTAAACCAGGACTAAACCAGGACTAAACCAGAGCTAAACAGGACTAAACCAGAGCTAAACCAGGACTAAACCAGGACTAAACCAGGACTAAACCAGGACTAAACCAGGGCTAAACCAGGACTAAACCAAAACTAAACGGAGACTAAACCAGGACTAAACCAGGAAAAAACCAGGACTAAACCAGGACTAAACTGAGACTAAACTAGGTCTAAACTAGGTCTAAACCAGGACTAAACCAGGACTAAACCAGGAAAAAAACAGGACTAAACCAGGACTAAACTGAGACTAAACTAGGTCTAAACCAGGACTAAACCAGGACTAAACCAGGTCTAAACCAGGACTAAACCAGGACTAAACCAGGACTAAACCAGGTCTAAACCAGGTCTAAACCAGGACTAAACCAGGACTAAACCAGGACTAAACCAGGACTAAACCAGGACTAAACCAGGACTAAACCAGGACTAAACCAGGAAAAAAACAGGACTAAACCAGGACTAAACTGAGACTAAACCAGGTCTAAACCAGGACTAAACCAGGACTAAACCAGGACTAAACCAGGACTAAACCAGGACTAAACCAGGACTAAACCAGGACTAAACCAGGTCTAAACCAGGACTAAATAAGGACTAAACCGGGACTAAACCAGGACTAAACCAGGACTAAACCAGGACTAAACCAGGACTAAACCAGGACTAAACCAGGACTAAACCAGGACTAAACCAGGACTAAATCTAAAGCAGGACTAATTAAGTATCTAGCTGGTTCATTCATTCACTGTTTACATCTTTTATAACAACATACATTCATTTTCGTACAGAATTTCTTGTCTAAATGTTATTCCAAATATTTCGCGGAAGTTGAAATATCCGATGGCAGCTTTTCGTGGATAAAAGCGTCGCTCTCCTGTGCCGGTCGGTCGGTCGTGGTGGGATTCTCCTCCGGGACGTTCTCGGAGCCGTGGGTTCTTCAGAGTTCAGGGCAGAGCGAGTGCTGCAGGTCTGGGGTGCGATTCCACGGGAAACGGCCCCAAGGCGTCAGACTGAAACTGTAGCAGACGCAGGGTGTGGCTTTTAACATGCTTTTGTACTATTACTGCTACTACTACTACTATTACCGCTCTTACCAGCCGCCACTGCTCTACTACCACTACTACTATTACCGCCACTACCACTAACCACGCGACCAATACTGAGCAGCTACCACCAATACTACCACCACTAACCGCTAGCGACACCAACTACCACCGCTCACCAACCACCACTAGCATTACCGCTACCACTAACCAGCTATAGCAGCGCAGCAGCAGCACTACCACCACCACCATACCACCAGCTACCACCCAGCAGCCACTATGGCCACTGACTAGCTACCTAATACCTTAGCCACGGCGACCCACCACCTACCTGGCGGGTACCGGCTGACCACCAGCTACCACCACCATTACAGCAGCTGGGCAGCCAGCAGCACCACTGGTTGTGACCAAGCCACCTACCAACCCACCAACGAACCGCCACTCTTTGGCGGCACCAGAATACCAGCAGCACCACCAGCAACCCATCAGCTAGCAGCACTACCACCACCACCACCCGACCAGCAGCACCACCACCACCACCGAGCAACCGCCACCACCACCACCACCGCCACCACCAGCACCACCGTGAGCACCACCACCACCACCACCACCAACACCACCATCGACCGCTGCCACCACCACCACCACCACCAGCGATGGTTGGCGAGCCACCACCACCACCATCAGCGGCCACCACCGCCACCAGACCACCGCCACCACCACCAATGATTTCACCACCGCCACCACCACCACACCGCCACCACCACCACCACCACCATCACCGCCACCACCAGCACCACCAGCCTGCCGCCACCACCGCCACCAACAGCGTGCCACCACCACCACTAGCAACCACCATTACCGCCACCACCGCCAACCACCACCGCCACCACCCCCCCCACCACCACCACCACCACCATGAAGTTCACTATGGCACCACCGCCACCACGGCACCGCCAGCCACCACCGCCACCACCACCACCGCTTGAGCCAGCACCGCCACCACCAGCGAGCACCACCAGCATGACCACCACCACTCACCACCACATCCGGCCACCACCACCACCATCAACCGGGCCAGCACCGAGCCACTACCAGCGGGCTACCACCACACTACACCGCTACCACCGCCACCACCACCGCCAACAGCCGCACCACCAATCACCGCTACCACAGCAACTCACCACCACCACCAGCACCGCCACCACCGCCGTAGCCACCGCCAGCGGCACCAGCAAACAGCAACACGGCGCCACCACCGCCACCACCTTAATACCAAGCCACCACAACCGCCACCACCACCAGCAATAACCGCCATTGATTTGGCGCCACCACCGCTACCACCACCACCGAGCACCACCACCAGCACCACCAGCACCGCCACCACTGTTTGCGCCACCACCACCGCCACGGCACCACCACCACCACCACCACCACCACCACCACCGCCAGCGGCACCAACAACCATCACCGCCACCACCGCCACCACCACCGCCACCACCATAATCACCGCCACCACCGCCACCACCAGCGGGCGCCACCACCGCCACCACCACCATCACCGCCACCACCACCCACCACCAACCAAGCGGCGGCAGCACCGCCACTGTCACCACCAATCGCCACCACCACCACCACCACCACCACCGCCAAACCACCACCACCGCCACCACCACCACTTGTACAACAACAGCCAATCAGACCACCACCACCACCAACAGCGTAACAATTATCACCGCTAACAGCCACCACAGCGAGCAACACCACCACCACCACCATCACCGCCACCACCGCCACCACCACCTGATTAGCCAACGCGCTCACCACCACCACCACCACCACTCGAGCACCACCACCACCACCACACCGGCCAACACCGCCACCACCAGCTGGTGGCGCCACCACCACACCAGACCATTACCGCCAGCACCGCCACCAGCAACGCGTGGCAGACCACCACAAGCTGACCACCATCACCGCCACCACCGCACCACCAGCAGCAACGATTTGGCCACCACCAGCCACCACCACCACCAATACCGCCACCACCACCACCAGCAAGGCGGCAGGCCACCGCAGCCAACCACCGCCAGCAGCACCAATCAAACCAGCCACCATCACAGCAACCACCACCGCCACCACCACCACCACCAGCGGCGCGTAGCAACCGCCACCACCGGCCACCACCACCGGCCACCACCAGCCACCACCACCACCACCACCACCACCACCGCCACCAGTGACACCACCAGCACCGCTACCACCGCCACCACCACCGCCACCAGCCAGTACCGCCTTAATGGCACCACCGCCAACCACCGCTCACCACCACCGGCGGCCAGCACCACCGCCAACCGGCACCACCACCACCACCACCACCACCACCACCGCCACCACCACCACCACACGGCCGACCACCACCACCACCACCAGCTGTTGTTTCGGCATAACTGCTTGGAGCACCACCACCACGGTCACGCGCCACCACCACCACCTACCACCACACTCTGGCCACCACCGCCACCACCACCGTGTTATGCGGCACCAGCCTTCTCACTACCACCACCACACCTAACCACCAGCCACCACAACTGTTAGCCTTGACCTACTCAACCAATACCACCACCACCACCACCACCAGCAGGTTGCGACCGGCCACCACCACCACCAGCGCCAACTAACCACAACAGCACCACCACCGCCTGGTGTAGCACCACCACTAACACCGCCACCACCGCCACTCACCACCACAAACGCCAGCACCGCCACCACCACCATCATGCACCACCACCACCACCACCACCAGCAGCACCGCCACCACCACCATCACCGCCACCACCACCATTTTGGACCACCACCACCACCGCCACCACCACCACCAAACCACCGCCACCACCACCACTGCCACCACCACCACCACCAGCAGCACCAGCAACACGGTTGGCGACCACAACCGCCGCCACCACTCACCTCACCACCACCACCAGCTCAACCTTAGCCCGGTAACTGTTGCAGCCACCGCCAGCAGCAGACAATAATAACTAACAGTGCCGCTACCACCACCACCACCACCACAGCTGTTAGCTGACCACCACTGCCACCACCACCATGTATTTCACCTGCCACCACACTCAACTACTACCACTGATTTACCGCTACTACCAATACACTACTACCATTAGCTGCTAGCAGCACTGTTACCACCAACCTTGATTTGACCGCTACTACGAGCTACCACGCTGATCCGCTAGCGGTACCACCAACCAGCTGCTGCTGCGGCAACCAACCGACCCAACAACCAGCTCACTGCTCACCACTACCACTGATTTGCTACCACGCAACTACCATTACAGCTGGCTACACCAATAATGAGCAACTATTACTGCCACTAGGCCGCTGCAACCAGCTGGCCACCACTACTACTACTTCTACTACTACTACTACTGCTACTGCTGCTACTACTACTATTACTGCTACTACTACTACTACTACTATTACTGCTACTACTACTACTACAAATACTACTACTACTACTACTACAAATACTAATATATGTGTGATGTGGAGTTTCATTTTGGCTTAATTGTCCACCTTATTTTGATTTAAATAATATTTTATTTAGTTTTGTTCAGTTTTCTAACCCTCATGTGTTTTTTCCTGATCTGTATATATATTTTTTTTTGAAACATCTAAAATCACAACAGCAGTTGTCTCGGTGGATGAAACGGTCATTAGTTAATAATAAAAATCAGAATCAGAATTACTTTTATTTATCCCCAAGGGGAACTTGTTATTGTTACATGTGCAACCGACCAGTAGAGACAGTAAAGAATTATAAACAAAATAAGATATATATAAAATAAAAATAAAATACAACAGATCTATAATGGTCAACCCCGTTTAACTGAACTTCTTTATTAATCAACTAAACCCCCGATATGAACAATTTTACAATAAGCTTAGCTCTACTACCCTTGTCTATTTACATATTCACATGATCATGTACAGTTTATAAGTGGATTAATATTGCACAGTGGGCTTAATATTGCACAGTGGGCTTAATATTGCACAATGACTTCACAAGAGGATTTACAGCACAGAGTTCAGTGTTTGAATGATTTCCTGTGTCTCTCGGTGGAGCCTCGTGGCAGTAACAGTCTGTTGCTAAATGAGCTCTTGACCAGCACTTTGTGGAGCGGGTGGGAGGGACAGTCCAGAATAGTCCTGATTTTGGACAACATCCTCCTCCAACACAACAGTCAGAGAGTCCAGCTCCTCCCCCACAACATGTCCGGCCTTCTTGATGATCTTGTTGAGTCTATTAGTGTCCCTCACGCGCAGACTGCTGCCCCAGCAGGCCACAGCATACGTGATGGCACATCCACCATAGACTCGTAGAACATCCTGAGCATCGTCCTGCAGATGTCCAAGGACCTCAGCCGCCTCAGAAGTAGAGACGGCTCTGGCCCTTGGGCCAGTTTAAATAAACAATGTTGTCAAATGGATAACTGTCCCAGAGCCCCCCCTGTCGATGACCCTCCTTCTCTCAAGGAAAAACTACAAAAAACATCTACCAGTTCATCTGGTGTAGATAGTTCCTCCAGACACATGAGTGACAGTTCATCTGGTGTAGAGAGAGTTCCTCCAGACACATGAGTGACAGTTCATCTGGTGTAGATAGTTCCTCCAGACACATGAGTGACAGTTCATCTAGTGTAGATAGTTCCTCCAGGCACATGAGTGACAGTTAATCTGGTGTAGAGAGAGTTCCTCCAGACACATGAGTGACAGTTCATCTGGTGTAGATAGTTCCTCCAGACACATGAGTGACAGTTCATCTGGTGTAGAGAGAGTTCCTCCAGACACATGAGTGACAGTTCATCTGGTGTAGATAGTTCCTCCAGACACATGAGTGACAGTTAATCTGGTGTAGATAGTTCCTCCAGGCACATGAGTGACAGTTAATCTGGTGTAGAGAGAGTTCCTCCAGGCAGATGAGTGACAGTTCATCTAGTGTAGAGAGAGTTCATCCAGGCACATGAGTGACAGTTCATCTGGTGTAGAGAGAGTTCATCCAGGCACATGAGTGACAGTTCATCTGGTGTAGAGAGAGTTCATCCAGGCACATGAGTGACAGTTCATCTGGTGTAGAGAGAGTTCCTCCAGGCAGATGAGTGACAGTTCATCTGGTGTAGAGAGAGTTCCTCCAGGCAGATGAGTGACAGTTCATCTGGTGTAGAGAGAGTTCCTCCAGGCAGATGAGTGACAGTTCATCTGGTGTAGAGAGAGTTCCTCCAGGCAGATGAGTGACAGTTCATCTGGTGTAGAGAGAGTTCCTCCAGGCAGATGAGTGACAGTTCATCTGGTGTAGAGAGAGTTCCTCCAGGCAGATGAGTGACAGTTCATCTGGTGTAGAGAGAGTTCCTCCAGGCAGATGAGTGACAGTTCATCTAGTGTAGAGAGAGTAGAAAACACCACGTAAGACTTTTGTAGTGAAACCAAGTCTGAACCAGATTTGGTTCCAGTTCCTGTTGGCAGCAGACCAGTATGACCCTGGTCCTACAGGCCTCTGACGCTCAGCTCACGTCTAAAAGTGTTGTTTTTACAAGAGAGTTCAATGTTTTGTTCACGGAGTTGGAACATTCTGAACTGTTTTGTGGCTCAAGTGAATAGTTTTGTTGAAGAAAACGAAAAACAAAAACAAACTATAAATACATGACACGGCGACTGAAGCTTCAGAGAGAGACGTGTATTATTGGGAGAAAACAGAAAATGTTTATTCTTTTTTGACATTTTGATTTAATAACGCCACAGTCTTTGTTACAAAAGGTCTTTTCCAGTGTCCTGTTCAGTCCAGAGAAACACTACAGCTGTTGTTACAGTCGACGGGTCACAATTATTTGATTAAAGTCAATGGGACAGATTTGACGACACGTGAAACGCACTGAACATGATTCTATTTAAGATTTTATCAAACATTTGTCCTGTTTGTTGACCGTTTGTGTAAAGTTTATAAAGTCACTTCCTGTTGAACACGACACAAATATCATACGGTTAGAGGTGATTCTACAGCTGTTACCATAGCAACCAGAGTGTAGATCCTAACACAATAGTTAGGATTTGACAAATGATAATCCCTGATAATACCTAGTTGCGTTTTTGTCGCTTTAAATTGTGTTTTTTTTTGCAGCTTTTAGTCGCATTTTGGTCAGTTTTTGTCAAGTTTGGTAGGTTTTAGTCAAGTTTTTGTGGCTTTCTGTCAAGTTTTTGTCGCTTATAGTTTTGTTTTTGTCACTTTGACGAATGATAATCCCTGATAACATCTAGTTGCGTTTTTGTCACTTTAAATTGTGTTTTTTTTCAGCTTTTAGTCACATTTTTTGTCCGTTTTTCTCATGTTTTTGTCACTTTTTGTCAAGTTTTGTCAATTTTAGTCACGTTTTTGTCCCTGTAGTTGCGATTTTTGTTGCTTTAAGTTGTGGGTTTTTTTTAGCTTTTAGTTACATTTTGGTCAGTTTTTGTTGGTGTTTTTTTCAAGTTTGGTAGGTTTTAGTCAAGTTTTTGTCGCTTTCAGTCAAGTTTTTGTCGCTTATAGTTTTGTTTTTGTCACTTTGACAAATGATAATCCCTGATAACATCTAGTTGCGTTTTTTGTTGCTTTAAATTGTGTTTTTTACAGCTTTTAGTCGCATTTTTGGTCAGTTTTTGTCGTTTTTTTGTGTGTCAAGTTTGGTAAATTTTAGTCACGTTTTTGTCGCTTTTGTCACTTTGACAAATACTAATCCCTGATAACACCTAGGTGCATTTTTGTCGCTTTAAGTTGTGTTTTTTTCAGCTTTTAGTCACATTTTTTGTCAGTTTTTCTCATGTTTTTGTCACTTTGTGTCAAGTTTTGTCAATTTTAGTCACGTTTTTGTCGCTTTCTGTCACGTTTTTGTCGCTTATAGTTTTGTTTTGTCGTTTTTTCTTTGACAGTTTGTGTGAAGTTTATAATGTCACTTCCTGGTTGAACACGACAGAAATATGACACAGTTAGAGGTGATTCTACAACTGTTACCGTAGCAACCAGACTGTAAACAAGGCCCACATCCACAGACATCACACAATAGTTAGGACAAATAAAAAATAAAAAAATAAAAAAATTGACAGAACCAGGTTTCAAATTTCTTGGTTAATTTTGTAACATATTAGTTATAAAAATGTACAGAGGGGATTTTGGATTTATTATTTAGTTTTTCAGTAAACTAGATTTGACTGAAAACTGTCCTAAAAATTTCACCTCATTGTTTTGAGTTTTGCCTGTAGAGTCTGGCCTTAAATGTCCCAAATATGAAACATTTTTGGCGTTTTTTCACATAAAATATCTTATTTCTACATGAAAACATGACACGATGAAAAACTTCTAATACATTTTTTTCCTTACATTTATGTGACCAAACTACAGGATTACAGGAAGATGTTTTCCTGTTCACCTGCAGCGTCTCGCCTTAAAAAATGAGTTTAAATGTCAGAAGAAATGACAGTTTGATAGTGAAGCTGTAAAAGGAGTCGTGGAGTGGGACTGGGTCAGGCTGTGCTGGACGCCTGAAAGGTCTGTGGAGGAATGCAGTGACTCGTGCTGACCAGCCCTGGACAAATACGAGATAAGGCTCCGCACAAACGCACTCCACTGACATTCACACACACTTTCACACACACATTCACACACACTTTCACACACACTTTCACACACACATTCACACACACTTTCTCAATCCTCACTGTAATAATAGCTCCAGAAACAGTTTTGTAAAGCACGAGAGACAGAGAAGGAGAAAAGGAAACACGACGGAGAAAGAATCGTGTGTGTTCGTGTGTGTGTGTTGTCTGTGTTGTGTGTGTGTGTTGTGTGTGTTGTGTGTGTGTGTTGTGTGTGTGTGTTGTGTTTGTGTGTGTTGTGTTTGTGTGTGTTGTGTGTGTGTGTTGTGTTGTGTGTGTTGTGTGTGTGTGTGTTGTGTTTGTGTGTGTTGTGTGTGTGTGTTGTGTGTGTTGTGTGTGTGTGTGTGTGTGTTTGTTTGTGTGTGTTGTGTGTGTGTGTGTTTGTGTTGTGTGTGTGTGTGTTTGTGTGTGTGTGTGTGTGTGTGTGTTGTGTTGTGTGTGTGTTTTGTGTGTGTGTGTGTGTGTTTGTGTTGTGTGTGTTTGTGTGTGTGTTGTGTGTGTGTTTGTGTGTGTGTGTTGTGTGTGTGTGTTTGTGTTGTGTGTGTGATCTAAGTGAGTTTGTTTTTCTCGTTTGAGGAAACAAGTCAGTTTTAATCTGAAGAAACAAACAGGAGGCTTAAAGCTGCACTGTGTAACTTCTGGTGGAGGGTCCCACACCGGCTCGTCTCCATGGAGATGTTATTGCTTTGCTGGAATGTTCCACAACAAGATGACATAATAAACACGTCTGTCAGCAGGGATAATAATAATGATGCCCTGGGTTTATATTCACAGGTTTCTGGCAAAGGATTCCTTCCTGATTTGAAGGCTGTCCTCTGTCGTCATGGCAACAGCTCAACTCAAGCAAATCATCACAAAATCCTTCAATTCGGGAAGGAATCATTTGCCTCAACCTATAGAACTATAATAAAACCTGGAAGATGAATCCAAAATGGCGCCCTGTTCCTCCCTGTGGCCTGAGCTCATTGGTTCATGACCCCAAAAATGTCTTACTTCCACATTTACTTCCTGATACGGAGGCGGCCATCTTTGCTTTAGGGCGCCACGTGACCACAATCCCCCATGATGCTTTGAGCGACGTGAACGACCAGCAGCTGCAGGTCTTTGTGTTAGCGTTAGCTTGTGTGATTGTAATTGTGTTCTTCATGTTAGACACACGTGAAGCGTCTGAAATGAAATAAAATACAACTTACAGGTGTCTCTAGTCGAGCCTTTTCCACGAGCTTCTGTTTGTATCGTCCGACGCTCGTTCATGTGACTCGCACATGTTTGTGTGACGTCACTTCATATAAAAACGGTAATTTCTGTGATTTTAGAAACGGTAGAAAAGAACATTTCCTTCTATTTTGTTTAAATACTGATAATAATTCAGTCCTGTCTGTGATTATAATGTGACATTTTAGAAAAAGGCTGGTTCCAAGAGGCTGCAGTACCTCGCACGACCACTAATCAATCTGGGACACAGGCAGAGGGGGCGTGGCTTATCCAGTTCATTTAATACATCCATTTGCCTGAACCCCAAGAATAGTACCTTCATCCCACCAGCCCCAGGTCCACACGGGGCAGAGCGGGTTCCCAAAGACCTACAGCTCTTTTGTTGCTAATACGTTGTTGCTGTGAGCGTGCTTGCCTCTCCACAGATCTGACCTGTAACTTGGCCTGGTGGAGTCACCTGCTTGTATCCATGGAGATGAACATATTTGTTGTCGAACCATAGAACAGGGACAAAGCGTATCAATCTTTCCTGTGGAATCTTAATCATGTTTGGAGTGTTCTTCTGCCGACGTGTCCTCGCCGTGTCGTACGTCTCTGAAACACTTGATTCTCCTGATTCTCTCTGGAGCAGGTTTCTCGCTCTGGAGCAGGTTTACTCTCCTCGCTCTGGAGCAGGTTTCTCTCTCTGGAGCAGGTTTCTCTCTCTGGAGCAGGTTTCTCTCTCTGGAGCGGGTTTACTCTCCTCGCTCTGGAGCAGGTTTACTCTCCTCGCTCTGGAGCAGGTTTCTCTCTCTGGAGCAGGTTTCTCTCTCTGGAGCAGGTTTCTCTCTCTGGAGCAGGTTTCTCTCTCTGGAGCGGGTTCCTCTCTCTGGAGCAGGTTTACTCTCCTCTCTCTGGAGCAGGTTTCTCTCTCTGGAGCGGGTTCCTCTCTCTGGAGCGGGTTTCTCTCTCTGGAGCGGGTTTCTCTCTCTGGAGCGGGTTTCTCTCTCTGGAGCGGGTTTCTCTCTCTGGAGCGGGTTTCTCTCTCTGGAGCAGGTTTCTCTCTCTGGAGCAGGTTTCTCTCTCTGGAGCGGGTTTCTTGCTCTGGAGCAGGTTTCTCTCTCTGGAGCGGGTTTCTCGCTCTGGAGCGGGTTTCTCTCTCTGGAGCGGGTTTCTCTCTCTGGAGCGGGTTTCTCTCTCTGGAGCAGGTTTCTCGCTCTGGAGCAGGTTTCTCGCTCTGGAGAAGGTTTCTCTCTCTGGAGCAGGTTTCTCTCTCTGGAGCAGGTTTCTCTCTCTGGAGCGGGTTTCTCTCTCTGGAGCAGGTTTACACTCCTCGCTCTGGAGCAGGTTTCTCTCTCTGGAGCGGGTTTCTCTCTCTGGAGCAGGTTTCTCTCTCTGGAGCGGGTTTACACTCCTCGCTCTGGAGCAGGTTTCTCTCTCTGGAGCAGGTTTCTCTCTCTGGAGCAGGTTTCTCTCTCTGGAGCGGGTTTACACTCCTCGCTCTGGAGCAGGTTTCTCTCTCTGGAGCAGGTTTACACTCCTCGCTCTGGAGCAGGTTTCTCTCTCTGGAGCAGGTTTACACTCCTCGCTCTGGAGCAGGTTTCTCTCTCTGGAGCAGGTTTCTTGCTCTGGAGCAGGTTTCTCTCTCTGGAGCAGGTTTCTCTCTCTGGAGCAGGTTTCTCGCTCTGGAGCAGGTTTCTCTCTCTGGAGCGGGTTTCTCTCTCTGGAGCAGGTTTCTCGCTCTGGAGCGGGTTTCTCGCTCTGGAGCAGGTTTCTCTCTCTGGAGCAGGTTTCTCTCTCTGGAGCAGGTTTCTCTCTCTGGAGCAGGTTTCTCTCTCTGGAGCGGGTTTCTCTCTCTGGAGCAGGTTTACACTCCTCGCTCTGGAGCAGGTTTCTCTCTCTGGAGCGGGTTTCTCTCTCTGGAGCGGGTTTCTCTCTCTGGAGCAGGTTTCTCTCTCTGGAGCGGGTTTCTCTCTCTGGAGCAGGTTTCTCTCTCTGGAGCAGGTTTCTCTCTCTGGAGCTGGTTTTTCGCTCTGGGCTGGAGCAGGTTTCTCTCTCTGGAGCAGGTTTCTCTCTCTGGAGCAGGTTTACACTCCTCGCTCTGGAGCAGGTTTCTCTCTCTGAGCGGGTTTCTCTCTCTGGAGCAGGTTTCTCTCTCTGGAGCTGTTTTCTCTCTCTGGAGGGGGTTTCTCTCTCTGGAGCAGGTTTCTCTCTCTGGAGCGGGTTTCTCTCTCTGGAGCGGGTTTCTCTCTCTGGAGCAGGTTTCTCTCTCTGGAGCGGGTTTCTCGCTCTGGAGCAGGTTTCTTGCTCTGGAGCAGGTTTCTCTCTCTGGAGCAGGTTTCTCTCTCTGGAGCGGGTTTCTCGCTCTGGAGCAGGTTTCTCTCTCTGGAGCGGGTTTCTCTCTCTGGAGCGGGTTTCTCTCTCTGGAGCGGGTTTCTCTCTCTGGAGCGGGTTTCTCTCTCTGGAGCGGGTTTCTCTCTCTGGAGCAGGTTTCTCGCTCTGGAGCAGGTTTCTCGCTCTGGAGCAGGTTTCTCTCTCTGGAGCAGGTTTCTCTCTCTGGAGCGGGTTTCTCTCTCTGGAGCGGGTTTCTCTCTCTGGAGCAGGTTTAAAATACTCGCTCTGGAGCAGGTTTCTCTCTCTGGAGCGGGTTTCTCTCTCTGGAGCGGGTTTCTCTCTCTGGAGCGGGTTTCTCTCTCTGGAGCGGGTTTCTCTCTCTGGAGCAGGTTTCTCTCTCTGGAGCAGGTTTACACTCCTCGCTCTGGAGCAGGTTTCTCTCTCTGGAGCGGGTTTACTCTCCTCGCTCTGGAGCAGGTTTCTCGCTCTGGAGCAGGTTTACACTCCTCGCTCTGGAGCAGGTTTCTCTCTCTGGAGCGGGTTTCTCTCTCTGGAGCGGGTTTCTCTCTCTGGAGCGGGTTTCTCTCTCTGGAGCGGGTTTCTCGCTCTGGACGCTCAGGACACGCCCACTGTTGCTCAATCCAGGACAAGAACGAGTCGAGCCGGTCCAGAGCTCAAACTGCAACAAAGTGTTTAACTCACAGGACGAGCAGAGCAGGAGAGAGAGAGGGGGAGGGAGGGGGAGGGAGGACAGGCATCCTACAGCAGGAGAGAGAGAGAGAGAGGGGAGAGGGGGGGGGGGAGGACAGGCATCCTACAGCAGGAGAGAGAGAGAGGGGGGGAGGAGAGGGGGAGGGAGGGGGAGACCAGGAGCGGAGGGAGGACAGGCATCCTACAGCAGGAGAGAGAGAGAGAGGGGGGAGGGAGGGGGAGACCAGGGGGGAGGGAGGACAGGCATCCTACAGCAGGAGAGAGAGAGAGGGGGAGACCAGGTGGGAGGGGGAGACCAGGGGGGGAGGGAGGACAGGCATCCTACAGCAGGAGAGAGAGAGGGGGGGAGGGAGGACAGGCATCCTACAGCAGGAGAGAGAGAGGGGGGGAGGGAGGGGGAGACCAGGGGGGGAGGGAGGACAGGCATCCTACAGCAGGAGAGAGAGAGAGGGGGGAGGGAGGGGGAGACCAGGGGGGAGGGAGGGGGAGACCAGGGGGGGAGGGAGGACAGGCATCCTACAGCAGGAGAGAGAGAGGGGGAGGGAGGGGGAGACCAGGGAGGGAGGGAGAACAAACTGCGTCCAAGAGAAAGAGAGGAAGAAGAGAAGAGGAAGTGAGAGAAATAGACTAAGGGAGAAAGAGAGAGAGAAAAGAGACAGAAGAGAAAGTGAAAGAGAGAACGAGGGGGAGAGAGAGGGACAAAGGAAGAGAAGAGAGAGAACTAGACTGAGGGAGAAAGAGGGGAAGAGAGGAGAGAGAGGAAAGACCAACAGAGAAGAGAAAGAGAGAGAGATGAGAGGAGGAGAGAGAGGAAAGACCAACAAAGAAGAGAAAGAGAGAGAGATGAGAGGAGGAGAGAGAGGAAAGACCAACAAAGAAGAGAAAGAGAGAGAGATGAGAGGAGGAGAGAGAGGAAAGACCAACAAAGAAGAGAAAGAGAGAGAGATGAGAGGAGGAGAGAGAGGAAAGAGAGACAGACAGCAAAAGGAAAGAGAAACAGCGAGAGAGAAACCGAAGGAGAGAGAGGAAAGTGAGAAAGAGAGAGAAGAGAGGAGGAGAGAGAGAGAAAGAGAAGGAGAGAGATAGAGACAAAGGGAGAGAAGAAGAAGAGCTAGAACTAGACTGAGGGAGAAAGAGTGATAGAACTGAGACATGGAGAGAAAGAGGAGAAGAGAGGAGAGAGAGTGCAAAAGATAGAGAGAGAGAGAACAGAGGAGGAGAGAGAGGAAATAGAGAGAGAGAGACAGAAAGAGAAAAGAGAGGGGGGAGAAAAGATAGAGAGAGAAGGGAAAGAGAGAAAGATAGTGAGAAGAGAGAAAGAAAAGGAGAGAGAGGAAATAGAGAGAGAGAGACAGAAAGAGAAAAGGGAGGGGGGAGAAAAGATAGAGAGAGAAGGGAAAGAGAGAAAGATAGTGAGAAGAGAGAAAGAAAAGGAGAGAGAGGAAAGAGAGAGAAAAACAAAGAGGGAGAAGATAGTGGCAGATTGAGAGATAAAGAAAGAGAAGGAGAGAGAGAGAGAAGGAGAGAGAAACAAGTGAGAGAGAGAAACAGAGAGAAGGACAGAGAGATCGAAGGAGAGACAAACAAGTGAGAGAGACAGAGAGAAGGAGAGAGAGAAACAGAGAGAGAAAGGGAGAGAGAGGAAATAGAGAAGGATAGAGGGAGAAAGAGAGAGGGGGAAGAGAGGAGGAGAGAAAGGAAAGAGAAAGAGAAAAGAGAGAGAGGGAAAAAGACAGAGAGAAGGGAAAGAGAGAAAGATAGTGACAAGAGAGAAAGAGAAGGAGAGAGAGGGAGAGAGAGGAACAAGAGACAAAGAAAAGCTAGAGAGAGAGAAAGAAAAGGAGAGAGAGGAAAGAGAGAGAAAAACAAAGAGGGAGAAGGTTGTGGCAGATTGAGAGATAAAGAAAGAGAAGGAGAGAGAGAGAGAAGGGGAGAGAAACAAGTGAGAGAGAGAGAGACAGAGAGAAGGAGAGAAAAACAAGTGAGAGAGAGAAGGAGAGAGAGAGAAACAAGTGAGAGAGAGAGACAGAGAGAAGGACAGAGAGATCGAAGGAGAGACAAACAAGTGAGAGAGAGAGACAGAGAGAAAAACAACTGAGAGAGAGAAACAGAGAGAAGGAGAGAGAGAGAGAGAGAGAGAGACAGAGAGAAGGAGAGAGAAGGAGAGAGAAACAAGTGAGAGAGAGAAGGAGAGAGAGAGAAACAAGTGAGAGAGAGAAACAGAGAGAAGGAGAGAGAAGGAGAGAGAAACAAGTGAGAGAGAGAAGGAGAGAGAGAGAAACAAGTGAGAGAGAGAAACAGAGAGAAGGAGAGAGAGAGAGAAACAGAGAGAAGGAGAGAGAGAGAGAAACAGAGAGAAGGAGAGAGAGAGAAACAGAGAGAGAGAGAGAGAGAGAGAGAGAGAGAAACAGAGAGAAGGAGAGAGAGAGAGAAGGAGAGAGAGAAAAAACAGAGAGAAGGAGAGAGAGAAACAGAGAGAGAGAGAGAGAGAGAGAAGGAGAGAGAGAAAAAACAGAGAGAAGGAGAGAGAGAAGGAGAGAGAGAAGGAGAGAGAGAAGGAGAGAGAGAAGGAGAGAGAGAAGGAGAGAGAGAAGGAGAGAGAGAGAGAGAGAGAGAGTGTGAGACCGAGGAGCGCCGAGTGGTTGAACTGGACCCAGGAGGATAAAGGAGGGATTAGAATGTGTCGGAGCTTGTCACCCGTTCACACAGGCGGGTGGGGCGAGGTGTTTGGCCCGAGGGCACAGGGATAGTATGCAAAACTGGCACCGGGGAACAACCGGCAACCCCCAGGTCTGGGGGCGAGCGAGCCTCTGCGGCAGGTCGGTCAAAAACGGAAGATTTTTAAAAACATTTACAGAAAAACAGGAAAAAGGAAGTGTTTTGTGGCGCTTTTTTATCACCAACATTAAAAAAACGAAAATAAAATCTTAAATCTGAGAATAAATGAGAAAGTGTTTGAATTACGCATCATTTATCTTGATTTGAGGATTTTCTGACTGTCTTTGTGAATGAAACAGGCGGAAAATGTGTCGCTTTACGTAAAATAAGAAAAGCAGAAGAAATTAAAGTTGAGTAAAAGCAAAAAAAAAAAGCTACTGCGTTCAAAATAAAAGAAAATCTTACTTTAAGGCGGTAAAAATCTACTAAAATTAAGATAAATATTGCTTAACTCAGGCACTTAATTAGCGCATTATCTACGATTTAACGGCGAAAAGTGCAAAAATGAGAAGCTGTGAGTGAATCTAGCTGAAGATTTTGCAGTGAATCGTGTTTTTAAAGGTCCCATATCCTGCAACATCAACTTTTCAGAGGTTTTGACTTTATTTGGTGTAATAAACCCTGTTGTGAATATTTATGATAGTTTTACACCAATCAAGTGTCTGTTTGTGAAGAAAAGTTGAAAAATATGTTGAGATTCACAGGAAGTGGAGCCGAGTTCTAAATCATGACGACGTTTTTAACCAAAAGACACATTTTTCTGATCCGTCAAACATTAATTCAACAAAATAAAGGTGTTCCTATATATTTTTATTTTCAAATTATAATTTCTGTGACATTAGAGGTGTTTTGGCTTAGTGTATGACATGGTTGCTAGGTAACCGTTACAGAATTTCCTAGTGTGATGTCATCATTTACTACCAGGAAGTAAACATTTTAACGTAAAACATTGCCAAAGTGGAATAAAAACAGATAATTCTTTAGCAGAATCTTGACTATGTTTTAGTAAAATGAGTACTTCAACCTGTCAGAGGTTCTAACCTTCCTCCAGTGCTGTTTGGGCCTCGTATGTTGTGCCCAAAGTGGTTTTTTGATTGATTCCCTCATGTTTTCACTAGAGAACTGTCTTTTCCGTCCCCCTCTGAGCAGCAGATATAAGAGCAGATTGGACACGTTTGTTGTTTCCACGTGAAAGTCGATATGTTGAGAGCGAAACTGACCAAAAACAAAAAACTTATAACACATACTTTTCTGCATAAATTCCAGTGCTGTTTTTTTTTTTTTTAGTGCATTTTGTGTCAGAAACATGGACAGACTTTATAGTTAGGCCCGAGCGCCACAAGCTGGCGAGAGGCCTATTAGTTTCGCAGTGCCGTGCGAAGCACGGCTGCGAAAGTGCGCACGGAGTGCGCACGAAATCAGCGCTTGGCGCTTCGCCCGCTTCCAATCACTCACTAACGCATTCCCCAACTCATGCACGTTCCGTGCATACCAATTAGTAGTGGGAAAATCGAACATTATCGTTGTAAACGGGCAAAGCCCGTGCGAAAGTCTTAAGCGGCTTTTGCGTGGGGATGACGGCGCGGCGTCGTCATCCCCACGCGCTGCGTGCGCTGAGTCGCCAGTAATGCGTTCCCCACTCATGCACGTTCCGTGCATAAAACAATGTAATGCAAAAATGGAAGATTACTATTGTAATTAGGGCCTATAACTGAAATTGGGCTGTGCCCACTCAATAATCTCAAAAGTGTCTGTCTGTGACCAGGGACCCATACCAAAGCGTAGGAAAGCGCGCTTTCAAAATGTATACTTTGCGAAATAAAAAAAGGGGAAACATTGTTTTCGCATCGGAATATTATTAGGCCCGAGCGCCACAAGCTGGCGAGAGGCCTATTAGTTTCGCAGTGCCGTGCGAAGCACGGCTGCGAAAGTGCGCACGCCGTGCGCACGAACTCGCGCGCGAAGCGCTCGCCCGCTTCCAAACACTCACTAACGCATTCCCCAACTCATGCACGTTCCGTGCATACCAATTAGTAGTGGGAAAATTGAACATTATCGTTATGTAAACGGCGAAGCCGTGCGAAATGCGCCGCAGTGCGCACTAAACGGCGCACGTGGGGATGACGTCGGCCGGCGTCATCATCCCCACGCAGCGCCGTGTCGCTGAGTCGCCCAGTAATGCGTTCCCGACTCATGCACGTTCCGTGCATATAACAATGTAATGCAAAAACTGAACATTACTATTGTAAATAGGGCCAATAACAGAAAGTGGGTGGAGCCCACTGAAAAATCTCAAAAGTGTCCGCCAGTGACCAGGGACCCATACCAAAACGTAGGAAAGCGCGCGCGCTTTCCGAAAAATGTATACTTTGCGAAATAAAAAAAGGGGAAACATTGTTTCGCATCGGAATATTATTAGGCCCGGCGCCACAAGCTGGCGAGAGGCCTATTATTCGCAGTGCCGTGCGAAGCACGGTTGCGAAAATGCGCACGAAGCGCGCACGAAATCGAGCGGCGCTCGCCCGCTTAAACACTCACTAACGCATTCCCCAACTCATGCACGTTCGTGCATACCAATTAGTAGTGGGAAAATTGAACATTATCGTTGTAAACGGGCGAAGCTCGTGCGAAATCGGCAAGTGCACCTAAGGCGCACGATGGGGATGACGGCCGAAGCGTCATCATCCCCACGAAGCGCCGTGCGCTGAGTCGCCCAATGCGTTCCCCGACTCATGCACGTTCCGTGCATATAACAATGTAATGCAAAAACTGAACATTACTATTGTAAATAGGGCCAATAACAGAAAGTGGGCGGAGCCCACTCAAAAATCTCGAAAGTGTCCGCCAGTGACCAGGGACCCATACCAAAACGTAGGAAAGCGCGTGCGCTTTCCGAAAATGTATAGTTTGTGAAATAAAAAAAAAGGGAAACATTGTTTTCGCATCGGAATATTATTCTTTCTTTCTTTCTTTCTTCTTCTTGTGACCAACCCCCCTATTTTTCACCCAGTGAACATTGACGAAAAGTCAGGAAAATTTGCACACCTCTAAAAATCGTGCCTCTGTACATTCTGGCTATTTCCGATTTACAAAATTCAAAAATATGGCGCGTCAGCGCCCCCAAGTGTACAAAAAATGCATTGCGGGATAGGAAAGTGCCAAAAAATTTTTTTATCGTAGAATCATGAAACTTGGCAGAGAGGTAGATAGTGACAAGAGAAGCAAAAAATATTATTATGGCAACGCCGTCCGCCCAACCAATTGTCGGCCATATTGGATGAAAATTCGCTAAACCTGACTCAGCGTTTTTTTAAAACTTAGCACTTTACTTAACTCCTCCTAGGCGCTGCCGTTCGAACGAGCTGAAATTTGGTGAAAATGAAGTTGAGGAGTGTGGCATTAAAAGTTATCCAAATCAGGAACCTACGTTTTACGGTCTCTGTGCGGCAAAGCCGCAAAATTTGTCCAGAATTTCTACAATTTTCAAATTTTTTATTTTGCTCCCATTTCCACGTATAAAGTCCGAATTGTATCAAATTTGAATCAGTTGTTAAACTCCCTGCCTGAAACCTACTAGAGGTGAAAGAATTAAATTCCGTGCGTTAGCGCCCCCTACAGATTAAAGCAAACTTTTATATGGGGAGCAAAAAATTTAGTTTTTTAGAATTTTTTGAAATTTTGCACAAAATTCCATTTTGGCCTACCGATCAAAAAAGCCAATCAGACACATGCCGTATTTTGTACGGCGAAGCCCTATCAATGACCAAAACATCCCATGTTATTCCTATGGGAAAATCTAAATTTGCATATTTTTTTTACTACGCATTTTAACGAACTCCTCCTCGGGCGCAAGCCCGACCAACCTGAAATTTGGTGGACATCTTCCTGAGGAGTGGGGCACCAAAAGTTATCCAAATTATCAGGATAGGTTTTACGTTTCTCCGTATGGCTTGCCGCACATTTTGCAAACATTTTACAAAAGACCGAAAAACCCCATGTTATTCCTATGGGAAAATCGCAAAATCTCTCAAATTTCACTTTGTACTTTAACGAACTCGTCCTCGGGCGTAAGCCCGATCAATGAGAAACTTGGTGACAATCATCCTGAGGAGTGGGGCACCAAAAGTTATCCAAATTATTAAGATAGGTATTATGGTCTCCGTGAGGCGAAGCCGCAAACTTTGCCAACATTTTACAAAAGACAGAAAAACCCCATGTTATTCCTATGGGAAAAACTCAGTCGTTCAAATTAAACTTTGTACTTTAACGCACTCCTCCTCGGGCGTAAGCCCGACCATCCTGAAATTTGGTGAAAATGATCTTGAGGAGTGGGCCATCTAAAGTTATCCAGGATTTGTGTTTTACAGTCTTTGTGCGGCGCAGCCGCAAACTTTGACCAATTTTTACACATTTTCAATGAAATATGAGCAGTAGGAGGCGCGGTAGCGCCACGGATTCGCAGCAGGTATTTTATGAGGAGGGAAATTAGCGCCGTGGCGCCCTTTTGGCGTTATGGGCGGCGTGGCGCGGGCGAGGGCCGATCATTGCCGCTTGCGGCTATATTTCTTCTTCTTCTTGGGACCAACCCCCCTATTTTTCACCCAGTGAACATTGACGAAGTCTCAGGAAAATTTGCACACCTCTAAAAATCGTGCCTCTGTACATTCTGGCTATTTCCGATTTCCAAAATTCAAAAATATGGCGCGTCAGCGCCCCCAAGTGTACAAAAATGCATTACGGATAGGAAAAGAGCCCAAATTTTTTTTTATCGTAGAATCATAAAATTTGGCAGAGAGGTAGATAGTGAGAAGACAAGCAAAATATGATTACGGTAACGCGCCCGCCCAACCAATTGTCGGCCATATTGGATCTAAATTCGCTAAACATGACTCAGCAGTTTTTATAAACTTTCAGATTTTTACGAACTCCTCCTAGGCGCGTTTGGCCAAATGAGCTGAAATTTGGTGAAAAATGAAGTTGAGGAGTGTGGCATTAAAAGTTATCCAAATCAGGAACCTACGTTTTACGGTCTCTGTACACGTGACCGCAATATTTGCCCAGAATTCCTGAAATTTTCAAATTTTTAATTTTGCTCCCATTTCCACATATAAAGTCCGAATTGCATCAAATTTGAATCAGTTGTTAAACTCCCTGCCTGAAACCTACTAGAAGTGAAACAATTAAATTCCACGCGTTAGCTCCCCCTACAGATTAAAGCAAACTTTTATATGGGGAGCAAAAAATTTAGTTTTAGAATTTTTGAAATTTTGCACAAAATTCCATTTTGGCCTACCGATCAAAAAAAAAGCCAATTAGACCCATGTCATATTTTGTGTAATGAAACCGGCACTAATGACCAAAACATCCCATGTTATTCCTATGGGAAAATCGAAAAATGTCTCAAATTTGCATATTTTTCTACTACGCATTTTAACGAACTCCTCCTCGGGCATAAGCCCGACCAACCTGAAATTTGGTGAACATCTTCCTGAGGAGTGGGGCACTAAAAGTTATCCAAATTGTTGCGATAAGTATTACGTCTCCTCGTGGCGAAGCCCCCAAATTTTGGCAACATTTTTGAATAGACAGAAAAACCCATGTTATTCCTATGGGAAAATCTCAAAATCGCTCAAATTAAACTTTGTACTTTAACGCACTCCTCCTCGGGCGTAAGCCCGACCAACCTGAAACTTGGTGACAATCATCTTGAGGAGTGGGGCACCAAAAGTTATCCACATTTTATGGATAAGTATTACGGTCTCCGTGCGGCAAAGCCGCAAAAAGTGCCCAAACTTGTACAAATGACAAAAACATTCCATGTTATTCCTATGGGGAAAATGCAAAATCATTCAAATGAAACTTTGTACTTTTACAAACTCCTCCTCGGGCGTGAGCCCGACCATCCTGAAATTTGGTGAAAATGATCTTGAGGAGTGGACCATCTAAAGTTATCCAGGATTTTAGCACAAGTACTACAGTCTTTGTGCGGCGCAGCCGCAAACTTTGACCAATTTTTACACATTTTCAGTGAAATATGAGCAGTTGGAGGCTCGGTAGCGCCACTGATTCGGCAGCAGGTATTTTATGAGGAGCGAAAATTAAGCGTAAGCGCCCTCTGGCGCTTGGCGGTGGCGTGGCGCGGGCGAGGGCCGATCATTGCCGCTTGCGGCTATATTTTAGATTTATTTTTGCCACGCCCCCTTTTAGTCGATGAGTCTGTCGATAAAGCAGGTCTTACCAAGTATTTCTTCAGTCGACTACGGCGCTAGTGTGTTGTTGATTAAAACACATATTATCTTTTTTCTTGACGTTTTTATTTTGTGAGGTCGCTGTCCGTTGCTTGTGCGTCGCTTTTTGATGACATCACAGAGGGATTTGGTCCGTTTTTGAACTCGGCTCTACTTCCTGTTATGTTCAACTTTTTTTTTTCTAAATTTCTTCACAAACTGCAATGTCACGGATATAAAACTATATTAAATATTTACCACTGATGCCCTACCACCAAACTGAGGTATAATTAGAACATTTTGAGAACTTTAAATATAAACTTTAAAGCACACATTTTTTGCAACAGTGACTTTTTCTCTCTTTTAATCCTGTTCTAACTATGTTCTTCATCAAAAACACACCAGGAGTTACATTCAGCTGTATTCATGCTGTTTTGAGCAACGTTCATCAGAAAATCCTCTTCCTCTGAGCGTCAAACACACTTCCTGCTGAACTTCCGGGATTTTTTGACGTATTTTCAGACTTTATCGCCATTTATCAGAGAATATTCCTCCGTTTTCCGTCCTTAAATCATGGCTAAACTCGTTCTAAATGTTTCTGCCTCTGAACACGATCACTGCTGCTGCAAATCCCCACCATGACGTCTTTTCAGCGCTAACTTCACTAGATTGTATGTAGCGCTGGCGCCATCTGCTGGATGCACTCAGTGTCATGTTATTTCATAGTGACTGATCACACAGGGCAGAGAGTGAAGAAGAAACTTGTTTTTTGTTTGTTTTTAAAACATGAAATGCAAATTTAAGGCACTGAAGAGCATGTTTAAAGGCTAACAACAATATGAAAAATGCAGAATATTTTTCCTTAAAGGAGGTGCAGTGAGTTCCTTTAAAATTGAATCATCTCATTTGATTGTTGTTGTTTGTAGTTATTGTTGCAGCCTTAGAGGAGAGTTTACTTTAGGTTTTGTTGAGTTATGCTGCTGGTTTTAAACTCGAGTCCCTTTCACAGTCGACTCCAAACACGAACAGATAATAACGGTGTGACACTGGTGACTGTGAGGTGGTGGTTTCCTCTGCGCTGCACATCTGTGAGCTCAAACTGACGGTTGGATCCATCTGTGGTGACACAAACTGTTCCTGTTCCTTCTGCAGGGTCGCACTTCAGCCTGAAACACAACACTCAGTCCTGGGGCTGGGAAAATGACAGAAAACGTGTTTTAAAGATTTAGTTTAGGGTTGACAGTTTATTCAAATATAACTGTAGTATTTAGATTCAGAGATGGGGTTAGGTCTTGCTAAGCAGATTTTAAAGGAAAAATATTCATTTTTCATATTGCTGTTGGCCTTTAAACCTGCTCTTGAGTGCCTTAAATTTGCATCTCATGTTTAAAACAAAACAAAAAAGTGTGTTATGTTTTTACTAAAAGGGATTGATTGAACAGTCTTATTAGCGCCGTTCAAAACACGAGGTTCATCCCAGCAGCAGTAGCTCATGTCTTCACAGGGAAAAATGCTCAGAACGAGTCTGGCAATGATTTAAGGACTAAAGACAGCAGAAAATTCTCTGTTAAGTGACGTATGAAGTCTGAAAATTACGTCCCAGTTAGAAGGAGTTCAGCAGGAAGTGTGTTTGACGCTCGGAGGGAGAGGATTTTCTAATAAACATTCCTCGAAACAGCGTGAATGCAGCTGAATGTGACTCCAGGTGTGTTTTTGATGAAGAACATTGTTAGAACAGGATTAAAAGACAGAAAAAGTCACTGGAGCAGAATATGCTTTGACATTGACTACACTGACTTTTTGAGCGACAAAAATGTGTTGACAAAAACGCGCCTGCGAACAACAAACGCGACTTAATGCACCAAAACGAGACTAAAAGCAATAAAGATGCAACTAAAAGTGACAAAGATGCGTTTAAATATGACAAACACAGATGAGCATGACAAAAACGCGACTAAAAGTGACAAAAATGTGAATTTGAACAGAATCCAATTGTTAAAACATAAATCTGAATCTAATCCCAATGTCACTGGTCAAAAAAATCACAATTAGATATTTTTTCCTAAATGGTGCAGCTCTGTTAAAGGCAATAGAAAGTGATGAAATTGAAATCATGATCTGTCCCCAAGGTAATCGTGATCAAACTTAACCCTGGATGCACCGTTTGTCTCGCTCGTTCACGTCTGTCCGTCTCGTTTTGTGCAGATCCGGTGTCCAACGTCCTGATCACGTCCAGCGTCCCCGAGGCCATCGAGCTGGACTCCACGGTGGTCCTGAACTGCAGCGCCGCCGGCTCCTTCCTCAAGTTCAGATGGCTCAACGGCACAGCGGCAGTCGTACCGGACGACAAACGGATCACGGTCAAACAGGTGAGACGAGGAACTACTCTACAGACCCTTTAACTGCTGCTGTCGACGGAAGAAATGCTCTCTTCGACTAAAAGTGCTAGGAAACAGTGTCTTTGTGTGAACTGTAGGGCTGAGGCTAGCGATTATTTTGGTAATCGATCAGTCTAGCAATTCATTTGATTAATCGATTCGTTGTTCAGACCGCGAAAGTCCTGGAAATATGAGATGTTTAGTCATTTTACCCAGATAAAGCTGAAGTGAAGCTGTTTGACGACGTCCTGGTGAAGAATATTTACAGAAGAAAGAGTGTTTTCATCAAAAACACAACATTT
This sequence comes from Rhinogobius similis, assembly GCA_019453435.1. Lineage (NCBI taxonomy): Eukaryota > Metazoa > Chordata > Actinopteri > Gobiiformes > Gobiidae > Rhinogobius > Rhinogobius similis. The sequence continues at coordinate 1,898,459 of CM033635.1, read as the reverse complement.
ACACATTTTCCATGTTATTTTTGTGTCAATTTGACTTTCTCTGAGTAATAAAAACTCTTTTCTCACGTCATGACATGTTTTGAGTCTGTGAATACACCACTAATTACTTAATTCGTTGACAACTATTACTATAATCGATTTAGTTGCGATTAATATAAATATAAATGCACAGTTTCCGAGTATGTTCCTGTTTTAATTGTTAGCCATGAGTGTAAGTTAGATTAAACTCATGATTCCCTCCTAAGTCTTTATCAAACTCATTCCATATCTTCTCTCTTTTGCTGTATTTGTCGTATAAATCGTGTTAATCTTAATAAAATAATGAATCAGTCACTTCTTCATGCGGGTTTGTGGTTGGAATCAATTCAGGGGAGTTTCACGATAAAAAAATTCATTCGACATTAGATCGGTCCAAGAGAAAAGAGTAAAAGAAAAATTAATCATAAGTGCAGACACCTCTATTTGAAATTTTAAAAACATAACTTTTTTTCTGTTTTAAATTCAATCAGCTGTTTTTGTAGCGTTTTAACAATAATTTACCTATTCAATATTCAAACTTTGCATATCTCTTTTGCAAAACAGAAAAACCCACATCGCGCTGTTTAATAAATATCGTTGTATTTGTCCTAAAAAATCTTGTACTTCCTGCTGTTTCAGATGGACAGGTCTAGCGCCCTCTCTGTCTCCTCGGTGTATCTGTCCTTTAGCGCCCTCTCTGTCTCCTCGGTGTATCTGTCCTTTAGCGCCCTCTCTGTCTCCTCTGTGTATCTGTCCTTTAGCGCCCTCTGTTTCCTTGGTGTATGTGTCCTTTAGCGCCCTCTCTGTCTCCTCTGTGTCTCCTCTTTAGCGTCCTCTCTGTCTCCTCGGTGTATCTGTCCTTTAGCGCCCTCTGTCTCCTCGGTGTATCTGTCCTTTAGCGCCCTCTGTTTCCTTGGTGTATGTGTCCTTTAGCGCCCTCTGTCTTCTCGGTGTATCTGTCCTTTAGCGCCCTCTGTCTCCTTGGTGTATCTGTTCTTTAGCGCCCTCTCTGTCTCCTCTGTGTCTCCTCTTTAGCGCCCTCTCTGTCTCCTCTGTGTCTCCTCTTTAGCGTCCTCTCTGTCTCCTCGGTGTATCTGTCCTTTAGCGCCCTCTGTCTCCTCGGTGTATCTGTCCTTTAGCGCCCTCTGTTTCCTTGGTGTATGTGTCCTTTAGCGCCCTCTGTCTTCTCGGTGTATCTGTCCTTTAGCGCCCTCTGTCTCCTTGGTGTATCTGTTCTTTAGCGCCCTCTCTGTCTCCTCTGTGTCTCCTCTTTAGCGCCCTCTCTGTCTCCTCGGTGTATCTGTCCTTTAGCGTCCTCTCTGTCTCCTCGGTGTATCTGTCCTTTAGCGCCCTCTCTGTCTCCTCTGTGTATCTGTCCTTTAGCGCCCTCTGTCTCCTTGGTGTATCTGTCCTTTAGCGCCCTCTGTCTTCTCGGTGTATCTGTCCTTTAGCGCCCTCTGTCTCCTTGGTGTATCTGTTCTTTAGCGCCCTCTCTGTCTCCTTGGTGTATCTGTCCTTTAGCGCCCTCTGTTTCCTTGGTGTATGTGTCCTTTAGCGCCCTCTGTCTCCTCTGTGTCTCCTCTTTAGCGTCCTCTCTGTCTCCTCGGTGTATCTGTCCTTTAGCGCCCTCTGTCTCCTCGGTGTATCTGTCCTTTAGCGCCCTCTGTGTCTCCTCGGTGTATCTGTCCTTTAGCGCCCTCTGTGTCTCCTCGGTGTATCTGTCCTTTAGCGCCCTCTGTGTCCTCGGTGTATCTGTCCTTTAGCGCCCTCTGTCTCCTCGGTGTATCTGTCCTTTAGCGCCCTCTGTCTCCTTGGTGTATCTGTCCTTTAGCGCCCTCTGTCTTCTCGGTGTATCTGTCCTTTAGCGCCCTCTGTCTCCTTGGTGTATCTGTCCTTTAGCGCCCTCTGTCTTCTCGGTGTATCTGTCCTTTAGCGCCCTCTGTCTCCTTGGTGTATCTGTTCTTTAGCGCCCTCTGTCTCCTCTGTGTCTCCTCTTTAGCGTCCTCTCTGTCTCCTCGGTGTATCTGTCCTTTAGCGCCCTCTGTGTCTCCTCGGTGTATCTGTTCTTTAGCGCCCTCTGTCTCCTCGGTGTATCTGTTCTTTAGCGCCCTCTGTCTCCTCGGTGTCTCCTCTTTAGCGCCCTCTGTCTCCTCGGTGTCTCCTCTTTAGCGTCCTCTCTGTCTCCTCGGTGTATCTGTCCTTTAGCGTCCTCTCTGTCTCCTTGGTGTATCTGTTCTTTAGCGCCCTCTCTGTCTCCTCGGTGTATCTGTTCTTTAGCGCCCTCTGTCTCCTCGGTGTACCTGTCCTTTAGCGCCCTCTGTGTCTCCTCGGTGTATCTGTTCTTTAGCGCCCTCTGTGTCTCCTCGGTGTATCTGTCCTTTAGCGCCCCGGTGTATCTGTTCTTTAGCGCCCTCTGTCTCCTCGGTGTATCTGTTCTTTAGCGCCCTCTGTCTCCTCGGTGTATCTGTCCTTTAGCGTCCTCTCTGTCTCCTTGGTGTATCTGTTCTTTAGCGCCCTCTCTGTCTCCTCGGTGTATCTGTTCTTTAGCGCCCTCTGTCTCCTCGGTGTACCTGTCCTTTAGCGCCCTCTGTGTCTCCTCGGTGTATCTGTTCTTTAGCGCCCTCTGTGTCTCCTCGGTGTATCTGTCCTTTAGCGCCCCGGTGTATCTGTTCTTTAGCGCCCTCTGTCTCCTCGGTGTATCTGTTCTTTAGCGCCCTCTGTCTCCTCGGTGTATCTGTCCTTTAGCGCCTTCTCTGTCTCCTCCGTGTATCTGTCCTTTAGCGCCCTCTGTGTCTCCTCCGTGTATCTGTCCTTTAGCGCCCTCTGTGTCTTCTCGGTGTATCTGTCCTTTAGCGCCCTCTGTGTTTCCTCGGTGTATCTGTCCTTTAGCGCCCTCTCTGTCGCCTCGGTGTATCTGTTCTCTAGCGCCCTCTGTGTCTCCTCTTTAGCGCCCTCTCTGTCTTCTCGGTGTATCTGTTCTCTAGCGCCCTCTCTGTCTTCTCGGTGTATCTGTTCTCTAGCGCTCTCTCTGTCTTCTCGGTGTATCTGTTCTTTAGCTAAACTCTTGTACTTCCTGTTGTTTCAGACGGACAGGTCTAGCGCCCTCTCTGTCTTCTCGGTGTATCTGTTCTCTAGCGCCCTCTCTGTCTTCTCGGTGTATCTGTTCTCTAGCGCTCTCTCTGTCTTCTCGGTGTATCTGTTCTTTAGCTAAACTCTTGTACTTCCTGTTGTTTCAGACGGACAGGTCTAGCGCCCTCTCTGTCTTCTCGGTGTATCTGTTCTTTTGCTAAACTCTTGTTCTTCCTGTTGTTTCAGACGGACAGGTCTAGCGCCCTCTCTGTCGCCTCGGTGTATCGCACGGACCTGGCCGGGCCCCTGGTCTGCGAAGTCTCAAACAGCCTGTCGACACAGAAGAGCGCCCCCTTCAATCTCACCGTCTACTGTAAGTACAATTAGCGTTAGCGTCTGTTATGGCAGAGTCATGAGCTGCACAAATGATAAAATGTATTTCTTGGCTTTTTTGACCCAACTTTTGTCTATGAAGCTTTTGTTTTGCTCGAAGGAACTTTGTATGGCAAAACGTAAACTGAAAGTAGTTTCTCTGCGTTTGCTCCGACTGGGTGGAGCTTAGCTAGCTTGCTTGCTTGCTAATGGCAGTTGGCAGTTATGGTGCGATCCAGGAAACTTTTAACTGGGAATTTCTCTCTTGAAAACTATCCTGACGCCGCTTCAACTGGTAATTTCTCCTTGAACTGGTGCTAGTCGGGTAGTTAAATCAACTGTGACGTGTTAACAATAATAATAATAAAATAATAATAAAAAAACAAAAACAAAATAACAATAATAAAAATAAAAATCACAAATAGTAGTTTTGAGTTAAGCACCACATAAACAACATTAGTTACAAGTCAAATCCCGCAATATTGACATGTTTGAAGAATTAGTTTAACCGCTACATTTCTTTAGCTTACAGATTAGCATTAGCCACATTGTTTACACACGAGTCACTTCAGCCGGGACGCTCTGAGGTCACAACTCGTGATGTTAAAGTGGGAAAGAACTGGAACGCAGCATCAGAAGCAGCTTTAGTCATTGGCTCAGATAAAGGCAAGAGTCACTTTTCCCTGGAGATGACAAATGTTGAACCTGACGATTTCTCTCAGTGACTAGATCTAAGAACATAATACTTCTTACACTGTTATTTAAAGTCTCTATGGCAGGCGCTCATTATATTCCAATCGTGACTCAGTTTGGCGGGAGGCACTTGTGGAAAATATTCACCATAGTTTTACATCAGTGAAGTTGCCGTTCCTGAAGAAAGTTTGATAAATAAGAGTTAAATTTACAGGAAGTGCTGAGTCTAAAATGCAATCCCTCTGTGATGTCATCAAAGTGTGACGTACAGTCGAAAACACTCAACTGACACGGTTTAAACCATCATTCAACAACATAAAGGTGTTATCAGGTATTATTTACCTAGTTATTTGTCAAATCCTAACTATTGTGTAATGCATGTGGATGTTGGCCCTTGTTTACAGTCTGGTTGCTATGGTAACAGTTGTGGAATTACCTCTAACTGTGTCATATTTGTGCTCATTTTCAACTAGGAAGTGACATTATTAAAGTAATGAAAATGTCAAACTGGGGACAAAAAAAGGCAAAATGTTTAGTCAAATCTTAGATACAATAGATAATAGATAATAATAATAATAATCAAATAGACTTTAAGCAGAGAAAGGTATTGAGTTCAACCATATGTGAGAATCGTGACACTGCTGAACTCTTTACTTGAATACATTTTTTTCATGTCAGAAACAAACTAAATATTTATCAGAGTTGTACGCTTTTATATTTGTTATTAGACGGCTCTTTTACATTTTAGTTGTGCTTCGAGCTTTTACAGGTGAAAATGTCGTCACTTACCTTTGTTTTTGCCTCTCTCTGATTCAATTCAAAATGCTGTGACGTCACCTGCATAAAATCTATACCATAAGTAATTTTGGGTCACGGGCCGAACCAAGAACTTTAAATAGTATTCAAATATATGGTAATTCAATAGTTATTTGTGGAAACAGTTTTGCATAAACTTACAGCAGAACGTGTAAAACAGTGCAGCTTCTTTTCAATAATGTAGTACCAGAAGCATGCTGCATTATTCTTTTTTGTAGTTAAAGGTTTGTGAAAAACAATATTGATGTAGGTTGGTGAATAAAATGCGTTTATTCTGACAGACAGATAGCTTTTGGGGTTTTATCTTTGTCATTAAATGAAGCTTAAACACCTTAAAAACGACCTTTATGCATCATGGATGAGTTCTTAAAGAGTTCACGTAAATTGTGCCTTTAATGTGCAAAATCTGGACATCCGATACACGTTCCACCTTCTAAAGTCATCAAAACGTATCTCGGTAGATGTTTGTGAGAAAAATACTTTATTATAAAACCCTGTATAAAGTTTACTGTTACTGATAATTAGATAAATAGTGCAAACATGTTCATTCACGCATGTCTATGTAATGAACACCCGAAAGTCACTGGTTAAAGTTCACTTATTAAACAGTCGATTATGCAGACAATGTTTTTAAAAAGCATTTCTGATCGTTTACCTCACAGAGAAGTTTGTTTTCTTCTTTGTTAGCTCCACGTTTGTTAGCTGCATTTCGACTGACCAAACGGCAGCATGTAGAGGTCAAAAAGAAGAGGCCCCATGATCGACCCCTGGGGAACCCCTCCAGTCAAGGCTATGTGGTATAATTACTAAATACTGACATAAATAAAAGTATTTCAGGCTGGCCTCTGGGATGCTTGGATTAATCGGTTAGTCTGGTGTTTTTTTGAGTTTCGGCACACGTTTTGGGTTTAAAAGCCACCACGGCACGCCACCTGCCACTCAAACATCACCAAATCAAACCATTTAGTTCAAAATATTGTATATAATGAGGAAAATAATGTCTGTGGCACTGTCTAGTTCTTTAAATGTGGTAATAGTGATGGTTTTGTGTTCTTTTTTTGATGAAAATGTTGCTCAGGACACCCCAAAAAGGTTTATTATTTAATTAATCCGCATTTTGTGAATCTGTTAACTCAAACTGGACATTTTCTCAAGGCACACCTGGCAACACCTCAAGGCGCACTAGTGTTCCCCGGCACTGGTTGAAAATCAAGGGGTTAGTCAATAATCATGATTATTAAGGCCATTAAGGGCAACTATATGCACCAGAAAACCTACATGTAAAACGCTTTTTATCTGGTTATTTATGTCACGATATCATCGCTTTTTAATTGTGAAAGCTTGATTTGAAAAGATGAGCGACATAATTGAGAAATATGAATGAAAGGGAATACATTTTTCAAACCTGTTGTTTCGTCATGACGTCAATGAATAATTCACACAATAATCGTTACACCACGTTTAGATATTGTGACATCTCTAGCTATAATATACATGCTTTAAGCCTCCAGCATTAGCAGGTTTAGCAGCATTAGCAGCATTAGCAGCTTTAGCATTGTGGTTAGCTGAACTCTGGCATCACTCACCGCGGCACAGACTCGTGAGTTTTCCTGCGGTTCAGAGGAAAAGTGAAAGGATTTGAGTGAAAAAGCTTTAGTTCTGGTGGTTTTACACATTCTGCAGCGGTCGGTGCAGTCCAGACCCGCTTTAGACCTGACGTAGTCCTGGTTTAGTCCTGGTTTAGACCCGCTTTAGACCTGGTTTGGTTCAGCTCTTGTGTGTTCACGGTCTGCAGGAGAGGTGCCTGTGTTTGTCCTGGGTTTGACCTGGTTTACTGATCCTTCTGGTTTAGGCAGGGCGGCAAGTTTATTTGTAAAACACAGTTTGTCCACAAAGTGTTTTACAGAACAAGAAAAGATGCATTAAAATCACAAAACAAACAAATAAAAACAAGAATAATCTATTTAAAATGTAGTTTAAAAGGTCAGAGCGTAGAAAAAAGTCCTTCCAGACTTGTTAAAGCTTATCTGCTGAAAAAAAAAATAATATCTTGTTATTTTCCAGATAACGATATTCAGACAATATTATGTAGATCCACGTGTTGAAACATGTATTTAAATGTATTTGTGGAGGATTAATTATCAGACAAATGTAAAATGTTTGTAAAAGAATCACAAAAGTGCAGAAATATAATCTTTTACCCTCCTGTGAAAGTTTACAACATCACTTTTATTCCATTTGCATTTTAATCAGCTCTTTTTGTAGCATTTTTACAATAAACAATGTATTTGCTGTTAAAATTTGCACATCAACAAAACAACACTACTCAACATAATCCTGGTTTAGACCTGGTTTAGAACTGATTTACTCCAGGTCCTGGTTTAGTCCTGGTTTAGTCCTGGTTTAGTCCTGGTTTAGACCTGATTTACTCCTGGTTTAGACCTGGTTTACTCCTGGTTTACTCCTAATTTAGACCTGGTTTAGACCTGGTTTACTCCTAATTTACACCTGGTTTAGACTTGGTTTAGACCTGGTTTAGACCTGGTTTACTCCTAATTTAGACCTGGTTTAGACCTGGTTTAGACCTGGTTTACTCCTGGTTTAGACCTGGTTTACTCCTAATTTAGACCTGGTTTAGACCTGGTTTAGACTTGGTTTAGACTTGGTTTACTCCTGGTTTAGTCCTGGTTTAGACCTGGTTTACTCCTAATTTAGACCTGGTTTAGACCTGGTTTACTCCTGGTTTAGTCCTGGTTTAGACCTGGTTTACTCCTAATTTAGACCTGGTTTAGACCTGGTTTACTCCTGGTTTAGACCTGGTTTAGTCCTGGTTTAGACCTGGTTTAGACCTGATTTACTCCTGGTTTAGACCTGGTTTAGACCTGGTTTAGTCCTGGTTTAGACCTGGTTTAGACCTGATTTACTCCTGGTTTAGACCTGGTTTAGACCTGATTTAGACCTGATTTACTCCTGGTTTAGTCCTGGTTTAGACCTGGTTTAGACCTGATTTACTCCTGGTTTAGACCTGGTTTAGACCTGGTTTAGTCCTGGTTTAGACCTGGTTTAGACCTGATTTACTCCTGGTTTAGACCTGGTTTAGACCTGATTTAGACCTGATTTACTCCTGGTTTAGTCCTGGTTTAGACCTGATTTAGACCTGATTTACTCCTGGTTTAGACCTGGTTTAGACCTGGTTTAGTCCTGGTTTAGACCTGGTTTAGACCTGATTTACTCCTGGTTTAGACCTGGTTTAGACCTGGTTTAGACCTGATTTACTCCTGGTTTAGTCCTGGTTCAGACCTGGTTGAACACGAGCACACATATCACACAGTTAGAGGTGATTCTGCAGCTGTTACCATAGCAACCATTTTCAAAATAAGAGCTAAAACCCACATAAATGACACAATAGTTATGATTTTTACAAATAATAAAACCCAACAACACCTTTATTTTGTTGAATGACACTTTAAAGTATCAGAAAGCTGTGTCAGTCGTCTGTAAATTGCGTTAGTTTTTTTCACGGCGCGTCGCTTTTTGATGACATCACAGGGGGAGGGATTCCGTTTCAGAACTCGATCACTTCCTGTCATTCTAAACTTTTATTTTTCCAAATTTCTTCACAAACTGAAACTTGACAGACGCAAAACCGTAGCACATAAATTGCCACAGGTGCCCTCCCACCAAACTAAGTCAGAATTAGAGCATTTTGAGAACTGTCATGTGGACTTTAAACCCCCCAAAAATATTATTATCACGATTTTCTTGGAGCCAGATCATAATTTTGATTTTATCACGATTCATGTTCACTTTGTATTATTCTTTTGTCTTTAACAGAGCTGCACCGTTTAAGAAAAATATCTAATTGTGATGTGCGATTGAGATTTATGTTTCACTAATAGGATTCAGTTCAAATTCACATTTTAAACACACTTTTTGTCACGTTCAGTTGTGTTTGTCGTATTTAAACGTGTGGTTTTTAGTCAGGTTTTTCTCACTTTCAGTCATGTTTTGATGCATTGAGTCATGTTTGTTGTTTATCGGCGCATTTTGTCGCTTTCGAACACATTTTTATCACTTTTGGACGCGCTTTTGTCGCTTGTTTCAGAACATGTTTGTACAAATCCAAACTACAGCTACTACAGTTTTTATTCAAATCAAAGCGAGACATTTTGTTGTTTGTGGAAGAAATTATTGCACTTCAAACATTGTCTTTGAGATTTGCTAATTGTATCCTTTAAAATGTTGTTTTTGTGTGAATTTGGTTGGATTGTGCAGCTCTGGCCTTTAAGATGTAAATAAAGTCATCTGCTCAGAGGCTTCAGAGGCTAAACATCAGGAGAAAAAGTGTGTTTGAACAGACAGCTGCATTAAAGACACAAACAGTCAATCACCAGAACAACATTACACAAAAATAAAAACATTTAAACGCATCTTTGTCACTTTGAGTCGCGTCTTTGTCGTTTTTAGTCACATTTTTGTCCGTTTTGGTGCACTGTCGTGTTTGTAGGCATGTTTTTGTCTCGTTCAGTTCTGTTTGTCATATTTAAACATGTCTTTATCACTTTTAGTCGTGTCTTTGTCACTTTTCGTCACGTCTTTTTCACTTTTAGTCGTGGCTTTGTTGGTTTTGTCCGTTTTGGTGCACTGAGTCGTGTTTGTAGGCATGTTTTTGTCACGTTCAGTTGTGTTTGTCATATTTAAACGCGTCTTTGTCACTTTGAGTCGCGTCTTTGTCGTTTTTAATCACGTTTTTGTCCGTTTTGGTGCATTGAATCGTGTTTGTAGGTGCGTTTTTGTCATGTTCAGTTGTGTTTGTCGTATTTAAACACATCTTTGTCACTTTTAGTCGCGTCTTTGTCACTTTTAGTCATGTTTTGTCACTTTTAGTTGCGTCTTTGTCACTTTTAGTCATGTTTTGTCACTTTTAGTCGCATCTTTGTTGGTTTTGTCTGTTTTGGTGCATTGAATCGTGCTTGTAGGTGCGTTTTTGTCATGTTCAGTTGTGTTTGTCGTATTTAAACACATCTTTGTCACTTTTAGTCGCGTCTTTGTCACTTTTAGTCATGTTTTGTCACTTTTAGTCGCGTCTTTGTTGGTTTTGTCTGTTTTGGTGCATTGAATCGTGCTTGTAGGTGCGTTTTTGTCACGTTCAGTTGTGTTTGTCACATTTAAATAGTGTTTTTGTGTGGATTTGGTTTAATTGTGCAGCTCTGGCCTTTAAGAGGTAAATAAAGTCATCTGCTCAGAGGCTTCAGAGGCTAAACATCAGGAGAAAAAGTGTGTTTGAACATCCCTACCCCACAGTCTGAGCAGAGTCGGACTTTGTGGGCGTGTTTTTTAACCCTGGTCGGAGCTGCTGTTGTTTCCTCTGGTCGTTGCGTCGGCCGGCGCTGCTCCGTCTCCTCCGACCGGTTAATGCTGCACTTTACTTCACTTCGACTCTTTTGTTCTGCTGTTTCCACAACACGCCCCAAGAACGCGGGTCACGTCTGAGTCAAAAAACACGCCCTGAAGAAACTACAGCCTGAGCACAATGCTGTTTGAATTGAAATAATTAAGGCTAATGTGGTGCACAAATGACAGACGAACCTGCCAACCCTGTCGTCCGGGCCTCGTGTTCAGAATAGTAATTGTGACTAACTGTTTCGTGTATCGTTTGGTGTTTAGATACTGGTACTTTTCTAAAATTAAAGTAAGACGTTGCAATATTTGATCACGAAAACGGCAAGGTGTAAGTGACAAAGAAGGAAATACTGCACTGCAAATAATGAAGTTCTAGATGAGTTAAAATGTCTTAATTTCAGGATATTAATGTGAATTTCAGTCGTTTTGACTCGTTAAGATCAGTGGAGACGATTTATTTGATGGAACTAGATTATTTCACTTGTTTCAAACCGTTTGTGACTTGTTTCAACACATTATTTCTTATTTCAATCACAATTATCTGTCACTGGGTTAAGATCATTTCACTGACTCCACTGACAAATGTATTTTCTTATTTTAAGCAAAATTATCACAGGATCATCAAAAATACCTTGAAACCATGAAATATTCTGCTTCACATCAACAATTAAATCTCATCGAGTCAAAACTTCTCAAATCCAGATAAAAATGATCAATTCAAGCCATTTTAAGCTTCGATAGATTTATATTTTTTGCTGTGCAGGAGATAATTTGGATTAAAATAAGAAATAATGCATTGAAACAAGTCACAAACGGATTGAAACAAGTGAAATAATCTAGTTCCATCAAATAAATCGTCTCCACTGATCTTAACGAGTCAAAACAACTTAAATTCACATTAATATCCTCAAATCAAGACATTTAACTCATCTAGAAGTTCATTTTTGCTTGTCTTTCCTCCTCGATTCAGTGCTGAATAAACGCAGAACAAACGGTGAAACAAGCAGTTTTTAAACCTATGGCACATTTTAACACGAATATATGGTAAAACTGTGAAACTGTGAATGAGACAGCGTTCGAAGTCTTCAGAATTATGCAAGATTCATCGCAGCAATTACCGAACTAAGAAGACTGCAGTTATTTAAGTGACAATTGTCCTGTTCAGTCTAAAAGTGGCTAACCCTGCTGTTTACACCCCAGGAACCAAGATGGCCGCCTTTTAGAGCCAATGGGCTGTGGTCGCTAGCGCTCCCTGTCAGTCCCTGTCAGTCCCTGTCAGTCCCTGTCAGTCCCTGCACATGTTTGTGTTGACATTGTTCTCTACGGGAAAAATGTTCTGAGCTGCAGAGAATTTTTTCCAATTTTTTTCATTGGAGTGGCCACTGGGGGGCGACTCGTGACTGATCTGACTGAAAATGAGCTTAAAACTTAAAATGTAGAAGCCTAGGATCAGATGTGACAAGTCGTTGTGTCAGAAGCTTTCTCAGTCCCAGATCGTCCAGTCTGGAGCAGGAGCTTTGACCCCTGTGTCTGGGTCGCGGTGCTGGACCCGCGGGTCACCTGCAGACGCCCGTGTCACCCGCTCTGGTTCACTGAGGTCCGTTTGCGACCGAAGCCTCGTAGATTCACGTGGTGTCGTGCCAGAACACTCGTCCAGTGACATGAAAGCCGCACCAGGCCGCAGCGGCGCCTGGAAAAAACAGACTTCTGCTGGATTCTCTCTGCCGACCCCCGGAGCCTGTGGGACCTGCACGGGGCCCGGAGCTGGAGCTGGACCGGAGTCAGTGTCCCCCAGGGGTGAGGCTCACCTTTATGTCTCTGTGGGACAAACGTGCATTTGGACAAAACAATGTCCTGTGGAGTTTGTCGCTTTCAGTCACATTTTTGTTGCTTATAGTCACGTTTTTGTCACTTTTAGTCACGTTTTTTGACATTTTTAGTCATGTTTTTGACACTTTTGGTTGCTTTTTTTGTCATTTTTGGTCCCGTTTTGTCACTTATAGTCACTTTGTTGTCACTTTTAGTAGTATTTTGTCACTGTTAGTCGGTTTTTGTACAGCAGATTGTACAGTTCAGTGCAGGAGCTACTTTACGGCTCATCTTTATGTTTCTGTGGGTCAAACATGCATTTGGAGAAACTGTCCTTTGAGTTAGTCGCTTTTAGTCACATTTTTGTTGCTTATAGTCACATTTTTGTCATTTTAGTTTCATTTTTGTCACCTGCAGTTGCATTATTGTTGTTTATAGTCACGTTTTTGTCGTTTTAGGTGCGTTTTTGTCGCTTTTAGTTTCATTTTTATCACCTGTAGTTGCGTTTTTGTTGCTTATAGTCACGTTTTTGTCGTTTTAGGTGCGTTTTTGTCGCTTTTAGTTCCATTTTTGTCACCTGTAGTTGCGTTTTTGTTGCTTATAGTCACGTTTTTGTCGTTTTAGGTGCGTTTTTGTCGCTTTTAGTTCCATTTTTGTCACCTGTAGTTGCGTTTTTGTTGCTTATAGTCACGTTTTTGTCGTTTTAGGTGCGTTTTTGTCGCTTTTAGTTCCATTTTTGTCACCTGTAGTTGCGTTTTTGTTGCTTATAGTCACGTTTTTGTCGTTTTAGGTGCGTTTTTGTCGCTTTTAGTTTCAATTTTGTTGCTTATAGTCACGTTTTTGTCACTTTTAGTCAAACGCTTGTGTCCATTCTGTCAGAATCTTGTTGAGTCCCAGATTGTACAGTTTGTCCCAGAGAAATCCATGGATGAAGTGGATTCAATGGAAGAATCAAACATCTTCAGGAGCAGATTGGACACGTTTGTTGTTTCCAGGTGAAAGTCGATGTGTTTAGAGAGCGAACGGACCAGAAGAATGAAACCCTTCCCTGCCGTGTCTCGCCTTCACCCTCGTGCTGCTCGTGTCCTCAGCTGCTCCTCACCTTCGCTCTCGTCCCTCGCTCTCTCTCGTTTCTCTCGTTTCTCTCGTTCCTCTCGCTCTTGGCCGATCTCGCCGAATGAAACGTGCCACGTCTCGGCTGCAGGACGGACCCACAGAGCTTCCCGTGAGCCTGAAACAGACGCCGCGGGGGAAAGATACTGTCGTTTCTTCGGAGCGCTAATCGATTCTGGTTTAATCTGGCTCTGATAAGATTTGTAAAAGGATCAGGTTGGATCTTGCAGAGGTGGAAATGGAATGTCAACCGAGGCGAAAGAAAAACGTTTTGCATTCCATAGTTTTCAGTCATTTTAATTATTGAGTCGAAGGCCATTGGAGGATATAGTGCACTTAACACGAGACGCTACAGTTCAGTTTTTGTTTTTTTTGTCACTTTTCTCTCTCACACGTCGACTTTCATGAAAACAACAAACGTGTCCAATCTGATCCTAAAGATGTTTGATTCTTCCATTGAATCCACTTCATCCATAGATTTCTCTGACATTGTTTTCTTTAAATACATTTTTGTCCCTCGAGACATAAAGATCAGCCTAAAGTAGATCCACACAAACTGTACAATCTGGACTCAACACATTTAGACCAAACACAAGGATTTAAGATCTGATTCTGAAACTGATTTATTGAAGTTTTAAGTTTAAAAAAATGAGGCTAAATTTGAATTTTTAGGACAATTTTCAGTCAAAACTAGTTTATCTAAAAACTAAATAATAAATCCAAATCCTCTCTGTACATTTGTATAACTAATATGTGACAAAATGGTCTCCCCCTCTCCCCCCCCCCCCCTCTCCCTCTCTCTCCTCTCTCTCTCCCTCCCCCTCCCTCCCTCCCCCTCTCCTCCCCCCTCCTCTTCTCCTCTCTCTCCCTTTCCCTCCCCCTCCTCTCCTTTCTTACCCTCTCTCTCTCCCCCCCTTTCCCTTCCCTCTCTCTCTTTCTCTCCCCCTCCTCCTCTCCTCCTCTCTCCCTCCCTCTCTCTCTCTCCCTCCCTCTCCTCTCTCTCCCTCCCTCCTCCTCTCTCTCCCCCCCTCTCCCTCCCTCTCTCTCTCTCTCCCCCCCTCTCTCCCCCCCTCTCCTCCTCTCCCTCCCTCTCCCTCCCTCTCCCTCCCTCCCCCCTCCAGTCGGGGTCAAACGTCTGCTGCACCAGGAGGATTCAACCTGTGACCTTTTGGTTAAAGGGCCAACACTTTAAAAATAATCCAACAAGGGAAGAAAGCAATACTCACGGTAGACAGATTGTACATTGACGGGCAGCTTTACAGAGACAAAGACATTACCCCCTGGTTATATTAACTACATCACAATTCATCAATGCCAACAACACCCACACAAACAACGCACAATATTCACTAATAATAAACCCCAATAAGCAGCTAAAACATGCTAATTTACCAACCATCGCACAGGTCTCCTGCTAAGATTGAGCTAATCAACTATGGAGGACTGTATTATCTATGTTTTATGTCATTGTAATGTTAGCATTGTGGTGTCCCACTCCCCCCCCCACCCCCCCAAAACATGCTCACTTACACTCCTACACACACTCTTGCACTCTCACACACATATTCACAAGCAAAATGGATGACTTTCTCAATAATAATATCATATGGTAATGTCTCTCAAGTTTCTAACATGGAATATCCGAGGTGCCGGTAACCCAGCCAAAAAAGTTAAAATATTCAACTATATCGAAAAACACAATATTGACATATGCTTAATACAAGAAACTCATTTATCACAGACAAATGACAAAAATATTAGAACTTCAAACTATAACCACATCTATTCGTCCCACTACAATACCAGACAAAGAGGGGTATCCATTTTAATACATAAGAAACTATTTTTCACTCATAACTCAACCATCACTGATCCTGAAGGTCGCTTTGTCATTATCAATATTTCTATTGCCAATTCTTCAATAACTATCTGCAATGTTTATGGACCAAACTCGGATGACCCTTCCTTTTACAGCTCAATTTTCACAACACTCTCAAATAATTTTCCTCCTCCGTTTATCATTGGAGGTGATTTTAATACAATAATCAAACCCTGTCTCGACAAAAGCAATCCAACCAACCGCTCATGGCAATCTTCAGACACAATAAAACAGTTCATGAGTGATTTGGGTCTTAGTGATGGTTGGCGCCTACATCATCCACTCTCAAGAGAATACTCATTTCACTCTTCAGTACATAACTCATATTCACGACTAGATTTCTTTCTCATTAGCAATTCACTTATACCTATGACTACAGAAACAACCATTCATCCTATTACAATCAGTGACCATGCACCAGTAACACTTACAATCAAACTTCCAGACAAGGAAAGAACTTCTACCAGATGGCGCTTCAACACCTCATTATTGAAAGATCTAGACTTTGACAGCCTCATTAGGAGAGAGTGGACAGCCTTTCTGGAGATAAATGACTCTCCAAAGACATCCCCATCTATACTTTGGGAAACTTTGGCAAAGCAGTTTTGAGAGGCATCATCATTTCATATTCATCACACAAAAAAAAGAAAGAACTCCAAAAAGAAAATGAACTTGAACAACAAATAAAACAGTTGGAAATATCACATTCAAATAATCCAACAAAGAATTGTCAAAATGACTTAAGGAAATGTAAATTTGAGCTCAACGAAATAATAAACAAAAAAACACAATTTCTGCTACAACGTCTAAGACATGAACAATACAATCACAGTAATAGCACTAATGGAAAATACCTAGCAAGCCTACTGAAACAAAACAAAGAAAAATCAACTATTCCCACTATAAAGGACCCAGCAGGGAAGCCAACACAATCTCCACAACAAATCAACAATATATTCCAAAACTACTACAAAACCCTATACACATCAGAAAGGAACCCATCTCAGGAAACCATAGATTCATTCTTGGAAAATCTCACTCTTCCACAATTAACAGAAAATCAAACTGAACTAATCAACGCACCTATTGCAGAAAAAGAACTTTTTGACTCGCTCAGGAAAATGCCCAATAACAAATCTCCAGGTCCCGATGGTTTCCCTGCTGAGTTCTACAAACACTTCTGGTCAATTCTTAATCCCCTGTTCCAAAGAATGATATCAGAAATCAAACAAACTTCTAATCTCCCAGCCAATATGAACCAAGCCATAATCACACTACTCCTTAAACCCAATAAAGACCCCACACTCCCTTCCAGCTACCGCCCCATCTCACTATTAAATGTAGATCTCAAAATCATTACAAAAACCCTCGCTCACAGAATAGAAAAAATACTCCCATCCATAATCCACCCTGATCAGACCGGTTTCATCAAAGGCAGATTCTCCTCCAACAATACTCGCAGGCTCCTCAACATAATGGATCTCACCCAACAACAAAAAATACCAACAATAATTGTCACACTGGATGCAGAGAAAGCCTTCGATAAAGTTAACTGGTCCTTCCTTATCTCCACATTACACAAATTTGGCTTTGGAGAGTCATTTATTAACTGGGTCAAAATCTTGCACACATCACCAACAGCCACAATAACCACTAATGGACTAACATCACCGAGTTTCACTCTGCACAGGGGGACCAGACAAGGCTGCCCACTCTCTCCTTTACTCTTTACCATTTTCATAGAACCATTAGCTACAGCAATCCGTATGAATCCCCACATTCATGGTATACAAACACCCAGCAATCACCATAAGATTAGTCTCTATGCAGATGACATCCTTCTCTTCCTACAAAATCCTCAATCTTCCCTAGAGCAAACAATAAATCTCATTGAAAAATACTCAGAAGCCTCAGAATACTCCATTAATTGGCAAAAATCCGCAATTCTACCCCTTCAAAAAAACATTTGGGATATGGCAGCTTACAAATCCCCCATCCCTATTTGCACAAAACACATCACATACCTGGGTGTGAATATTTCCCCCAGGCTGTCAGAGTTGATAAACCTCAACTACACTCCTCTTCTCAAAACTATAAATGATAACCTTCTCCGCTGGATAAACCTGCCCCTATCTCTCATTGACAGGATTCAAACAATCAAAATGATGGTTCTCCCCAAAATCAACTATCTCTTCAATATGATCCCAACCCACCCTCCCACCTCCTGGTTCACATCCTTAGACTCATCAATAAATAGATTCTACTGGAAAAACAAAACCCCACGTATCAAACTAAGCACATTACAAAAAACAAAATCATTAGGCGGACTCACAGCTCCAAACCTCTACTATTACTCACTCGCTAACCAATTACAATATATTTCTAAATGGATCCACCCTCAAAATTCTGACAATACATGGTTAGATATTGAACAACTATTTTGCAACCCATTACGAATATCAGACCTACCATTCCTCAGCCAATCAATCAAAAAACAACATCTTTTCAAATCGCTAACCATATCAACGACTCTGACAGCCTGGTGGAAATTTTACAAAATCACTAACACTAACATATCTCCGTCAGGCCACACCCCAATCTGGAATAACCCCGACATTCTGAGCAATAAAACACTAATTAATTTTACAACATGGGCAGAAAAAGGCATTACACACTTAGAACACATCTTTCAACACAATAAACTGGTTCCTTTTTCCTATCTGGTCCAGGAGTATGGCATCAAGAGTGGACACTTCCTGCAATACAGCCAACTTCAGTCATCCCTAACTTCATCATTCAAATCAAACCACATCGACCTACATCTTCCCCCACCTATTCAAGACATTATTAAGATCAACACAACAAAAAAACGTCTCTCCAAAATATACAAAATAATAATGCAGTCAGACGAGACCCCCTCATACCCACAGAGCAAATGGGAAAAGGATCTAGGGTTCACTCTTGATGCCTGCTCCTGGGCTCAAATACTTGAAAACATATATTCCATGACAAAAAACACAAACTTGCAACTTATACAATACAAAATCCTACATAGAACTCACTACACCGGGCACAGAATGTTTAAAATGGGTTTTTCATCAGACACTTGCACTCACTGTACAGAGAACACACCAGACACATACATTCACGCTTTTTGGCACTGTTCACCCATCAAACAGTTTTGGAAAGCAGTCGTATCATCATTATCTTCATCTATGAGCTGCCACATCCCAATGTCCCCCTCCATCTGCTTACTCGGAGATCTATCACAACTCAATATCACAGACACAAATACAAACGTGCTCCTCATAGCCCTAACCATCGCTAAGAAAACTATCCTCATGAACTGGAAATCAAGGTCAAACATAAACATTACTATTTGGAAAAACCTTCTTAATGACTTTATCTCAACTGAAAATTCACAAGAACCCCTCTCCTTCTGGTTACCACTTACAACAATACTACACACTGCCACCACATAAAACCGTCTTGCATTCTCTCTCTCTGCTGGTCACTCTCTTCTTCCTCTCTATTTTCTCTTAACTCTACTTATAACTCCACCTATAATACTCCTTATCATTAATTAATTAATTACTATTATTATTGTTACTATTGTTGTTATTATTATAATTATTAATATATCTTTAACTCTTATAAGTACGTGTGGATGTGGGTGTGTATGTGTGTGAGTGTGTGTGAATGTGTGTGTGTGGGTATGTAAGCATGAGTGTGTGTGTATGTATGTTAAAAAAAAAACAAAAAAAAACTGTATATAATATATAATTATTAATAAAGTTAAAAAAGGCCAACCTCCCTTGCGCATCTTGCACTCATGCATTTTGTTTTTAATGCACCACACTAGCACAGGCATATGGGGAGGGAATGGAGGGTGATGTGAGAGAGGGAGGGAGAGGAAAGGGAGGGAAGGGAAAAAATAAATAAATAAAAGAAGTTAGGACTGCGGGGTGCAGATGTTAACGGAGGGATCCACAGCCTACTAGTATTGCAGGAGGGAAAGAAAATGGCAAAGGAAAAAAAAAAAGAAAAAAAAAAAAGAAAGAAAAATTGAAATTTAAAAGATTTGTATGTATCTATATGAGTTTGAGTGGTGTGTGCGGGTGTACGGTAGTGATGTGATGGCAATAACGATAATGGTAACAATTCTACAACTATCATGCATATGTATGTATATATGTATATATACACATATATATATGTGTATATATATATATATATACATACTTAATTATTTATTTATTTTTATTTATATATATTATTATCATTTTTTTATTTTATTTTTTTTTTTTGTTTGATTTGTTTTTCTCTCTCTTTCCTTTCCTCGCTCTCTTCTATCTCATTTATAGTAGATCTAGTTATATTCCCCCCCACCTATTACCTATTACAGCAATTTCAATTGGCTAATGTTCTCTT
Organism: Rhinogobius similis; assembly: GCA_019453435.1. Classification (NCBI taxonomy): domain Eukaryota; kingdom Metazoa; phylum Chordata; class Actinopteri; order Gobiiformes; family Gobiidae; genus Rhinogobius; species Rhinogobius similis. Next base: position 1,878,856 of record CM033635.1, on the reverse strand, counting down.
CACCCCAGTTCTTCTAAAAACGTACCTATTTATCCATACATGTACGACACGCACCTCACACACACACACACTTACACACACACACACACACACACACACCCCAAACCCCTTTTCCCCCTGGTATGTCGTCTTGTGTTATGTTATTGTCTCATGTCACTTTTATGTTATTGTTATGGGATGTGATGTTATCGACGTTATCTCGTTATAGACTGTAATTTTTTTTCTTTCTTTCTCTCTTTCTTGAATGTATGTTTGCAAGGGTTAATAAAAAAAAAAAAAAAAAAAATAAATAAATAAATATTCACCAGCGGGTAAAAATGGTAAAAAAAAAAAAAAAAAAAAAAAAAAAATGGGCCAACACTTAGTGACCACTGATTCAGTGTGAGCGATGTCACTGTTACAGTCGTGAATGTAAAGATAAGCGCCGTAAACTCCCGCTGTAGTTTATTCACACAAACGTTGTAGTTTTATTGTATGTTTGTATTAAGTTTATCCTCACGTCATGTTTTCATGTGGAAATAAGGCATTTCAATCTGAAAATTGAACAGAACCTTTTTTTTTTTCTTCATTTTGTAACATATTAGTTATAAAAATGTACAGAGGTCATTGTGGATTTCCTATTTAGTTTTTGAGTAAACTAGATCTGACTGAAAATTGCCTAAAAAAAAAAAAGAGATTGTACAGTTTGTGCAGGAGCTACTTTAAGGTCTTTATGTCTCTGTGGGACAAACATGCATTTGGAATTAGTCGCTTTAGTCACATATTTGTCTCTTTAAGTTGCGTTTTTGTTGCTTTAGTGTAGTTTTTGTCACTTTCAGTCATGTTTTTGTCGTTTGTGGGTGCGTTTTTGTCACTTTTAGTTCAGATCCTTTTGTCCGCTGTGTCACCTTTTTGTCGCTTTTATTCACGGTTTTGTCACTTTTAGTCACGTTTTTTTCGCTTGTAGTTGCATTTTTGTCACATTCAGTCATGTTTTTGTTGCTTTTAGCTGCTTTTTTGTTGCTTTGAGTCACATTTTTGTCGCTTTTATTCACACTTATAGTCACTTTTAGTTGCATTTTTGTTGCTTTAGTTGCATTTTTGTCACATTTAGTCACGTTTTTGACACTTTTAGCCTCTTTCTTGTCACTTTTAGCCTCTTTTTTGTCGCTTTAATTCACTTTTTTGTCGCTTTTAGTTGCGTTTTTGTCGTTTTTAGTCGTGTTTTTGTCGCTTTCATTCACGTGAATGTCGCTTTTAGTCACAATTTTGTCACTTTTAGTCACTTATAGTCACTTTTAGTTGCATTTTAGTTGCTTTAGTTGCGTTTTTGTCACATTCAGTCATGTGTTTGTCGCTTTTAGCTGCTTTTTTGTCACTTTCAGTCATGTTTTTGTCGTTTTTAGTTGCGTTTTTGTCGTTTTTAGTTGCGTTTTGTCGCTTTTAGTTGCATTATTGTTGCTTTAGTTTCATTTTTGTCAGTTTCAGTCATGTTTTTGTCATTTGTGGGTGCGTTTTTGTCACTTTTAGTCAGATCCTTTTGTCCGTTGTGTCAGAATCTTTTGTACAGTTTGTGCAGGAGCTGCTTTAAGGCTCATCTTTATGTCTCTGTGGGACAAAAATTCATTTGGAGAAAATGTCCTTTTAGTTGGTCACTTTTAGTCATATTTTTGTCTTGTCTTAGTTGTGTTTTTGTTGCTTTAGTCACGTTTTTGTCGCTTTTATTCACGTGAATGTCGCTTTTAGTCACAATTTTGTCGCTTTTAGTTGCATTTTTGTCACTTTTAGTTGCATTTTTGTTGCTTTAGTTGCATTTTTGTCACATTCAGTCACGTTTTCGTTGCTTTTAGTCGCTTTTCTGTCGCTTTAATTCTCTTACTTGTCACTTTTAGTCACTTTTTTGTCACTTTTAGCTGCGTTTTTGTCGTTTGTGGGTATCACTTTCAGTCAAATCCTTGTGTGTTTGGTCTAAATGTGTTGAGTCCAGATTGTACAGTTTGTGTGGATCTACTTTAAACTGATCTTTATGTCTCGAGGGACAAAAATGCATTTGAAGAAAACAATGTCCCTGAAATCTATGGATGAAGTGGATTCAATGGAAGAATCAAACATCTTTAGGATCAGATTGGACACGTTTGTTGTTTCCACAGTCGATATGTTGTTTACGTGTTAAGTGTGATATTTACTGAAGTAACGTTGCTTTAACCCCTCGTGTTCTCCTCAGATGGACCGGAGCAGGTGACCCTCTCCCCCGCGTCTCCCCCCGAGTTCGTGGCCTCGAAGTCGGCGTTCAACCTGACGTGTGCGGCGCGCTCCAGCCCGGCCGCCGCCTTCACCTGGTCCAGCGGCGCCACCCGGCTGGAGAACGCCGGCCCGGTGCTGCCCCTGGAGGTGATCGAAGCGTACGGCCTCGGCAAAAACCGCACCCAGATCACCTGCACCGCCACCAACGGCAAGACCAAGAGGAACGCCTCGTCGCCCGCCGTGGCCTTCACCGTCCTGAGTAAGAGCACAGCACACCCAAGAGGACGGGAGGGGGATGAACGAAGCGGGACGCCAGGATTCTGTAACGAACACAGCAAAAAACGGACCTCTGTCCTCGCTTAAAGGGCCTTTAACGACTCATTTAACTAAAACACAGTTAAAGGGCCTATGACAGGTTGGACTATACATTTGACAAAAATGCAATGAAGACAAATATGATCAAATTTTATTAAAATACTTTCCAAATTTTATCACGGTTTAGCAATTTTTTTTAGGTTTTTTGTTTTACTTCCTGGTTGTAAATGATGACATCACACTAGGAAATTACCATAGCAACCACACTGTAAACTGGGTCAAACTCATCTGATGTCACAGGTTTGTTTATTTTACAAATAAAAATACATGTGAACACCTTTATTTTGTTGAATTCATGTATGAGAGGTAAGAAAAAAGTTAATTATTTCGTGCAAATTATGCATAACCTTTGTCTCCCCAGTGTGATGTCACCAGTTTGTTCACTTCCTGTAATTTTCAACATATTTTTCAACGCTTCTCCACAAACGGCTGCTTGATTGGTGCAAAACTAAAATTTATATTTACAACAGGTATTAATGCACGGAATAAAGTCAAAATCAGAAAATCATGAAAACCTGTCATATGCACTTTAAGACAAATATATTTCATTCATTCATTCATTTTCTAGCTCTTAGTCCTGTTCCTGGGGTCGCGACTTTGGGCCTTAGGTGGGGCACACCCTGGACAGTGGACACTCGTCGCAGC
>CM033635.1:1848113-1870613 GCA_019453435.1 Rhinogobius similis | reverse complement strand
AGTAGTAGTAGTTGTGTTTGTAGTAGTAGTAGCAGTAGTAGTAGTAGTTGTGTTTGTAGTAGTAGTAGTAGTAGTAGTAGTAGTAGTAGTAGTAGTAGTAGTAGTTGTGTTTGTAGTAGTAGTAGTAGTAGTTGTGTTTGTAGTAGTAGTAGTAGTAGTAGTAGTAGTGTTTGTAGTAGTAGTAGTGTTTGTAGTAGTAGTGTTTGTAGTAGTAGTAGTGTTTGTAGTAGTAGTAGTAGTAGTAGTGTTTGTAGTAGTAGTAGTAGTAGTTGTGTTTGTAGTAATAGTAGTAGTAGTAGTAGTAGTAGTAGTAGTAGTAGTAGTAGTGTCTGTAGTAGTAGTTGTGTTTGTAGTAATAGTAGTAGTAGTAGTTGTGTTTGTAGTAGTAGTTGTGTTTGTAGTAGTAGTTGTGTTTGTAGTAATAGTAGTAGTAGTAGTAGTGTTTGTAGTAGTAGTTGTGTTTGTAGCAGGTCTACAGAAACTGCAGATGTAGTATTTGTAGTATTTTTTAGTGTTTGTAGTATTCGTAGTGTTTGTAGTATTTGTTGTATTCGTAGTATTTGAAGTGTTTGTAGTATTCGTAGTATTTGTAGTATTTGTTGTATTTGTTGTATTCGTAGTATTTGAAGTGTTTGTAAAGCGGAGTGAACCTGGGCGGGTGAGGATCGTCTTCTGCCCTGAGGGAGTTTTGTGGGCGTGTCCTGGATCACAGGAAGTGAGTGCAGAGCGCTGTGTGGGCCCAGGTGAGGTTAGCACTGTTAGCACTGTTAGCATCGTTAGCTCTGTTAGCATTGTTAGCTCTGTTAGCACTTTTTGGATTAATTAGAGTTCAGATTTCAGTCTCTCAAACACTCCACTGGTTTAGTGCTGCTTCAGTCCTGGTTTAGTCCTGGTTTATTCCCGGTTTAGTTCTGCTTTAGTCCTGGTTTAGACCTGGTTCAGTCCTGAATTAGTCCTGGTTTAGCCCTGGTTTAGTCCTGGTCGATTATTGGTTTAGTTCTGGTTTAGTGCTGTTTGTTCCAGTTTAGCCCTGATCCTGGTCTTCTCTTGTCCCCCTCAAAGCTGATCTTGTGTGAATTTCTGGTTTGTTTACAACTGTTTGAGTTCAGGTTTACTCTGGTTTTAGTCCTGGTTTAGCCCTGGTTTAGTCCTGGTTTAGCCCTTGTTTAGCCCTGGTTCAGTCCTGGTTTAGTCCTGGTTTAGCCCTGGTTTAGCCCTGGTTTAGTCCTGGTTTAGCCCTGGTTTAGTCCTGGTTTAGCCCTGGTTTAGTCCTGGTCTAGCCCTGGTTTAGTCTTGGTTTAGTCCTGGTTTAGTCCTGGTTTAGCCCTGGTTTAGATCTGGTTTAGCCCTGGTTTAGTCCTGGTTTAGCCCTGGTTTAGTCCTGGTTTAGATCTGGTTTAGCCCTGGTTTAGCCCTGGTTTAGTCCTGGTCTAGCCCTGGTTTAGTCTTGGTTTAGACCTGGTTTAGTCCTGGTTTAGCCCTGGTTTAGACCTGGTTTAGTCCTGGTTTAGACCTGGTTTAGTCCTGGTCTAGCCCTGGTTTAGTCCTGGTCGAGCCCTTGTTCAGCCCTTGTTTAGCCCTGGTTTAGCCCTGGTTTAGCCCTTGTTTAGCCCTGGTTTAGTCCTGGTTTAGACCTGGTTTAGTCCTGGTCTAGCTCTGGTCTAGCTCTGGTCTAGCTCTGGTTTAGCTCTGGTTTAGCTCTGGTTTAGCTCTGGTTTAGCCCTGGTTTAGCTCTGGTTTAGCTCTGGTTTAGCCCTGGTTTAGCTCTGGTTTAGCTCTGGTTTAGCTCTGGTTTAGCTCTGGTTTAGCTCTGGTTTAGCTCTGGTTTAGCCCTGGTTTAGCTCTGGTTTAGCTCTGGTTTAGCCCTGGTTTAGCTCTGGTTTAGCCCTGGTTTAGCTCTGGTTTAGCCCTGGTTTAGCCCTGGTTTAGCCCTGGTTTAGCTCTGGTTTAGCCCTGGTTTAGCTCTGGTTTAGCCCTGGTTTAGCCCTGGTTTAGCTCTGGTTTAGCCCTGGTTTAGCTCTGGTTTAGCCCTGGTTTAGCCCTGATCCTCGTCTCCTCTTGTCTTCTTCAGAGCCGATCTCGGGGGTCAAACTCTCCGGCCCGGCGGCGGGGGCGATGCTCTTCGCGGGGAACAGCTCGGCCAACCTGAGCTGCGAGGCGGCCGCTGGCTCCGTGACGGACGTGGCGTGGATGAAGGACGGCGCGGCGCTGACCCCTGGTGGCCGAGTGGTCGTCTCCGTGGACAAGAAGGCGGTGACCATCAGCCCGCTGCAGAAGGAGGACAACGGCGAGTACACCTGCACCCTGTCCAACGCCGTCGGCAAGGACTCGGCCAAAGTCAAGCTCGTCGTGTTCTGTGAGTGACTCTGTGGGCGGGGCTTCAGAGCGGGACAGAGAGAGGGCCGTGTGGGAGGAGCCTGAGTGTGTTTTGCTCTCCACGCTGCAAAAATGAACTTCTAGATGAGTTAAACGTCTTGATTTGAGGATATTAATCTGAATTTCAGTCGTTTCACTGCAAAAAAGGCCTATCAAAAAACAAGAAAAATAAACTCAAAATAAGACCTTTTTAACCCTAATTTAAGTTAAATTATCTGCCACTGGAATAAGATTATTTTACTTTTCAAGTTTACTTAAAACCAGTCAAATAATGTCAATTTGATGTAGTCCTGTCAAGTGAAAAAATCTTAAAATTGGACTTTTAAGATTAATTTGCTTAATTCAAGTAAATTTAACTAAGTTAGATAATCCCTTTTTGCAGTGTTTGATTTGTTAAGATCAGTGGAGACGATTTATTTGATGGAACTAGATTATTTCACTTGTTTTAATCCGTTTGTGACTTGTTTCAACACATTATTTCTTATTTCAATCCAAATTATCTCCTGCACAGCAAAAAATATAAATCTATTAAAGCTTAAAATGGCTTGAATTGATCATTTTCATCTGGATTTGAGAAGTTTTGACTCGATGAGATTCAATTGTTGATGTGAAGCAGAATATTTCACTGGTTTCAAGGTTTTCTGATGATCCTGAGATCATTTTGCTTAAAATAAGAGAATACATAATTTTAATTTGGATTGAAATAAGAAAATACATCCAAATTTTCTGTCAGTGGGTTAAGATTATTTTACTAACCCACTGACAGATAATCTGGATTGAAATAAGAAATAATGTATTGAATCAAGTCAAAAAAGGATTGAAACAAGTGAAATAATCTAGTTCCATCAAATAAATCGTCTCCACTGATCTTAACGAGTCAAAACGACTGGAATTCAGATTAATATCCTCAAATCAAGACGTTTAACTCGGTGTTCATTGTTGGATAAGATCTATATATTATATCAAAATATAATTAGTATTTTTAATCTGTGCGATTCTGGCTGGGTTTTTTCACTGAAATCCCTTTTTTTTTTACCCTGGAAACATTACACAATGATTTATTATTATTATTATTATACAGACATTTCAGAATGAGCTCTAGAAACACTTTCCTGTTTTTTGTAAAGTTGGATTTTTGTGTGTTTTCCTCAAAAGAGTACATTGTAAAAGCAGCACTTTACGACAAGATTAGGCCATTGATTTTGCTGTCTGCGTCGAATAATGAGGTTTTTTATGTCTCGAGAAAAAAAACAGCCAGATGTGATTCTGATTCTGGCCGTCTGGAAAAAAAAGCAGTTCTGAAGCTGAGCCCACGCACGAAAATGAATGTTTGTGGAAACGAAAATGTCCCAAAGCGTTTGTGAGAGTCAGAAACATTTAAAGACGACTTCTGCTTTTGCTGTTGTGAAAACGAGGCGCCGCCGCTTTAAGGAGAAACACGTCCAATCAGCTTTAAGGCGAGACGCTGCAGGTGAACAGGACAAATCTTACATTTACAGATATCAGCTTGAAATTTCTCCAGTAATATGTGTAAAAATGGCCAAAAATCCACATATTCTGGACATTTAAATCTGAAAAATGGACCGAACCAGGTTTAAATTTTTAAAAATGTTCAATTTGTAACATATTAGTTATAAAAATGTACAGAGAGGATTTGGATTTATTATTTAGTTTTTGAGCTAATTATATCGGACTGAAAATTGTCCTGAAAATTCAAATTTCGCCTCATTTTTAATTTTTTTTATTTATTTTAAAGGACCCATATTCTGCTATTTTCCCCTTTACACAGTCTATTCTAAGGGCTTTGTTGATAACATTTTGCGTTGTGTAATATCGTAATATACTTTGACGTGCTCCAGGGCCTCAACGACGGACGTGCCGTTTGGTAAATAACAAGCTAACTCTTCGATCTGTCGTATCCATCGTGTAATTACTGTGTAGCATTAGCATTAGCTGTTTTTATTCTTCCTGGAGGCGTGGCTTAAACACCGCGTCATCTTAGTGAGAGCCCCGTCTGCTGCTCAGCCGAGGGGGACGGAAAAGACAGTTCTCTAGAGAAAACATGAGGGAATCAATCAAAAAACCACTTTGGGCACAACATACGAGGCCCAAATAGCACTGGAGGAAGGTTAGAACCTCTGAAAAGTCCATTTTGCATGTTATGGGACCTTTAAACTTAAATAAATCATTGTTAGAATTAGATGTCAAAAAAGTTTGTTGTGTGTGGATCTACTTTAGGCTGATCTTTATGTCCCGAGGGAGAAAAATGCATTTGAAGAAAACAATGTCCAGAGAAATCTATGGATGAAGTGGATTCAATGGAAGAATCAAACATCAGGAGCAGATTGAACACTGCAAAAATGAAGTTCTATCTGAGTTAAATGTCTTGATTTGAGGATTTTAATCTGAATTTAAGTCGTTTTGACTCGTTCAGATCAGTGGAGACGATTTATTCGATGGAACTAGATTATTTCACTTGTTTCAATACATTATTTCTTATTTCAATCCAAATGATCTAAAATGTAAACATATCTGATCTTAAAATGGCTTGAATTTATCATTTTCATCTGGATTTGAGAAGTTTTGACTCAATGAGATTTAATTGTTGATGTGAAGCAGAATATTTCACTGGTTTCAAGGTATTTTTGACTGATTATGCTTAAATTTAGCTTAAAATAAGAAAGAGTCAGTGAAATGATCTTAACCCAGTGACAGATAATTTGGATTGAAATAAGAAATAATGTGTTGAAACAAGTCACAAACGGATTGAAACAAGTGAAATAATCTAGTTCCATCAAATAAATCGTCTCCACTGATCTTAACGAGTCAAAACGTCTTAAATCCAGATTAACATCCTCAAATCAAGACATTTAACTCTGGAACTTGATTATTTGCAGTGAACACATTTGTTGTTTCCACATGAAAGTTGATACGTGAGACAGAAAACTGAGCAAAAAATGTTTTAAAAATACGTTTTGCCTGTAGTTTCTCGCTTTAACAGATGGATAAATATGTTTAATGCCGCACTGTGGAGCATTTCAGGCAAAGCAACGACACCTGAATGGAGACACCTTTAAAAATAGTTCAAATGAGTTCAAATACGACGTGAGCGCTCTTCTGTCCTGATACGACCCGTGCTTTAAGGAAGTCTGTATTGATGTTCCAGTTAACGCACACTGTCCATTTGTGGTCGTGAATAATTTAACCTCCGGACGAGCTTCACGTCCACTTCAGGAGGAAACGCCGCATTGATCAGGTGTTTGTGAGAGACTTCAGCAGAAACGCTCTCCTGCTCTGGACCTCAGCACGTCCTGTTTATCTGAACTTCATAAAGATCCATCTAAAGCTGCTACAGAAGTTAAGACGGGTCTGGGGTCAACTCAGTGTAAGGCCAGACTCTACAGGCAAAACTCTTTTTTTTTTCCAAGATTTTGTTTTGTCAGTTTTCTCTCACATCTGGACTTTCATGTGGAAACAACAATCGTGTCCAACCTGCTCCAGATGTTTGATTCTTCCATTGAATCCACTTCATCCATAGATTTCTCTGACATTGTTTTCTTCAAATACATTTTTGTCCCTCGAGACATAAAGATCAGCCTAAAGTAGATCCACACAAACTGTACAATCTAGACTCAACAAGATTTAGACCAAACACAAGGATTTGACTAAAAGCGCCAAAAACGCGTCTAAAAGCGACAAAAACACGACTTAAATCGACAAAAACACGACTTAAAGCGACAAAAACACGACTTAAAGCGACAAAAACACGACTAAAAGTGACAAAAAAACGACTAAAAACGACAAAAACACATCTAAAAGTGACAAAAACACGACTAAAAACAACAAAAACATGACTAAAAACGACAAAAACACATCTAAAAGCGACAAAAACATGACTAAAAACGACAAAAACACATCTAAAAGTGACAAAAACACGACTAAAAACGACAAAAACACATCTAAAAGCGACAAAAACACGACTAAAAACGACAAAAACACATCTAAAAGCGACAAAAACACGACTAAAAACGACAAAAACACATCTAAAAATGACAAAAAGACGACTAAAAGTGACAATAAACAACTAAAAATGACTAACTCCAAAGAATATTTTCTTCAAATACATTTTTGTCCCTCGAGACATAAAGATCAGCCTAAAGTAGATCCACACAAACTGTACAATCTGGACTCAACACATTTAGACCAAACAAACACAAGGATTTTTTAATATCGAATTCTAAAATGGATTTATTGACGTTTTAAGTTAAAAAAACTGAGCCGAAATTTGAATTTTTAGGACAATTTTCAGCCCTATCCAGTTTACTTAAAAACTAAATAAGAAATTTAAAATCCTCTCTGTACATTTTTATAACTAATATGTTACAAAAATGAACCAAAAAAATTTAAACCTGGTTCTGTCCATTTTTCAGATTTAAATGCCCCAAATATGTGACATTTGGGACATTTTTATATAAAACGCCTTATTTCTCCATGAAAACATGACATGATGAAAAACTTGTTATATATATTTTTCTTACATTTATGAGACTAAACTACAGAAGAAGTTTACGTTTGATATCTTTAAATATAATGTTTTTCCTGTTTCACCTGCAGCGTCTCACTTTAAGAAATGTATTAACAATTGTAAATTGTAATGTAAACAGCTTCTCGGAGGTTTTGATTAGTTAATTGTAATGTTTTTCGGAGTTTTAACATCTTTATTTGATGTTCAAAAACACACAATATTCCAAGGCGCAAATGGCTATTTTCCTGTCATTTATCTTGAAAAAAACCTCATCTCTCACCTCAGTCTTGTCCATTTTTATTCCCAGACAACAACGTGCACCGGGACAAGCAGTTTGCAAGAATCAATAAAAATCAGAGCTAAAGGACGGGGGCCACATCTGCCTCGTGTCCATAGACCGTACATATCGATGGACTGTGGGACTGTGACGTCACCCATAGAGTTTGGCTCCAGCTAAATGAAGCCAATCGTGGCTAAAGTGGAGCTAGCAGTTATAGCGGCTAAAGTGGAGCTAGCAGTTTTAACAGCTAAAGTGGAGCTAGCAGTTATAGCGGCTAAAGTGGAGCTAGTGGTTATAACAGCTAAAGTGGAGCTAGCAGTTATAGCGGCTAAAGTGGAGCTAGCAGTTATAGCGGCTGTAGTGGAGCTAGCAGTTATAGCGGCTAAAGTGGAGCTAGCAGTTATAGCGGCTAAAGTGGAGCTAGCAGTTATAGCGGCTAAAGTGGAGCTAGCAGTTATAGCGGCTAAAGGGTGTCAACCACACGGACCAATCAGGAGGAGGTTGCTAACGGTTTCCGCCCCTCGGTGGGAGGAGACAGCGGCAACATGCGGCGCTAGCTGTCAATCAAACCTGTTGCTAACACGAGCGAAAACGGCCTCTGGAAAAGGAAGCACCTGATTGGTCAGTTATTATTGTAATAACTTGATTTATGAACAACCAACGAGAAAAAAACACAGGATCATGTGGAGTGAGTCAGACGGATGTTTTAGATCCAGATGTGAGTTTGACTGAAACAGTTACAGAGAAAAGACACCGGGCTAACAGTCCAGTGACATGTACGGTCCATGGTAGTGCCCTCTGACACATGAGGACCCTGTGGGGTGAATGTGTGGTTGGTGGTTGTGAATGTCCTCGAACTCCACACTTTTTCGAGCCAATGCCATGTTTTTTTCGCCCTTTGAGGCCAATACTATTTTACCCTTTTAAACATCGACTAAAGACGTTAAACTGAAAATGTTGTCCATACCGTTGTCATTTTATTCGTATTATCTATGAAAAGTGTGCACACATATGACGTAAAGGGGGACACATCGATGCGGGGGCAGTTCTACCTCTAACCCGGCTCTCGTTCGCAGACGGCCCGGAGTCCGTGCAGCTGAGCGGAAACGCCAAGGTGGAGGTGAACGGTCCGGTGAAGCTGGTGTGCTCCGCCTCCTCCGTCCCGCCGGCCAACTACACCTGGACCTTCAACGGCACCAAGACGACCGTCACCGCCAGCGAGTACGTCATCGACAAGGCGACCTACGCCAACACCGGGTCCTACGCCTGCGAGGCCTACAACGCTCTGACGGGCAAGACCAGCGCCCAGACCCACTTCCTGACGGTCAAAGGTAAGAGCGAAGAGGGGCACGCTGGGTAATGTGTGTGAACAGGCCTCAACTGTCATAAATGTGATAAATAAGACGATAAGGCTGGTAGGTTTGATTATTACAGCGACTAACACCATTTACCGAACCTTAAAGTGTAAAGTATGACAGGTTTTCATGATTTTCTAATTTTGACTTTATTCGGTGTATTAATACCAAGCCTAACCTTGCACATGTGTTTCATTGGAGGGGCCTATTGAACGTGTATTTGGTGGGAGGAGCCTATTGCACATGTATTTGGTGGGAGGAGCCTATTGAACGTATATTTTGTAGGAGGAGCCTATTGCACATGTATTTGGTGGGAGGAGCCTATTGCACATGTATTTGGTGGGAGGAGCCTATTGCATGTGTATTTTGTAGGAGGAGCCTATTGCACATGTATTTGGTGGGAGGAGCCTATTGCACATGTAGTTGGTGGGAGGAGCCTATTGAACGTGTATTTTGTTGGAGGAGCCTATTGCACATGTATTTGGTGGGAGGAGCCTATTGCATGTGTATTTTGTAGGAGGAGCCTATTGCACATGTATTTGGTGGGAGGAGCCTATTGCACATGTATTTGGTGGGAGGAGCCTATTGCACATGTATTTGGTGGGAGGAGCCTATTGCACATGTATTTGGTGGGAGGAGCCTATTGCACATGTATTTGGTGGGAGGAGCCTATTGCACATGTATTTGGTGGGAGGAGCCTATTGCACATGTATTTGGTGGGAGGAGCCTATTGCATGTGTATTTTGTAGGAGGAGCCTATTGCACATGTATTTGGTGGGAGGAGCCTATTGCACATGAATTTGGTGGGAGGAGCCTATTGCATGTGTATTTTGTAGGAGGAGCCTATTGCACATGTATTTGGTGGGAGGAGCCTATTGCACATGTATTTGGTGGGAGGAGCCTATTGCACATGTATTTGGTGGGAGGAGCCTAATGCACATGTATTTGGTGGGAGGAGCCTATTGCACATGAATTTGGTGGGAGGAGCCTATTGCATGTGTATTTTGTAGGAGGAGCCTATTGCACATGTATTTGGTGGGAGGAGCATATTGCACATGTATTTGGTGGGAGGAGCCTATTGCACATGAATTTGGTGGGAGGAGCCTATTGCATGTGTATTTTGTAGGAGGAGCCTATTGCACATGTATTTGGTGGGAGGAGCCTATTGCACATGTATTTGGTGGGAGGAGCCTATTGCATGTGTATTTGGTGGGAGGAGCCTATTGCACGTGTATTTCATGGGAGGGGCCTATTGCACATGTGTTTCGTGGGAGGAGCCAGAAACCGGAGCAGTTGGAGGGGGCAGACACAGGAAGAACAAGGCCCCCGGTCGCCCTGGAGGCCAACCCAGGACCTTCTTGCTGTGAGGCGAGAGCACTAACCACTAACTATTTTCCTAACCTTAACCAAAGTCCTTTCCCCAAACTTAACCAAACTTAAAGGGCCCATGACAGGTTGGACCACTCATTTACCTAAAATGCAGTCAAGATAAATATATTTCAAGTTTTGCTAAAATTCTTTACAAATGTTATCCCGGTTTAACAGTTTTATACGTTTTAATTTCACTTCCTGGTTGTAAACAATGACTTCACACTAGGAAATTACCATAGCAACCACACTGTAAACTGGGCTAAAACTCATCTAATGTCATCAGTTCTTTTACCTGACAAATAAATATATAGCTGAACTTATTTATTTAGTTGAATTAATGTTTAAAGGGTCAAAAAAGTAGTTTATTTTATGTAAATCATGTATAAAGTTTGTCTCCCCAGTGTGACGTCATCAGTTTGTTTACTTCCTGTAATTTTCAACATATTTTTCAACTTTTCTCCACAAACAGCGACCTGATTGGTGTAAAACTATAATTTATATTTACAACAGGTGTTAATGCACTGAATAAAGTCAAAATTAGAAAATCATAAAAACCTGTCATACGCACTTTAACTAAACCCTAAAATTAACCATTTTCCCAACTCCCAACCACAAACTTTTTTCTAACCCCTTGATTTTCCGCAGAGCGTCAGGGATTTGATTTGAAAAAATGTACAATTTGGAATAATTTTATTGAACAAATCACTATTTTGCTGTGTCCAGAACAAACTTCTGCACCAAAAAAGAAAGCAAAACAATCACTATTAATACAATTATCACTTTTGTTTTTACTAAAAGGCAGATTTCTTTTTGTAGGATGTACCATGGCATCTTATCAACCAAAAAAAGTCTGCCAACTCTGAAAAACACTGTCCTAACCTGTATTTTAATCAGTGGGCGAGGCTACCGCGCTCAAATTGAGCCGCCCACTGTAGCTGCCATGTTTGCAATCTGCTGCTGACCACTAGGGGCTGCTGCGGAAGTAGAATTATTCAATGCAAGTCAATGGGGAGTTAGACGTTTCAAAACCTACTTTAGAGCCTGAGGCTCAAAATACGGCTTTGGTCTCAAACGTTAGCTTACGGCTCTGTGACGTTAGCTTACGGCTCTGTGACATTAGCTTACGGCTCTGGGACGTTAGCTTACGGCTCTGGGACGTTAGCTTACGGCTCTGTGACGTTAGCTTACGGCTCTGTGACGTTAGCTTACGGCTCTGTGACGTTAGCTTACGGCTCTGTGACGTTAGCTTACGGCTCTGTGACGTTAGCTTACGGCTCTGTGACGTTAGCTTACGGCTCTGTGACGTTAGCTTACGGCTCTGTGGCGTTAACTACGGCTCTGTGGCGTTAGCTTACGGCTCTGTGGCGTTAAGCTACGGCTCTGTGGCGTTAGCTACGGCTCTGGGGCGTTAACTACGGCTCTGTGGCGTTAGCTACGGCTCTGTGACGTTAGCTTACGGCTCTGTGACGTTAGCTTACGGCTCTGTGACGCTGGTTTACCCGGGGTTTTTAAAAGTTCGTGCATATCTAATGAAGAAGGCGGGCTTTACGCGCCGGAAATGTCAGGGCGCAGCCATACACCTACGAGTGGGCGGTAACCATAGAGACAACGACGGCAGTACGTCAGCAAAAGGCCGCCCCAAAGTCGCCCTCTCCCCGCCTCCCCACCGAGGGGGGAGTGGTGGGGGCTAACCCGCGGCCATTTTGAATTCTCCATGACTGAGCCGCATTTTCATGAAAGGGGCGGAGCCACAACTGTCTGTCCACTATTTTTATGTCTATGATTTTAATGCTACAGTGGGAAAGGTTTGAGATCGACAATGACTTTGGGACAGAAATGGGACGTCTTGGTTTGTAAAAGTGTTTTGTGGTTCCAGCCGAGGGGGAGCTGGACGACTCTTGGTTTGTAAAAGTGTTTTGTGGTTCCAGCCGAGGGGGAGCTGGACGACTCTTGGTTTGTAAAAGTGTTTTGTGGTTCCAGCCGAGGGGAGCTGGGCGACTCTTGGTTTGTAAAAGTGTTTTGTGGTTCCAGCCGAGGGGAGCTGGGCGACTCTTGGTTTGTAAAAGTGTTTTGTGGTTCCAGCCGAGAGCTGGTCGACTCTTGGTTTGTAAAAGTGTTTTGTGGTTCCAGCCGAGGGGGAGCTGGACGACTCTTGGTTTGTAAAAGTGTTTTGTGGTTCCAGCCGAGGGGGAGCTGGACGACTCTTGGTTTGTAAAAGTGTTTTGTGGTTCCAGCCGAGGGGGAGCTGGACGACTCTTGGTTTGTAAAAGTGTTTTGTGGTTCCAGCCGAGGGAGCTGGGCGACTCTTGGTTTGTAAAGTGTTTTGTGGTTCCAGCCGAGGAGCTGGGCGACTCTTGGTTTGTAAAAGTGTTTTGTGGTTCCAGCCGAGGGGAGCTGGGCGACTCTTGGTTTGTAAAAGTGTTTTGTGGTTCCAGCCGAGGGGAGCTGGGCGACTCTTGGTTTGTAAAAGTGTTTTGTGGTTCCAGCCGAGGGGAGCTGGGCGACTCTTGGTTTGTAAAAGTGTTTTGTGGTTCCAGCCGAGGGGGAGCTGGACGACTCTTGGTTTGTAAAAGTGTTTTGTGGTTCCAGCCGAGGGGGAGCTGGACGACTCTTGGTTTGTAAAAGTGTTTTGTGGTTCCAGCCGAGGGGGAGCTGGACGACTCTTGGTTTGTAAAAGTGTTTTGTGGTTCCAGCCGAGGGGGAGCTGGACGACGGCCTGTCAGACGGAGCCATCGCCGGGATCGTCATCGGAGTCTTAGCCGCCGTTGCTCTCGCCATCGGACTCTTCATCTACTGCCGACAGAAAGTGCCGTGAGTACCGCCTTTGCTTCTGTCACTGCTCCTGTCTGCTCCTGTCACTGCTCCTGTCTCCTTTCTGCTCCTGACTCTTAAAATTCTTTATTTTCTACATATTGCCCACAAAATTTTTCTCACATTTTCTAAATTTTTTTCTGTGTTTTCACCAATTTTCCAAAAATTTTTCCCAGATCTTTTCCACCACTTTTCTAGATTTTTTTTCTCAGTAAAACTTTTGTTAAAATGTTCTTAAAATTTTCCTTCAATTATCAAACATTTTTCAATATTTTACAAATGTTTCTATCAATCCTGTCTGCTCCTGTCACTGCTCCTGTCTGCTCCTGTCACTGCTCCTGTCTCCTTTCTGCTCCTCTGACTCTCAAAATTCTTTATTTTCTACGTACTGTCCACAAAATTTTTCTCACATTTTCTATACATTTTTCATCGATTTTCCTAATTTTTTCCCAGATCTATTTCACCAATTTCCCACCACTTTTTCCGGTAAAACTTTTCTTAAACTTTTCTTTCAATTTTCCTTCAATTATCAAACATTTTTCAATATTTTACAAATGTTTCTATCAATCCTGTCTGCTCCTGTCACTGCTCCTGTCTGCTCCTGTCACTGCTCCTGTCTCCTTTCTGCTCCTCTGACTTTCAAAAGTTCTTTATTTTCCACATATTGCCCACAGAATTTTTCTCACATTTTCTACAAATCTTTCTCAGTTTTCATCAATTTTCCTATTTTTTTCCCAGATCCTTTTCACCAATTTTCCACCACTTCTCTACAATTTTTTCCACCAAAACGTTTCATGTTTTTCTTCAATTATCAAACATTTTTCCAATGATTTTACAAATGTTTCTATCAATCCTGTCTGCTCCTGTCACTGCCCCTGTCAGCTCCTGTCACTGCTCCTGTCATCTTTCTGCTCCTTTGAATCCAAAAATGTTTTTTTCTACACATGGTCCACAAAATCTTTCACATTTTCTATAAATTTTCCTCAAAGTTTCCACCAATTTCCCTCAAAATTTTTTAAAATTTTCCTAAATTTTTTCGACAAATTTTCCACTTTTAAAACATTTTTTCCACCAAAACCTTTCCTCAATTTTCCTTCAATTAACCACAATTTTTCCACAAGTTTTTCTACAAATGTTTCTATCAATCCTGTCTGCTCCTGTCACTGCTCCCGTCTGCTCCTGTCTGCTCCTGTCACTGCTCCTGTCTGCTCCTGTCACTGCTCCCGTCTGCTCCTGTCTGCTCCTGTCACTGCTCCCGTCTGCTCCTGTCACTGCTTCTGTCACTGCTCCTGTCACTGCTCCTGTCACTTTTTTGCTCCTTTGACTCTCAAATTTTTTTATTTCTATATAGTCCATAAAAATATTTCTCACATTTTCTACATTTTTTCCACACATTTTCCACCAGTTTTCAATTTTTTCCCACCAAATCTTTTCCTCAATTTTCCTTCAATTATCCAACATTTTTTCACCAATTTTCCAACAGTTTTCAACATTTTTTTCCACCAAAACTTTTCCTCAGTTTTCCTTCAGTTATCCAACATTTTTTCCATGTTTCTATCGACCCTGTCTGCTCCTCGAGGTTAAATGTCCAGTCTGTCTTTTATTGATTGTGAATTATCATATCACTCGGTTCAGCTTCTGTTTCGCTTTGAGTGATTGACAGATGGATTCAACCAATCACAGTGAAGTGTGGATGTCAGAAGTGCAGCGAGGCTTGAAACTGTTTGTGAATTTCGAGACAAATCATAAAAATAATCATTAGTGCAGCTCAATGTAATCCAGCCCGGTCCTTTAGCACAATTAGCACGATTTTTCAAAGAAGTCGTTGTTCATAAATAACAAATCGGACCAAAGCAGTCGCCCCCAGAAGCGCCGTGTGCAAACGCCCCTGTCACGGATCGCCCGAAATGCACGGTTTGTGTTTGGAACGCCGGGAATCCTCCGCCGCGCTGTCAGAGCCGGAGCTGAAGCCTGGTGTTTCCAAACGCCGCGGACACATTCCCCTCATTCCTCGTCCTCGCTGCGACTCACAACACGTCGAGTCGCACCGAGCCCGACACGCCCGCACTCCAGGAAACGACGGAGAGGGGGCGGGGCGGGGCAGGAGGGGGCGGGGCAGGAGGGGGCGGGGCGTCATGGCAGGTTTAATCCACATTCGGTCAGTTCCGGTGGCGGATCGTAACTAAGGACTGTACTTAAGTAAATGTTTAAGGTATCTTTACTTTACTTCAGGTGAACAGGAAAACATCTGACATTTAAAGATATCAACTTGAAACTGGGCACGACTGAATTTGAATTATGTAAACCGATGTTTTTCTTAAATTTATTTATTTTTTCTTCCCTTTTTTAACTTATGTAGTTTTTGTTTTTGTTTATTTTTTTAATCCTCCCAGTTACTCTTTTTTATGTTACTCAATCTATATCCTCACCATGCATTGTGAAAATTAATGAAAATAAATTGATAAAAAAAAAAAAAGAAACATGTAAATTGATTAATCACAGCTAATTGATTATTGAAATAATTGGCAATTCAGTCAAAAAAAATCTCATATTTTTATGCCTGTTGCAATCTAAACATCTTATTGATTATTTAAAAGTTTTATTGCTGGATCAATGAATTTAGACAGTTTAGAGTTATTTTTTGAGCAGCTTGTCACATGATTCATGCAAAACAGATTTGCAACAGACGGAAAATACGTTTACCCCCAGGTTAATTATTAGGTTAAACCCAGCAGGGAATGTATTGCAACCTATTATTTTGTCATCATTATTATCATTATAATTATGTCTTTAGCTCTTAACGTTGTGGGAATATAACGCTTAAAGGCCCTGTACGGGACTTTTACTGTTTTGAAACGTGAATGACAGAACTAGCTTTAGTTAAACTCTTTCCATCAGCCTCATGTATCTCTCACTTTAATGCAGTCTGAAGCTAACAAACATTAGCATAAACTAAGGGTACAAATACAGACAGGGAAAAAGACTGAAAGTGTCAAAAACGCATCTAGAAGTGACAAAAGCATGACTAAATTGACTAAAATGAGACAAAAAAGTGACAAAAAATGACAAAAACTCAATTAAAAATGACAAAAACAAGGCTAGAAGTGAGAAAAACATGGCTAATAGTAACAAAACATGACTAAATTGACTCAAATGTGACTAAAGAGTGAATAAAAGGGACAAAACATGACTAAAAGTGACTAAAAGTCTTTCCATCAGTCTCGTGTATCTCTCACTTTCCTAATGCAGTCCTAAATATTCACCTCCATGAGTTTAGAAGCACGTTTCACCAGTCTCTGAGCCCAGAGCCTGTTTTTCCATCACAGTAATTATTATATCAAGTTATCGTTCAATATATGCACACAAGGTTCAAAACAGTTCATGTTTTTTGACAATAATTTATGTTTAGAAAAAGGGATCATCCTGCTTTATGGTTATTGTATCTGTGACATAAAGTAGCTTCAATATTATTGTTTATATTTTTCTGTAGCAACATGTCGTGCATCAAAGTTTGTTATCATTACAGGGCTAACAGTAAAGCTAACAAACATTGTCATGCTAACGACGCACTACCTGCTTCTCGTGGAATAAAGTGCTCTATAAATAAACGCAGAGAAAGCACTATAGTCGATACTTTTACAATATACAGTTTACTTTATTGCATGTAAAAAACTGGGCACACGTTGAGCTAATTCTGTTTTTCACGTTTCAAAACAGTAAAAATGAGGAACGGCGCCTTTTATACCACTTTCTGGGAATGTTCAGTGCACTTTTAGGAAGCGGTGACTAACGTTAATTGGGGGTTTGTTTGCACATCTTTGGAATGCTTGAATTTGTGCTTTTCAAAGGAATCGTTGACTTTTGCAACACGCTGACATTATCTGTGTTCTCTGTCTGCTGCAGCACAGGCCCTTCTCGAGTTTTTTATGGTGAAGTACAAGCGTTCATAACCACATTCCTGTGATTATTGCGCAGTTGAGTTCTGCATTTACGGCGGTTGGAGGATGTGGTTCTTCCTGTGCGTCGTTTCATCGCTGCAGATCTAAAAGCTTCTGTCAGCGCGAGAGAGAGAGGCGCTTTAAAGTTAGATTTGACCAAAACACAGTTAAAATCGTTGTATTTAAAGCTCAGATTCTGCTACAGTGACTTATTCTGTCTTTTAATCCTGTTCTAACGATGTTCTTTATCAAAAACACGCCTGGAGTTACATTCAGTTGCATTCACGCTGTTTTGAGGAATGTTTATCAGAAAATCCTCTCAGTCCAAGCGTCAAACACACTGCCCGCTGAATTCCTTCTGTCCGGGACGTATTTTCAGACTTCATACGTCATTTATCTGAGAATTAACTTTATTCCGGAAGTTGTCGTGAGAAAAACACGACTAGAAGTGACAAAAATGTGGCTAAAAGTGACAAAAACCCTACGAGAAGCGACAAAAACATGACCATAAGCGGAAAATTTCTATATAGCAAGAAAAACGGGACTAAAAGCGACAAAAATTTGACTAAAAGCGACAAAATTGTGACAAAAAATGACAAAGTGAAAAAAGAACATGACTATGAGCAACAAAAATGCTATTCACCTTATTCCTGAAGCTGCCGTACGCGCCGCCGTCTTGTTTCCGTTGTAGTTCACACGGAGCAGACGAGCTCAACAGAAAAGAAGTTCTACTCGACTAAAAAGACGTTTTCAGGAAATCGTTGCGTTGTGACTTGTTGTTGCTCGTGTTCATTAAACATTTTACACAAATCAATCGACTTTATGTAACATTTTAGCGTCAGACTTTTCCCTCGTTCGTCATTAGCTTTAACAGAGTTCTCGTCAAACTGAAGTGCGTTTACAACAAAAGTGTGTATCTGTGACAAAAAGAGCCAAAAGTGGGCGGGGCTGAATAAGGTGATTATTCCGCTGTTTTTAGTTCTTAAATCATCATTAAACTCGTTCTGGGTGTTTCTGCCTCTGTCTTGAACCGGAGACCGTCCCCAAACGTGGCGGCGTGTCAGGAGCCGCCGAGGGTCAGGTGCGCGCCTGCATTCCTCCGCTTTTGTGTAAACGACCTGCGAAACGTGAGAGCGAGGCCTCTGGGAATCTCACACGACAAAGAGCAGAAGGACACGCCTCTGACTCGCACTGGGCTTCGATCACAAACCTGTTCATCATTGGGTCGTGTTTAAAGGTCCCATATTCTGCTATTTTGCCCTTCACACAGTCTATTCTTAGGGCTTTGTTGATACATTTTCTCGTTGTGTAATATCCATAACATAACAGTTTACAAAAAACACCCATTTCTTGGACTGGCCCCCCTCCTTGCAAAAGCAAACGGCTCCCTCTGAGATCTGACCCCCCCGAACAGAGAGCAGGCTGCCTCCCCCGCCCAACTCGCGCGCCTCCCCCGCCCAACCCGTGCAGAAGCCTAGAGTGGAGATGGTGCATGTGCCGTGTGCTCCGGTAAACAGCGATACACAAACACTGAATAAACCTTTTCTGGTCCTGACGGTGCGTCGTGCTGAGTCCTACGTCCTGGATCTGACCTGGAGTTTGACGTGCTCCAGGGCCTCGACGACGGACGTGCCGTTTGGTAAATAACAAGCTAACTCTTCTATCTGTCGTATCCACCGTGTAATTACTGTGTAGCATTAGCATTAGCTGTTTTTATTCTTCCTGGAGGCGTGGCTTAAACACCGCGTCATCTTAGTGAGGAGCCCCCGTCTGCTGCTCAGCCGAGGGGGACAGAAAAGACAGTTCTCTAGTGAAAACATGAGGGAATCAATCAAAAAACCACTTTGGGCACAACATACGAGGCCCAAATAGCACTGGAGGAAGGTTAGAACCTCTGAAAAGTCCATTTTGCATGTTATGGGACCTTTAAAGTTCACATTTTAAACCCAGGAGAATCGAGACCGACGCAGTGAAGGCTGAACTCATAATTGAAATCACAATCATTTCAAACAGTTACTTTTATATTGTCAAGATTATTCTGTTGAGAAAGAACAGACTGAATATGTTTTATTTGTAATGTTTGAGAAAAGTGCTTTTGCTTCAGGTTTTGAGGCAAAAAAGTGCACTTTTAATTAGAACTACAATAGAAGAAAATTCATTGTATTTTCTGTTAAATTTGTAATTATATATATATGATTAATTAATTGATAGCTGCACAGCCTGGTACTCTGAACACTCTATCACATACATTTTAATTAGGCAGAAAAAAAAAAAAAAAATAATAATAATAAAAATAATAATAAGACGGCACAGACAGATTATTGTTGTTTATTCACCTTATTCCTGAAGTTGTCGTACGCACCGTCGTCTTGTTTCCGTTGTAGTTCACACGGAGCAGACGAGCTCAACAGAAAATAAGTTCTACTCGACTAAAAAGACGTTTTCATGAAATCGTTGCGTTGTGACTTGTTGTTGCTCGTGTTCATTAAACATTTTACACAAATCAATCGACTTTATGTAACATTTTAGCGGCCAGACTTTTCCCTCGTTCGTCATTAGCTTTAACGGAGTTCTCGTCAAACGGAAGTGCGTTTACAACAAAAGTGCAAAAAACTGCAAAAGTGGGCGGGGCAGAATAAGGTGAATATGTTCGTCACATTTCCAGTTTCCTGGAGTTCAAAGGTCACTTGTTCCTGCAGGATTCACTGTGGCACTTGGTCAAACTAAACATTTCATGTCAAACTGTCGTGTCCCGCCGTGTTTTTGTTGCTTTATTGTCCAGAATAACGTCAGATTTAAGACACGTTTATTACCAGGTTGTTAGCATGTAGGCTAATTTCAGTGCTAATCGCTAACAGTAAAAATGCACTTGCACAGGTGTGATGTGTCTAACTCTGCTCTGGTGTTGTGACGTTTGGAGGCTAACGCTAACTCTCCCATTGAAAACGCATTAGTGCTAACTCATGGAATGGTAGCGGGCAACACTGGCAGGGTCCACAAAAGCAGTTGTTGTGCAGAAGAAGAATAAGACGTGACATTTCGTGGAGGACATTGTGGCGCTTCAAAAAATTCAGCTTTTGTTGCCATCTGCGTCCTTTCAATGGAATTTCAGTTTTATTAATCCAGGATTCACAAGCAGCAGCTCAATAGTTAAAGGGCCCATGGCAGGTCGGACAACTCGTTTGACAAAAATGCAGTTAAGATAAATATATTTCAAATTTTGATAAAGTACTTTACAAATTTTATCACGGTTTAGCAATTTTTTTCCTTTTTAGTTTGACTTCCTGGTTGTAAATGATGACATCACACTAGGAAATTACCATAGCAACCACACTGTACACGGGGCCAAAACTCAGTTGATGTTACAGACTTTTTTATTTTACGAATAAAAATATATGTGAAAGCCTTTATTTTGTCGAATCAATGTTTAAAAAAAGATAAAAAAAAGTTGTGTAAATTATGCACGACCTTTGCTCCCCAGTGTGATGTCATCAGTGTGTTTACTTCCTGTTATTTTCAACATATTTTTTCAACTTTTCTCCACAAACGGCTACGTGATTGGTGTAAAACTAAAATGTATTTGTACAACTGGTATTAATGCACCAAATAAAGTCAAAATTAGACAATGATGAAAACCCGTCATACGCCCTTTAACGCTCGAGTTGGCGCAGGTTTATCTTGTGTTTTGCTCCGTCCTGCGCTTCAGACGGAGCGTAATCCCGCGTTTATAATCGTGGGACACCTGGGAGTCCGATAAACGGCGGTGCAGAGCTGTGTTGGACGTCGCACTCGTCCACAGTCTCTTTCTTCGCTCAGTTTTCGGTGCGTTTTCTGTCCTAAAAGAGCGGCCTGTGCTCGCTGTGTCAGGGGTACGAGCCGCGCCCCAAAGGGTTCAAACCCCAGGAGCGGTGTGTCCCGAGGAGCTCAGCGGAGGGGCGGTTGTCGTGGTGATGAGTTATCTTGGCCCCGGACAGGTGTGTGTTTGACTGGACTCCCTTCCCTCCCCCTCTGACTCCCCCTCCCCTCCCCCCGCCCTCCCCACTGTGATCTGAGCAAACAGTATGAGGTCATCGTGAGCTCTCAGTCATGTGACCAGTGAGTCATGTGACCGGAGCCCGAGGCCGAGGAGGATTGACGCCTTCAAACGAGTTGTGTTAGTCTTGAGTTAGTCCTGGTTTAGTCCTGGTTTAGACCTGCTTTAGACCTGGTTTAGACCTGGTTCAGTCCTGGTTTAGACCTGGTTCAGTCCTGGTTTAGACCTGGTTTAGACCTGGTTTAGACCTGGTTTAGACTTGGTTCAGTCCTGGTTTAGTCCTGGGTTAGACCTGGTTCAGTCCTGGGTTAGACTTGGTTCAGTCCTGGTTTAGACCTGGTTCAGTCCTGGTTTAGACCTGGTTCAGTCCTGGTTCAGACCCGGTTCAGACTCGGTTCAGTCCTGCTTTAGTCTCGGTTCAGTCCCGGTTCAGACCCGGTTCAGACCCGGATCAGTCCTGGTTTAGACCTGGTTCAGTCCTGGTTCAGTCCTGGTCCAGTCTCAGTTTAGACCTGGTTCAGTCCTGGTTCAGCCCTGGTTCAGTCCTCATCCAGTCTCAGTTTAGACCTGGTTCAGACCTTGTTCAGACCTGGTTCAGTCCTGGTCCAGTCCTGGTTCAGTCCTGGTTCAGACCTGGTTCAGTCCTGGTTCAGTCCTGGTCCAGTCCTGGTTCAGACCTGGTTCAGTCCTGGTTTAGACCTGGTTCAGTCCTGGTTCAGTCCTGGTCCAGTCTCAGTTTA
The DNA here is from genome assembly GCA_019453435.1 of Rhinogobius similis. Classification (NCBI taxonomy): domain Eukaryota; kingdom Metazoa; phylum Chordata; class Actinopteri; order Gobiiformes; family Gobiidae; genus Rhinogobius; species Rhinogobius similis. Next base: position 1,849,184 of record CM033635.1, on the reverse strand, counting down.
GACCTGGTTCAGTCCTGGTTCAGCCCTGGTTCAGTCCTGGTTCAGTCCTGATCCAGTCTCAGTTTAGACCTGGTTCAGACCTGGTTCAGACCTGGTTCAGTCCTGGTCCAGTCCTGGTTCAGTCCTGGTTCAGACCTGGTTCAGTCCTGGTTTAGACCTGGTTCAGTCCTGGTTCAGTCCTGGTCCAGTCTCAGTTTAGACCTGGTTCAGTCCTGGTTCAGCCCTGGTTCAGTCCTGGTTCAGTCCTGATCCAGTCTCAGTTTAGACCTGGTTCAGACCTGGTTCAGACCTGGTTCAGTCCTGGTTCAGTCCTGATCCAGTCTCAGTTTAGACCTGGTTCAGACCTGGTTCAGACCTGGTTCAGTCCTGGTCCAGTCCTGGTTCAGTCCTGGTTCAGACCTGGTTCAGTCCTGGTTCAGTCCTGGTCCAGTCCTGGTTCAGACCTGGTTCAGTCCTGGTTTAGACCTGGTTCAGTCCTGGTTCAGTCCTGGTCCAGTCTCAGTTTAGACCTGGTTCAGTCCTGGTTCAGCCCTGGTTCAGTCCTGGTTCAGTCCTGATCCAGTCTCAGTTTAGACCTGGTTCAGACCTGGTTCAGACCTGGTTCAGTACTGGTCCAGTCCTGGTCCAGTCCTGGTTCAGTCCTGGTTCAGTCCTGGTTCAGACCTGGTTCAGTCCTGGTTCAGTCCTGGTCCAGTCCTGGTTCAGTCCTGGTTCAGTCCTGGTTCAGACCTGGTTCAGTCCTGGTTCAGTCCTGGTTCAGACCTGGTTCAGTCCTGGTTCAGTCCTGGTTCAGTCCTGGTTCAGTCCTGGTTCAGTCCTGGTTCAGTCCTGGTCCAGTCCTGGTTCAGTCCTGGTTCAGTCCTGGTTTAGTCCTGGTTTAGTAACCTGCTCTTCTTCTTCAGTGCTTGTTATGGTCCGACCACATTCTTGCCTCTCTGAGCTGTCAGTCAATCGCAGGGGGCGGGACTTCCTGTTTCTTTAAAGGAGGTCATTGGTCTGTTTGGATTTGAACGACAAAATGTCATTTGAAGAACAAACGTTAAACAGAAAAGCACCGTGTGGTCAGAATCC
>CM033635.1:1745613-1843113 GCA_019453435.1 Rhinogobius similis | reverse complement strand
CCGTTCCACATCCCGCGTAAGCGCTGAGCAGGTGTGCGCCTCAGCTCCGCCCCGCCGTCCCGGGTCCGCCCCTGCATTTATCTGATGTTTTAAGCTCCACCACATCTACATTCAGTCTCAGTGCCTTAATATCAGGTCTGTGCTGCACCAAAATGTTAGTTATTTAGGTTGGAATTGTAGAAAATCTGAAATGTGCTGTAAATAGTACTTATCAGGACAATGTGGGCCAGTTCACCAGGAAGACTAAGGGCCCAGAAAAATTGGTCTGTGGGCCGCATTTGGCCCCCAGGCCTGAGTTTGGACATGCCTGGTCTAAGGATTTCATTTTATTAATGCTTGTGTTGACAGTGAAAAAGACAATTGTAGTTGCACGAACGACAAACTTTCATTGAATCTACATTTGTTGTCTTTTCCGTGGATCCCGTGCACGTCCGTTTCCAGCTCCTCCTCCAGCGTTGTGTGGACGGGCGGAGACAGACTCCATCCAGGAGGCGAGAGTCTCTAAAGCAGAGGTGGTCTGCAGAGAAGCATGACGTGGAATCTCCCTGTCAGAGGAACTATTCACCTTACTCTGCCCCGCCCACTTTTGACGTTTTTTGCCACAGATACGCACTTCTGTCGTAAAGTTTAAAATACAAAGAGCAAAGTGCAAAGTGTAAAGTTTAAAATACAAAGTGCAAAGTGCAAAGTGTAAAGTTTAAAATACAAAGTGCAAAGTGCAAAGTGTAAAGTTTAAAATACAAAGTGCAAACACTAATCGACACTAAAACTAGTCTCGAAACTAGATACTCATTTGAGCAAGAATCGATACTAAACAGATCCTTTTACGAACAGAACTGAATCTTTCATGAACAGTTTTAGAATCATCTTCATCTCATAAATATAAATCCACAACGTTTAATACAGAAAGTGCTATTATTTTGTGTTAAAAGCGTCAGTGTCTAAAACCTTGACCTTAAAAAGCGCCTTTGTATTTGTCCTCGTGAGCTCAAACTCAAGTGTATTTCTTTATATTGAATTGAGTTTGAAACACTAGAAGCGCCTTTTTATTTCTCTTCTTTTGTTCGTGTTTTATTCACTCATTTTGTCGTGTCTAAACTGTTGTGTGTTTGTGTTTTTCAGAGTGGAGTCTCCGTATTAAAGACGACCTCAACGACCTCCTGGTGAGGATTTATTCTGTTTGAATTTAGTTTATTTGAATTATTTTTTATTTTAATTATTTCATTTGTTAATTACATTTGTATTCTATTTTCATTTTATTTATTTTTTTCTATTTTTATTATTGTTTAATTATTTTACTTCCTTTTCATCTTTTTTTGCGTAAAGTTACTTCCTGGTTGAACATGAGTTTGAGTCAGTTACCGTAGCAACCAGACGTAAGCACGGGCCGACATCCGTAAACATCACACAATTGTCTTGATTTGACAAACAATAATCCCTGGTAACGCTTTATTTTGTTGAATGACGTCAGAAGAACGTGTCAGTCGCCTGTGAATTGTCTCCGTGTTCACAACGACGCGTCGCTTTTTGATGACATCACTGAGGGATTCAGCTTTAGAACTCAGCACCACTTGTAGTATTTTTAATTAAACTTCTATTTTTCTTCACAGACTGCAACTTCACGAACGTAAAACTATAATAAACAATCGCGACAGGTTCCCAAACTAAGCCAGAATGAGAACATTTCGAGAAACTTCAAACATATGGACTTTAATATTTGCAAAATTTAGTAAGAACCAAAAACGCTAAACGTCAGTCTAACTCATAGAGCTATAATAAAACCTGGAAGATGAATCCAAAATGGCCGCCCTGTTCCTCCCTGTGGCCTGAGCTCATTGGTTCATGACCCCAAAAAATTTCTTACTTCCGCATTTACTTCCTGATACGGAGGCGGCCATCTTTGCTTTAGGGCACCACGTGACCACAATCCCCCATGATGCTTTGAGCGACGTGAACGACCAGCAGCTGCAGGTCTTTGTGTTAGCGTTAGCTTGTGTGATTGTAATTGTGTTCTTCATGTTAGACACACGTGAAGCGTCTGAAATGAAATAAAATACAACTTACAGGTGTCTCTAGTCGAGCCTTTTCCACAAGCTTCTGTTTGTATCGTCCGACGCTCGTTCATGTGACTCACACATGTTTGTGTGACGTCACTTCAGATAAAAACGGTAATTTCTGTGATTTTAGAAACGGTAGAAAAGAACATTTCCTTCTATTTTATTGAAATACTGATAATAATTCAGTCCTGTCTGTGATTATAATGTGACATTTTAGAAAAAGGCTGGTTCCAAGAGGCTGCAGTACCTCACACGACCACTAATCAATCTGGGACACAGACAGAGGGGGCGGGGCTTGTCCAGTTCATTTAATACATCCATGGTCTAACTTCATTCTGTGCCACTAATTTAACTGCCCTTCCTCTTCCTGCTCTGCGTAGGACAAACTGGACCTGTACTGACGTCTCCTGCTCCTGACGGACTACATTACCCACGATGCACCACTCTCTCTGCGGCCGCCGCTCAGGACAAACGAGAGACGACGTGAACTTCCGAAACCCCGAGACACTGGACGCTAACGCTTTTTGGATGATTCTTTTTCGAGCAGAACTACACTTCCCATGATCCTTTTCTAATCTCGCTGTTGTTTTTTTTTTTTGTTTTTTTTCTTGCCGCTGGATGCTACGACTCCGCTTTAAAGGGACTTGGATCTTCGTTTCGCCGGAAGACGTGTTACTCGGTGGGACGCTCGGTGGCAGTGAGGACTCGCTCTCGTTTTGATGAACTCTTGGCGTTTCGGAGGGGTTTTTGACCTCAGAATTACCTCACGTTAAAACCAAAAATCCATCCGTCGAAAAAGGAAAAAGCCACTCGTGTTGGTCGCCGTGTGATTGTTCGATGATTGTGAACTGTCCCCTGTTCTTCACCCAGTGGGATCTGCTGAGGTTCTCCTGGAACGACGCACGGATTTTCTGCTCCAAGTGCTTCTCATTTGACTAAAACTACGTCACAGAAACACGTCGAAAACACTCGAGTTAAAGGGCCTATGGCGGGTTAGACTTCTCATGTCACTAAAATACAGTGAAGATCAATATATTTAAAGTTTTGCTAAAAAATAATTATATATTTGATCATTTTTAGCAATTTGTTTAGTTTTGTAACATCACTTCCTGGTTGTAAACGATGACATCACACTAGGAAATGACTCTGCACACTCGGCTAAAACTCGGAGATTTTTTGTCCGACAAATCAAAATACACGTGAACACCTTTATTTTGTTGAATTAATGTTTTAAGGGTAAAATAAGTTGTTCATTTTGGGTAATTTATGCATAACCTTTGGACAGAATGAGTGTGATGTCATCAGCTTTTTACTTCCTGTAATTTTTAAACAGATTTTTCAACTTTTCTCCACAAACCATGACTTGATTGGTGTAAAACAATAATTTTTTATGTATAATACGTATTAATACATCAAATAAAATCAAAATTAGAAAATCGTTAAAACCTGTCATAGGCCCTTTAAAGCTGGATTTTTACACTACAGAACCGGAAGTAGGTTTTTAAATCTCATTCCTAGCCTTTGACACGTCGTTAAAATTCACATGCATCATTTTCGGTCCCGTGCACGGCTTTAAAACAGACGAAAAAGTGAAATGTGGAGGACCGCCCAAGCACAGCCAATCAGAGCGCAGTGTTTAGCTCTTACTCTGAGACAAAATGCTTTATTATTAGACACAAACAGCACGCAGACGTCTCATTTTTACAGGATACTCTTTGATGGAAAACACAAAATGCACAAACGTACACCCAAAAAAGTCCGGTAACACTGCTTTAAACAGCTTTTGTGACTCAATCAAATCAAACAAGGACCAAAGCAAGTCTAAATTACACAAAAATGAACCTTTATTTTCTTAGATGAATGTTTGACGGGTCAGAAAATGTGTTCCTTGTGCGTCAAGTGCATTTGGCCTGACTTATATGAATGACGTTCTGTTCTGTTCAGTGGATTCTATCAGTGAGCGGTGAAAAAACTAAAGTCGAGGGTGAGGGATGACCTTTTCTCCTGTGAAAGCTCAAAATACAACTAAAATGTGAAAAAAACGGACCAAAATAAAGCAAACGGTTGTGTAAAAGCAGATTTCCAGCGCCCCCTGCAGCTCACATGTGTCACAGACTTTGGGCTCACGCACAGTTGAACTCATGACTTTTCTTTCTTTAAATAAAATGTTTCTGAGTCTTTTGTGTCGAGGAAATTCATTTTTGAAGCGTCTTAAGGCCAATTCATACTTCATAAGAAGTACGAACTTTGTTCGTGCGCCTCAGGCTGTAAGAACAAGAACAAAGTTCGTTTCGGCTCTGGCATTCATACTTCAGCTCAAACGCCGCAGCCGAACTCATTCAGACCCCGCCCCCCGTGATCCCCAACAACTGTGTCCACGCTGTTTCTATGGAGATTGCCATCGCTGACAGCTCAGCTGATATCGTTTTAGTAATAGCAGATGTAGTTTTTGAGTGGATGAGAGAGGAGGAGGAAGAAGAGAGGATGATGTTTGAAGATGAAGAGGATGACAACCTGCTTCTTTTACATGCGCTGGCCGAGGAGACAGAACGAAATGAGTGAAGACGGCATGTTTGGCCGCTAAATACGACGCGGGTCGTACAGGGCCAATACAGTCTGCTCGTTCAACAAATGCGGGAGATAGATGAGGAGAGGCACTTTTCGTACTTCAAATGTCAGCCCGTCGGTTTGACCACCTTGTCCTTAGGATAACACTATTTCTCCAACATGCGCCCAAGGAAATTTACCCCGCCCCTTTTGAAAAACTGGCCAATCAGAGCCTAGTTGACGCATAGCTCTGCCGAACAAAGTTCTGCTCAGCTGAAGTGCCAAGAGCAGGCTGCGAGAACAGCCGAACAGAGGCTGTAAGAACAAAATGACGTCATTTTGTTCTTACAGCCCGAGGCGTACGAACAAAGTTCGTACTTCTTATGAAGTATGAATTGGCCTTTAATGTCTGAGCTAGAGAGAACGTCGCCATGGTAACCCGTAGTAACCCATAGCAACCAGCGTCCAGCTCCGGTGGCCATCTTGTGTCGTCAAATTCTCGTAAAAAACACAAACAAACGAACACGGAGCTGGACTTTTTAATCGTAATTTTGTAATAAATACTTTGCTAATTTGACTTTTTTGTCTTTATACTTTATCTAGCGCTCATGTTCTACCAAACTAATGTGAAAAAAAATCAGGATTTTTTTTGCTATGGGTTATAAACTCTTCATAAACTTTCAAAAAACAAACAAAATTGGCCAAAAATGCTGGTAAAATGTGTTGATTTGCTTTTTTGTTTTGCTCAAATTAACTTTTTTACTGTAAAATGGAAACAGAAAGTTTCTCGTTTCTCACCGTTGCTGCGTTAGCTTGTTTGCTAATGGCAGCTGGAGATTTAGGACATTTCACCTGACGCAAAACAGCACATCTCCTCAACAAAGAGACTCAGAAACCTGTGATTTTTAGGAGAGGAAAGTTCAACTGTGTGCGATCCCAAAGTCTGTGTCAGTGATAAATCAGTGTTCCTGCTGTTTATCTGTTTTTATACAACTGTTTACTTCATTTTCTCCTCGCACATGTCAGACACAAACTTAATATTTATCAGAGTTGTAGACTTTTATATTTGTTATCAGACTATCGCAGCTTTTCCACATTTGAGTCGTGTTTTGAGCTTTGAACGTGTCACTTTTCTCCGCCGAGTTTTGTTTAAAATTCAGAACATCGTGACGTCGTCTGCACAAACTCAAGAACTCAGTGTTGCTTCCTGTTACTTTTTCAACTTTTCCTCACAAATTGACACTTGTCTGGTGCGTAAAAACTTAAAAACATGTGCAGAGCAGGGGACACTAAACCTCTTTTCTTTATGAATCTGAACTTTTGTCGTTTTTAATTTGATGTTTGCTGTTTTTGTGCATAAGATGCGTTTTGTTGTAGTGTTTTTATGTTTTTAAAGGTCACTCGTTCAGTCCCAAACACAAACCCCAGACCAGATTTAACCGATGGGTTTATGAAGCGCAGATGAAGCAGAACATTATGACCTCCTGCTCCAGAGCCAGAACTGTGGGCGCGCTTTAGTCCTGGTTTAGTCCTGCTTTAGACCTGCTTTAGACCTGGTTTAGACCTGGTTTAGTCCCGGTTTAGACCTGGTTCAGACCTGGTTTAGTCCTGGTTCAGTCCTGGTTCAGACCTGGTTTAGTCCTGGTTTAGTCCTGGTTCAGACCCGGTTTAGTCCTGGTTTAGTCCCGGTTTAGCCCTGGTTTAGTCCTGGTTTAGACCTGGTTTAGACCTGGTTCAGACCTGGTTTAGACCTGGTTCAGACCTGGTTTAGACCTGGTTCAGACCTGGTTTAGTCCTGGTTCAGACCTGGTTTAGACCTGGTTCAGACCTGGTTTAGTCCTGGTTTAGTCCCGGTTCAGACCTGGTTTAGTCCTGGTTTAGTCCCGGTTTAGTCCTGGTTCAGACCTGGTTTAGTCCTGGTTTAGTCCCGGTTTAGACCTGGTTTAGTCCTGGTTTAGACCTGGTTCAGACCTGGTTTAGTCCTGGTTTAGTCCTGGTTTAGTCCTGGTTTAGTCCTGGTTTAGTCCTGGTTTAGTCCTGGTTCAGACCTGGTTCAGACCCGGTTTAGTCCTGGTTCAGTCCTGGTTCAGACCCGGTTTAGTCCTGGTTTAGTCCCGGTTTAGCCCTGGTTTAGTCCTGGTTTAGACCTGGTTTAGACCTGGTTCAGACCTGGTTTAGACCTGGTTCAGACCTGGTTTAGACCTGGTTCAGACCTGGTTTAGTCCTGGTTCAGACCTGGTTTAGACCTGGTTCAGACCTGGTTTAGTCCTGGTTTAGTCCCGGTTCAGACCTGGTTTAGTCCTGGTTTAGTCCCGGTTTAGTCCTGGTTCAGACCTGGTTTAGTCCTGGTTTAGTCCCGGTTTAGACCTGGTTTAGTCCTGGTTTAGACCTGGTTCAGACCTGGTTTAGTCCTGGTTTAGTCCTGGTTTAGTCCTGGTTTAGTCCCGGTTTAGACCTGGTTTAGTCCTGGTTTAGACCTGGTTCAGACCCGGTTTAGTCCTGTTTTAGTCCTGCTTTAGTCCTGGTTTAGTCCTGTTTTGGACTTGCTTTAGTCCTGGTTTAGTCCTGGTTTAGTCCTGGTTTAGTCCTGGTTTAGTCCTGGTTCAGTCCCGGTTCAGTCCCGGTTCAGACCTGGTTCAGACCCGGTTTAGTCCTGGTTTAGTCCCGGTTTAGTCCTGGTTTAGTCCCGGTTCGGTCTCTGACAAACAGCAGGTCGTGATGATGTTCAGGTTCAGATGTTGAATCTGTGAGAAGTTATTTAAACCAAGCCTTTGTACATTTATTGTATATAATGTGTGATTGTACAAACCATTGATACAAAAACAATAAAAGTCAAGGTCCAACACTCTTCACGTGTAAAGATCATTTCACTTCAGTCGCTGTTGGTCGTGTTGAATCTGAACGTTACTCATGAATGTTCAATGTTTTGTGCCTTAAGGTTTAGAATGAAAACTATTTAAGTCGAGACGCTGCAGGTGAAACAGGAAAACAATCTGAAATTTAACGATATCAATTGGAATATTATCCTGTTGTTTAGTCACACAGAAGAAAGAAGGAGAAGAAATGTATTACATGTTTAAGTGTAAAAACTGCAAGAATTACACATATTTGGGACATTTAAAACTTAAAAATGGACAGAACCAGGTTTTGTTTTGCTTTTAGTCGTGTTTTTGTCGCTTTTAGTCACGTTTTTGTCACTTTTAGTCGCGTTTTTGTCGCTTTTAGTCGCGTTTTTGTCACTTTTAGTCGTGTTTTTGTCACTTTTAGTCCTGTTTTTGTCGCTTTTAGTCGTGTTTTTGTCACTTTCAGTCGTGTTTTTGTCGCTTTTAGTCGTGTTTTTGTCGCTTTTAGTCATGTTTTAGTCACTTTTAGTCATGTTTTTGTCACTTTCAGTCGCATTTTTGTCGCTTTTAGTCACGTTTTTGTCGCTTTTAGTCGTGTTTTTGTCACTTTTAGTCGCGTTTTTGTCACTTTTAGTCGTGTTTTTGTCACTTTTAGTCGTGTTTTTGTCACTTTTAGTCGTGTTTTTGTTGCTTTTAGTCGTGTTTTTGTCACTTTTAGTCGTGTTTTTGTCGCTTTTAGTCGTGTTTTTGTCACTTTTAGTCATGTTTTTGTCACCTATAGTCGTGTTTTTGTCACTTTTATTCGTGTTTTTGTCACTTGTAGTCAAATCCTTGTGTTCGTTTGGTCTAAATGTGTTGAGTCCAGATTGTACAGTTTGTGTGGATCTACTTTAGGCTGATTTTTATGTCTCGAGGGACAAAAATGCATTTGAAGAAAACAATGTCAGAGAAATCTATGGATGAAGTGGATTCAATGGAAGAATCGAACATCAGGAGCAGATTGGTTTGTTGTTTCCACATGAAAGTCCAGATGTGAGAGAGAAAACTGAACAAAAAATAAAAAGAGTTTTGCCTGTAGAGCCTCGCCTTAAGGTGTTTAAACGGCTACGATGAGAGATTGATCCTGTCACGCGGCTAAATTCCTGGTGGAGAATGTGCCACGGCGCCACCTGCTGCCTCTGTGGAGTTTTGCCAGGAATTTTAATGCCAGGAATGTCAAAAATTGAATGAAAATTAAACTTATCGATCTCTACGAAGACAAACGGGTCAAGATGCAGACGAGCCCTCTCACAGATTATGTTTAGAAATGCAAAAACAGACAACTCCGGTTTGAAAATGTGTCAAAAAGTCTGTTAATCCCGTCTTCTACACGTATTATTCAGAACAGGATGGGATGGTATTACCTTTGGCGATTTTATCCAATGGCATTGATCTGTTTTTGCAGATGCTCTTCGGTCGTGTGTTGTTGTTCTTGTTGACAGATGACGCACATGCTCCGAGCTCGTTTCTTCCGGTTCTTCTGCCATCGTCTCGGGGCCCGGTCAGTTTGACGGGGCGGCTCCCTCAGACTGACACTGCCCCCTTGTGGAGAGGCGAGTCCCGGGCGTGAGCCGAGGCAGACGCCCCCTCGTCTCGGTTGATGGTCCACACGCCTCGTCTGTTGTACTTCTGCAAAAGTAAAGGCAACGCAAGAAGATTTTGTCACGTTCTTTATGTTTATGCAACAGTAAAACACTAAGTACTGTTTCTCCTGGATGACTCTGATCTATTTGTGCATCGTTCTATCTGTGGCCCTTGAGCTGAAGGTCTGTGGCCCCTGAAGGTCACTATCTGTGGCCCCTGAAGGTCACTATCTGTGGTCAGTGATGGACCTGATCCTTTCCTGGAAACAACAGCTGATCAGAGACACCTTCTTTTTTTGCATCGACTCAGAGCCGCTCTCAATAAGAACACACGTTTGTCAAGGCGTCCTTTTAGTGCTAAACTTAAAGGGCCTATTACGGGTTGGACGACTCATGTCACTAAAATACAGGTAAGATAAATATATTCAAAGTTTTGCTAAGAATAATTATACATTTTTTCATTTTTAGCTGTGTTTTTAGTTTTGTAATATCACTTCCTGGTTGTAAATGATGACATCACACTAGGAAATTACTTCGAACACTTGGCTAAAACTCGGCTAATGCCACAGATTTTTTGGTCCGACAAATCAAAATATATGTGAACACCTTAATTTTGTTGAATTAATCTTTTAAGGGTAATTTAAGTTGTTGATTTAGTGTACATTATGCATAACCTTGGATGAAGTGAGTCTCCCAGTGTGATGTCATCCGTTTTTTACTTCCTGTAATTTGAAACTGATTTTTCAACTTTTCTCCACCAACTACAACTTGACTGGTGTAAAACAGGATTTTTTATGTACAATACGTATTAATGCACCAAATAAAATCAAAATGAGAAAATCGTTAAAACCTGTCATACGCCCTTTAAACTACAACCATAGACGACAAAAACAATCACAGTCGTATATCAATATTGATCATGTTTCTCCAGAATGTTCAGACCGACTATAAACGTGAACAGACATTTTAGAACAAATCAAAGTGGAAAAAAATAATTAACCATTTCTGATATCAATATTACACTTTACCCATAAATATTCTCAATCTGAAGCCTTCACTCTCCACATTTTACCTTTAAACATGTACTTAAAGTCTGAATGTTCAATAGAATTCATCGTTTGCCGGTGCTTGATGATTGCGCTCTCCGTTTGTTCGTGTGCAGTGGATTCTAAACCTGCTCAGAGCGCGTCCTCACTTTAGATTTTATCACCGTGTTACCAGGAAGTGCCTGACGCCGCAGAACCATCGAGTCACGGTGTGTGGTTTCTGCAGGTTTCTGTGTCAGAGTTTCTATTGGGTAACACTTTATAATAACTGCACTTATTCATGACTTAATAAAGCATGAACTAAGACTTAATTCATAATCAACAAATAGTTTATTAAGACTGATTCAGGCTTAGTCACTATTTAACAAATATTCGAACCCTAGTTTCTAACTCTAACCTTAATTAACCTTTTAAAACCCACCGTCCCTGATCAGGGACAGTTTTCGAGTTTTTACATACATGCGTCATTCATTAAAAACAAATGTTTTCAATACAGACATGTTATATGTCATTTGAAAGCTTAGAGTCACCACTAAATGTCTAAAATGTTCAATCCTCGCTAAATCACCTCACAAAATACTTGTAAGTTATCAAACTGTAACATAACCAAACTGTTAGTCTCGCATTTCTTACCTTTCGTTGGCTCCTCAAGACGCAAACAAAATCCAATCCAGAAGTGTGTGCACTCTTTCTGCCCATCACAGTCCACAAAATAAGAATATCCAGTTGTTATTTCAAATAATATAATCCATTTGTTGATATCCACCCGTAAACGCATCTTCTTCATTTGACAGTAACACAAAAGCAATAAAAACATAACTTTTGCGCATCACTTTACACAGATATCTTCGGCTTGAGCGGTTCGGCTTGGGTATGGTCGTTTTCTACTCAGTCTTGTCTTCAAAACGAGCCTATCCGTGCAATTTTCCGTCGAGTACTTCCAGAGGGAGAGCCCTTTGAACAAAGCGAACGCATCCATTTTGACACGCGAGGAGCGTCAGCTCCGCGTGCGTAATGGCGTCACAGCCTGCAATGCCATTGGTGATTCAGTAAGTCAATCACATATTCTTCTAGCCAATCACCACAGCTTTCAAAAGAGGGGCGGGACATGCCGGTTCATTGAGGCCAAGATCTGCTTTTTACGTGCGTAAAGAGACCAAGACATCATTTTACGCATCATTTACGCAGCGGAACGTCTGTACGCACGACCTGCCTTTGATTTGAGGAAGTTTATGAAAAAAATAATCTATAATGGATATTTATAGTCACCAAAATGACCAAATGGGTCATTAGAGTGGCAAAATGCATGAAAAGCAGTTTGGCACATTTGGCACAGAGAAGAACCTCTTGTTCGGATTAGGGTTATTTCATACAAAAAGCTGCTCAACATCAAAATGGTTGAATCTAGAAGTCTGAAATTTCACACAGTTGTTGTCAACAAGGTGGATAACTGCTGTGGGGAGTGTCAATAGCACAGCATGAAGTATGTCTTCAGGAAGACATTTTTATTTTCTCTTTTTTTTTTCGAGACCAAAAAAACGACTTTTGGGGTGTGTTTGAACAGGTGTACTGCCAGTTGTGTTTCACTCAGACAAATCTAATGCACAGATTCTGAAACTAGAAGGTCTTAGCTTTCAAATGACACATCATACAAGTCTATAGACTGTAAGTTTGCCATGCAATAAGCTTTTTCATTTGGGTATGTACTTTTCGAGAAAAACTGCCAAAATGAGGTGGGTCTTCGTTACTAATAATGAATTGTGTTTAATAAACGATATATTTATTATTATTTAAGGAAAGATGCTGCAGGTGAACAGGAAAAACCTTAAATTTAAAGATATCAATGTTAAACTTCTCCTGTAGTTTAGTCACATAAATGTAAGAAAAAAAATGTGTTACACGTTTTTCATCGTGTCATGTTTTCATGTAGAAATAAGGCGTTTTATGTGAAAAAAATTGCCAAAAATCCACACGTTTGTGACATTTAAATCTGAAAAATGGACGGAACCAGGTTTAAATTCAAATTTCGCCTCATTTTTTTGACTTAAAACTTCAATAAATCAGTTTTACAATTAAATATAAAAAAAATCCTTCTGTACGTTTTGTCACAATCTTGTTGAGTCCAGATTGTAAAGTTTGGTGCAGGATCTACTTTAAGGCGGATCTTTATGTCTCGAGGAAGAAAAATGCAGTTTAATTTAAGAAAACAACTTTTTTGAGTTTGTCGCTTATAGTCGCGTTTTTGTCGAAAATTGTAACAAAAAAGTCGTTTGTAGTCATGGTTTTGTTGCTTTTTGTGTGTTTTTTCATTTTTAGTCACATGTTTGGTGTTTTTTTTGTTGTTGCATTTTTTCACTTTTAAGTCAAGTTTTTGTTCCTTTTAGTCATATTTTTGATGTTTTTATTTGCGTTTTTTCACTTTTAATCCAGTTTTTGTCACTTTTAGTCAAATCCTTGGGTGTTTGGTCTAAATGTGTTGAGTCCAGATTGTACAGTTTGTGTGGATCTACTTTAGGCTGATCTTTATGTCTCGAGGGACAAACATACATTTGAAGAAAACAATGTCAGAGAAATCTATGGATGAAGTGGATTCAATGGAAGAATCAAACATCAGGAGCAGATTGGTTTGTTGTTTCCACATGAAAGTCCAGATGTTCAGAAAGAAACTGAACTGAAAAAAAAACAAAAACTTTTGCCTGTAGAGCAGGGGTGTCCAAACTTAGACCAAGCGGAGGGCCACAATTAAATCATGAAACGTTCAAAAAAGTTGCATTAATCTGATTTTTAAAGCACCACCGCACCTAAATTCAGTCTCAGTGCTTTAATATCAGGTCTGTGTCGCACCAAAAGGTTAGTTTTTTTGGTCAGAAGAAAATCTGAAATTTGCTGTAAACCAGGAAGCTTGAGGGCCAAGAAAAATTGGTCTGCGGGCCGCTTTTGGCTCCCGGGCCTTAGTTTGGACATGCCTGCTGTAGAGTCTGGCCTTAAGTCTTTGTTAATGTTTATTAAGGCAAAATCAGATGTATTTATTAGTGGTTCCTTTTATTGTTTAAAAAAGAGCCGGTTCAAATAGAAACGTTCAATGAAGTTTGTGAAGGAAACGTCTGCTTTTTATTGTATGGAACCAGCTCCCTGTTCATGTAAAAGAGGCCGACACAGTCTCTACATTTAAGACCAGGCTCAAAACGTTCCTCTTTGAAATAGCTTATGGTCAGGCCAGTTAGGAACAGAAATAAAAACCTACAGTTTTAGCTACGCTGCCCTTGGAGCAATTCTGCTGGAGAAGTATGGCAGCTTGAACACTATCCTCTGGTTCTTCTACTTTACCATCAACAATATTTAATATTACTTCAACTGTAGTCTGTTCATTGCTGTTCACATGTTTCTCTCTCTGTTTCAGACACTGCCCCCCCCCCCCCCACCTGTCTGGACGATCTATGCTCCACCCGCCTGGACAGCTGGATTAGCCACACCTCGTCTGCCTGGACCAACTCCATCTACTTAGATGAACTGTTCCTCATCTCCTGCTGGAGGATCTCTCTACACTGGTGGACTGCTCCTCGTCCGCCTGGAGGAACTCTTTAAAGCCACCTCCCTCTTGAGTGGTTCTGGTTCAGTCCAAGTGGATGTCAGTCCTAGTTCATCTGCAGCCTGTCCGTCCGTGGGAGTAGGATCTCTCCTTCACTGTGGTTCTCCCCGAGGTTTCTACTTTTTCCCATGGGGTTTTTTGTAGTTTTTCCTGAAGGAGGGTCAAAGGACAGGGGCATTCTGGGACAGTTATCTGAACTGCTTTTACCTGTGGCCCATCGAGGCAACTGTTGTTGTGATTTTGGGCATTATAAAAATAAATTGATTTGATTTGATTTTTTGTGATTCAGGCGGGACACTTTCTTACATTTATGTGACTAAACTACAGCAGGAGTTTACTATTGATATCTTTACATTTCAGATGTTCCCTGCTCGCCTTAAGATACTGTTTGAGTGTTACGGGTCAGGTCTGTGGAGCGGCGCTCACAGTAGAACACAGGTCTGTCCCGGTCTTTTGAAGCAAGCACGAGCTAAAAACCGCTGTGAGGAAACAAAAGCAGGTGTAAGACATGTTTAAGGCACATTCCAGACCAAGCTGTCACGTCTCCATGGAAACCAGCATTGGGAAAGTGACTTGGTGCCGCTTTAAACTCATTCTTTGTGCTCGGTCTGTGCAGCGCGCCGTGAAACCTGACGAAGGCCTCGGGGCGCTGCAGATTCAAACGGACCAATCGGAGCTTAGCGTCGCCGCCGCGCCTTTAACCCTTTGACGTGTGTTTGAGCGGCGGCCGAGGGGAATTCTCAGGCCACGCCCCCCTCCTCTCAGGCCACGCCCCCCTCCTCTCACACGGATCAGTGTCACAAGCGACAGTCACTTTAGACTGTTTCAACAAGTGTGAGGGGGAGGGAGGGAGGGAGAGGGAGGGAGAGGGGGGGAGAGGGCAGAGAGAGGGGAGGGAGGGAGAGAGAGGGAGGGGGAGGGGGAGGGAGGGAGAGAGAGAGGGAGAGAGAGGGAGGGAGAGGGAGAGAGAGGAGGGAGAGAGAGGAGGGAGAGAGAGAGAGAGAGGGGAGAGAGAGAGGGAGAGAGAGAGGGGAGAGAGGGAGGGAGAGAGAGAGAGGGGGGGAGGGAGAGAGAGAGAGGGAGGGAGGGAGAGAGAGGGAGGGGGAGAGGGGGGAGGGAGAGGGGGGAGGTAGAGAGGGAGGGCAGAGAGAGGGAGGGGGGGGGCAGAGAGAGGGGAGGAAGAGAGGGAGAGAGAGGGGGAGGGAGAGAGGGGGTGGGGGGAAGAGAGAGAGTGTGCATTCTCGTTCATCCAAAAGTATCTAAACATGACATAATCCTCCAGCTCCTGATCAGGATCCAGGCTCAGATCTCGGTCTGTTAAGTTTCCTTTATTTATTCAATTATTCATTCATTCATTCATTTTCTACCGCTTATTCCCGTTAGGGGTCGCGGGTGACTGGAGCTTGTCCCAGTGACTTTGGGCCTTAGGCGGGGTACACCCTGGACAGTGGACACTCGTCACAGCAAACACAGAGACAGAGACAAGGACAGACAGACAGACTCCACCCAGAGAGATCATGTGATGTTGGGGTGGTCCGGGATTCAAACCCACAATCTCCTTATTGAGAGGCAGAAGCTCTAGCCGCTCTGCACTGTTCATTTATGTATTTAATCCATTCACCTTCATTCAAACAGGTAAAAGCCCAAACCCAACTCTCTTTAGGCTTAACTGGGTCAAAGTGGGAAACTCTTGCAGCTCAACAATCATTAAATATAAAAGAGTCAAACCAGAGACATTTAAGACACGACGTTCAGAAGTGCAGACATTTGTCGTCAGAGTTTTGCTCTTTGTTTTTTATGGATTCTCTGCTCAGTGTCGTGGACACAAGCGCTAATGAGTGCAGGGCGACGCCCCCCAGAGGAGCTCAGAGAGGAGCCGCTGCTCACATCCAGAGGAGCAGCTGAGGCCTCCCCCCGGGGGAGACCCAGGACCGAAGGGACTCGGAGTGAGTGACACACACGCCTGAGCCTGACCCTCAGGACGTCTGAAGGTGACCCTGTCGTACAGACACAAACACACCTGTCGGAGCCTGACTTAAAGGTGACCCTGTCGTACAGACACAAACGCAGCTGTCGGAGTCGGACCCTCAGGGCGGTTAAAGGTGACCCTGTCGTACAGACACAAACGCACCTGTCGGAGTCGGACCCTCAGGGCGGTTAAAGGTGAACCCTGTCGTGACAAAAACAACTTCAAAGAGTTCAGTGTTTACACAGACACTCCAGAGGAACAGTGTGTGCAGGTACGACCACAGGCTAACGGGCTAATGAGGCTAACGGGCTAATGAGGCTAACCAGGCTAACGGGGCTAACAGGGCTAACGGTGCTAATGAGGCTAACAGGGCTAATGAGGCTAAAGCCCTGTTCAGACCGCAGCGACAAAATGGCGCCTGTCGCCCTGAGTTTGTCGCCAGTGCATTTAAGGACAGTCGCTTTAGGCGCCGAAAAAAACAGTCACCAGCGACACACGCGGCGCGACCAGCACAGCTGACCTGCTGCTAGAGTTTGGATTCCTGGGAGCGGGGCGTTTGGGAACACATTTTTCGTTCTGTTGTCGGGCTGGGCTAATGAGGCTAATGAGGCTAATGGGGCTAATGGGGCTAACAGGGCTAACATAGATCCATATTTGTCGTCTTTGGTGTCTGTTTTCTCCATGGATGTATTAAATGAACTGGATAAGGTACGCCCCCTCTGACTGTGGTCCCAGATTGATTTGTGGCCGTGTGAGGTACTGCAGCCTCTTGGAACCAGCCTTTTTCTAAAATGTCACATTATAATTGCAGACAGTACTGAATTATTATCGGTATTTAAATGAAATAGAAGGAAATGTTCTTTTCGACCGTTTCTAAAATCCCCGAAATTACCGTTTTTATATGAAGTGGGGGATTGCCGTCACGTGGCGCCCTAAAACAAAGATGGCAGCCATCGTTTCAGGAAGTAAAACAAAGATGGCAGCCATCGTTTCAGGAAAAAAAACAAAGATGGCAGCCATCGTTTCAGGAAGTAAAACAAAGATGTCAGCCGCCGTATCAGGAAGTAAATGCGGAAGTAAGAAACTTTTTTGGGGTCATGCGCCAATGAGCACTCTCCATAGGGATAAACAGGACGGCCATCTTGGATTCATCTTCCAGGTTTTATTATAGTTCTATGGTTTTCTCCCTCAGGTTTTCAGCTCAGGTCGATGTGTTGAATTTTCAAACCTGAAGAAAATGAATGAAACAAAGTGAAACACTTTGGAGCAAAGAGCTGCACAAAACAGGACTCACTTTGGCCGTCACAGGTTTGTGTCATTCCTTTAACTCTTTATTGTATTTATTCATCGTTAGTGCTTTATTACTGCTTTCTTCTTCTTGTGTGTCTTGAGGGTCTGACTCTTGTGTTTTATCTTGTTTTTGCTGACGGAGCAGCACTTTTTATCCTTGTTTTTAAAAGTGTTCTAAATAAAGCTGTTCTTAGTCTTTTCAGAGCGTGGATTATTGTTCAGTTACTGCTCCATTTCCTGCCACGGTTTTTACACCTGATGCTTCCTGTTTTATTCCCACAAACACAGATCAGACTTTTCGTTCTTACTTTGATAAACGCTACAGTTTCATTAATGCAATAAAAGTAAAACCAAAGAACGTGAAGTACGAGCCCAGGACACAGTGTTTCCTTCTGCCTGGATAAGACTCAAACCGGCTTCTTTTACAAAATGTCCTTCGGTTAAAACTCCTCAGAGCGTTTGAGAGTTTGTGAAATGAAAGTGGGTCAAAGAGAAAAGAAAACTCCACACGTGAGTCACCTTTAACCAAATGAACAAGAGCGTGGTTTAGACAGATCTGAACAGGACTGAGAGGGGGGGGGAGAGAGAGGGGGAGAGAGAGGGGGAGAGAGAGGAGGGGAGAGAGAGAGGAGGGGAGAGAGAGGGGAGGGGAGAGAGAGAGAGAGGAGGGAGAGAGAGAGAGGAGGGGGAGAGGGGGGAGGGTAAGAGAGAGGGAGAGAGGGAGAGAGAGGGGGAGAGAGAGGAGGGGGAGAGAGAGAGAGAGAGGGGAGAGGGGAGGGAGGGAGAGAGAGAGAGGAGGGGAGAGAGAGAGAGGGAGAGAGAGAGGGGAGAGGGGGGAGAGAGAGAGAGAGGAGAGAGAGAGGGAGGGGGTGAGAGAGGGGAGAGGGGAGAGAGAGAGGGGGGGAGAGGACTGAGAGGGGGGTGGGGGAGGGGAGGGGAGAGAGAGAGGAGGGGAGAGAGAGGAGAGAGAGGGGGGGGGAGAGAGAGAGGGGAGAGGGGGAGAGAGGGGGGGAGAGGGGGAGAGAGAGAGGAGAGAGAGGAGAGAGAGGGGGAGGGGTGAGAGAGGGGGGAGGGGGAGAGAGGGGGGGAGAGGGGGGAGAGAGAGAGAATTAAAAGTAAAGTAAATTGATCATTGGGGCGAGTAAATTGTTTTCTTCAAATACATTTTTGTCCCTCGAGACATAAAGATCAGCCTAAAGTAGATCCACACAAACTGTACAATCTGGACTCAACAAGATTTAGACCAAACACAAGGATTTGCTCATATCTGATTCTAAAATGGATTTATTTAAGTTTTTAGTCTAAAAATTAGACGAAATTTGAATTTTAAGGACAATTTTCAGTCCAATCTAGTTTACTTAAAAACTAAATAATAAATCCAAATCCTCTCTGTACATTTTTATAACTAATATGTTACAAAATTAACCAAGAAATTTAAACCTGGTTCTGTCCATTTTTCAGATTTAAATGTCCAGAATATGTGGATTTTTGGCCATTTTTTACATTAAATGCCTTATTTCTACTTGAAAACATGACACGATGACAAACTCGTAATAATTTTTTTCTTACATTTATTTTACTAAACGACAGGACGAGTTTAACATTGATATCTTTAAATGTAATATTTTTTCCTGTTCACTTGTGTCTCGCCTTAAATCATCAAGAAACGTCTCAAATTAAGATTAAAATTCTGAAATCACGACATTTTGACGCTTCTACAAGTTCATTTTTTGCGGTGAATGTTCCACAGATTCTTTAAACATTTGTCCAGTTTCAGGACAGAAAAAGAGCTAAAAACTCCTCCAAAACCAGGCCTTCTGTCCAAACAGTGACATCTCCATGGAGACCAGAAAGTCCCCCAGTGCAGCTTTACTCTCGTCATTTCCTCTCGTCTGGCTCGGCGTCGTTGCGGTCGATTTCTGTTTCTTCAGAAACCCCCCCCCCCCCCGAGGCGAGGAGCGGTGCATTCTGGGAAGTGCAGTCCCTGAGTCAGAGCCACACGGGACACACGTTCAGTCAGGACGAGTCCAAACACCAAAACACCAAAACACCAAAACAAAACACCAAAACACCAAAACAAAACACCACAACACCAAAACAAAACACCACAACACCAAAACAAAACACCAAAACACCACAACACCAAAACAAAACACCACAACACCAAAACAAAACACCAAAACACCAAAACAAAACACCAAAACAAAACACCACAACACCAAAACAAAACACCAAAACACCACAACACCAAAACAAAACACCACAACACCAAAACAAAACACCACAACACCAAAACAAAACACCACAACACCAAAACAAAACACCACAACACCAAAACAAAACACCACAACACCAAAACAAAACACCACAACACCAAAACAAAACACCACAACACCAAAACAAAACACCAAAACACCACAACACCAAAACAAAACACCACAACACCAAAACAAAACACCAAAACACCACAACACCAAAACAAAACACCACAACACCAAAACAAAACACCAAAACACCACAACACCAAAACACCTCAACACCAAAACACAAAACACCACAACACCACAACACCACAACACCAAAACACCAAAACACCACAACACCACAACACCAAAACACCACAACACCAAAACACAAAACACCAAAACACCACAACACCAAAACAAAACACCACAACACCAAAACAAAACACCAAAACACCACAACACCAAAACACCTCAACACCAAAACACCTCAACACCAAAACACAAAACACCAAAACACCACAACACCAAAACAAAACACCACAACACACAAAACACCAAAACACCACAACACCAAAACACCTCAACACCAAAACACAAAACACCACAACACCACAACACCAAAACACCACAACACCAAAACAAAACACCACAACACCAAAACAAAACACCAAAACAAACCACCAAAACACCACAACACCAAAACAAAACACCACAACACCAAAACAAAACACCACAACAAATTACCACAACACCAAAACACCACAACACCAAAACAAAACACAAAACACCAAAACAAAACACCACAACACCAAAACACCACAACACCAAAACAAAACACCACAACACCAAAACAAAACACCACAACACCAAAACAAAACACCAAACACCAAAACAAAACACCAAACACCAAAACAAAACACCAAACACCAAAACAAAACACCACAACACCAAAACACAACCGCGGCATAAAAGTCACGACGAGACGCCGCAGGTGAACGGGAAAAATACATTTAAAGACATCGATGTTAAACTTCTCCTGTTGTTTAGTCAAATAAATGTAAGAAAAAATGTATCACAAGAGTCTCATCGTGTCATGTTTTCAAGTAGAAATGAAGGATTTTATGTAAAAACGGCCCAAAATGCACATATTCTGGACATTTAAATCTGAAAAATGGACAGAACCAGGTTTAAATTTCTTGGTTCATTTTGTAACATATTAGTTATAAAAATGTACAGAGAGGATTTGGATTTATTATTTAGTTTTAAGTAAACGAGATTGGGCTGAAAATTGTCCTAAAAATTCAAATTTCGCCTCACTTTTTTTTACTTAAAACTTCAATAAATCGTTTTTAGAATTAAATATTAAAAATCCTTGTGTTTGGTCTAAATGTGTTGAGTCCAGATTGTACAGTTTGTGTGGATCTACTTTAATGATCTTTATGTCTCGAGGGACAAAAATGTATTTGAAGAAAACAATGTCAGAGAAATCTATGGATGAAGTGGACTCAATGGAAGAATCAAACATTGTTCCTTTGGACTTGGTCACTTTCAGTCACGTTTTTGTCGCTTTTAGTTGCATTTTTTGACATTTTCAGTCACGTTTTTGTCGCTTTTAGTCGTGTATTTGTCACTTCTAGTCATGTTTTGTCAGTTTTAGTCATGTTTTTATAACTTTTAGTTGTGTTTTTGTCACTTTTAGTCGTGTTTTTGTCACTTTTAGTCGTGTTTTTGTCACTTTTAGTCATGTTTTTGTCACTTTTAGTGGTGTTTTTGTCACTTTTAGTCATGTTTTTGTCACTTTTAGTTGCATTTTTGTCGCTTTAATCAAATCCTTGTGCGTTTGGTGTAAATGTGTTGAGTCCAGATTGTACAGTTTGTGTGGATCTACTTTAATGATCTTTATGTCTCGAGGGACAAAAATGCATTTGAAGAAAACAATGTCAGAAATCTATGGATGAAGTGGATTCAATGGAAGAATCAAACATTGTTCCTTTGGACTTGGTCACTTTCAGTCACATTTTTGTCGCTTTTAGTTGCATTTTTTGACATTTTCAGTCACGTTTTTGTCGCTTTTAGTCGTGTTTTGGGCGCCTTTAATCAAAGTGAAGTGGATTCAATGGAAGAATCAAACACTGGACACGTTGAGCCGATGTGTTGAGAGAACAAACTGACCATTGCACTTCTTCACCTTCAGTCATTTCCTTTATTTAGCGCTGTTTGGTCGATAAGTGACAGTCAGGAGCAGATTGGACACGTTTGTTGTTTCCACATGAAAGTCCAGATGTGAGAGAGAAAAGTGAATAAAAAACAAAAAAGTAAAAATAAAAATGAGTTTTGCCTGTAGAGCCTCGCCTTAAAACGTAATAATAAAGATGATGAAACGTCTTTACGAGATCATGACAAATGACAAGACGTTTGTGACTCATTTGTGACAGAAAAGTGTGGGAGGCAAAAGTCTGAGCTGGAAATGAAACTAAGAAGAATGAATCATGTGACCAGCACCGCAAAAAACACTTTTATATTTATTTATGAATTAAAACGTCTGCATTTCAGGATTTCGATCACAATTTCAGACGTTTTGACGAGTTAAGATTATTCATTTGACTTGTGAAATACATTATTCTTTACTTAAAGGGCCTATGACAGGTTAGACTTCTTAAAGGGCCCATGACAGGTTAGACTTCTTAAAGGGCCTATGACAGGTTAGACTTCTTAAAGGGCCAATGACAGGTTAGACTTCTTAAAGGGCCCATGACAGGTTAGACTTCTTAAAGGGCCTATGACAGGTTAGACTTCTTAAAGGGCCCATGACAGGTTAGACCTCTTAAAGGGCCCATGACAGGTTAGACTTCTTAAAGGGCCTATGACAGGTTAGACTTCTTAAAGGGCCCATGACAGGTTAGACTTCTTAAAGGGCCCATGACAGGTTAGACTTCTTAAAGGGCCTATGACAGGTTAGACTTCTTAAAGGGCCCATGACAGGTTAGACTTCTTAAAGGGCCTATGACAGGTTAGACTTCTTAAAGGGCCCATGACAGGTTAGACTTCTTAAAGGGCCTATGACAGGTTAGACTTCTTAAAGGGCCCATGACAGGTTAGACTTCTTAAAGGGCCTATGACAGGTTAGACTTCTTAAAGGGCCCATGACAGGTTAGACTTCTTAAAGGGCCCATGACAGGTTAGACTTCTTAAAGGGCCTATGACAGGTTAGACTTCTCATGTCACTAAAACACAGGTCAGATAAATATATTTAAAGTTTTGCTAAAAGTAATTGTGACAAAGTGGGTCTTTGTCCCTTTTAATCACTCTTAATTTGTATTTTTCAATTTCCCATATACAACTAAAACTGCTAAACATAACTATCCCGGGTTTGTTTTGTTTAGTTATCACACAACACATAAGTTCCTTTTCAATATGTTTATTTAAATTTGTATTTCAGTTCACCTCAACAAACTTACCTTGTCCACCACATGGTCTGGTCAAAGAGGAGGAGGGCCTCATGGCGGCCATTTTTAAAACCTTTGGAGGGGTCATGGGCCAGACCATGTGGAGGGGAGAACTGCCATAGTTCAATTTGGTTTTGTTTAATAAGGTGTTTAAAATTTGTTTTTTTGTGTTCATGGTTTCATTTACCATTTTGAATTGTTTGGGGACATGGGTCCATTGGAAAGGAATTGCAATTTACATTGCCGGTACCAGGGTTGAGTTGGTGCAGTTACCTGCAATCAAGGTGTACCGTCCTAGGGGAGGGGCCTAGAGTATAAAAGGGTTCTGCTGGCCCATTTCAAGGGAGAGACTTCAGTGCAGTTGCGTGCACATGTTTTGTTCGTTTTAATAAATCTTGTCTGGTACAAGACTTTTGTATGTCTGCCTCCTACTTCGACCACTTCGGGCCAGCTTCCCCACAGTAATTATAAATTCAATCATGTTTAGCTATTTTTTTTTTAGTTTTGTAACATCACTTCCTGGTTGTAAACGATGACATCACACCAGGAAATGACTCTGCACACTGAGCTAAAACTCGGCTAATGTCACAGATTTTTTTGTCCGACAAATCAAAATACACGTGAACACATTTATTTTGTTGAATTAATATTTTAAGGGTAAAATAAGTTGTTCATTTTGGGTAATTTATGCATAACCTTTGGATGGAATGAGTCTCACAGTGTGATGTCATCAGTTTTTTACTTCCTGTAATTTTTAAACAGATTTTTCAACTTTTCTCCACAAACCATGACTTGATTGGTGTAAAACAGTAATTTTAATGTACAACACGTATTAACACACCAAATAAAATCAAAATTAGAAAATCGTTAAAACCTGTCATAGGCCCTTTGAAGCCGTAAATGTCACATATGTCGCTGCGTTTGATCCTGTTACTTCCTCCTTTGGCAAAAGTGTTTAAGTCGAGACGCTGCAGGTGAAGAAGTAACAATCTGAAATGTAAATATATAAATCTGAACTTTCTCCTGTAGTTTACTCACTCAGTCACAAATAACCTTTTTAATCATCAATCAATCAGTCAGTTCTAATCATGGTGTGTTTTCATGTAGAAGGAGACAAAATACATTTGTCAGTGGAGTCTGTAAATGTTTTGTAAAGTCACTTCCTGGTTGCAAACGATGACATCACACTCAACTAATTTCACCGATTTTTTTCTCCGACAAATCCAAACACACGCGAACATCTTTATTTCGTTCTGAGGGGAAAAAAAGTCGTTAATTTCACCGATTTTTATTTATTTTTTTGTCATTTTAAGTTGTGTTTTTGTCGCTTTTAGTCACATTTTTTTTTCATTTTAAGTTTAGTCATGTTTTTGTCACTTTTAGTCGCATTTTTGTTGATATAATTCGCGTTTAGTTGCATTTTTGTCACATTTCGTTGTGTTTTGTCTCTTATTGTCACATTTTTGTCATTTTTAATCACATTTTCTTCACATTTCGTTGAGTTTTGTCACTTCAAGTTGTGTTTTTGTCGCTTTTAGTCAAATTTTTGTCACTTTTCATTGTGTTTTGTCACTTTAAGTTGCGTTTTTAATCCCATTTTTGTCACATTTCATTGTGTTTTGTCACTTATTGTCACGTTTTTGTAGTTTTTAATCACACTTTCTTCACATTTCGTTGTGTTTTGTCACTTTAAGTTGAGTTTTTGTCACTTTTAGTCACATTTTTGTTGATATAATTAGCGTTTAGTTGCATTTTTGTCACATTTCGTTGTGTTTTGTCACTTTAAGATGTGTTTTTGTCGTTTTTAATCCCATTTTTGTCACTTTTCATTGTGTTTTGTCACTTATTGTCACATTTTTGTCGTTTTTAATCACACTTTCTTCACATTTCGTTGTGTTTTGTCACTTTAAGTTGAGTTTTTGTCACTTTTAGTCACATTTTTGTTGATATAATTCGCGTTTAGTTGCATTTTTGTCACATTTCGTTGTGTTTTGTCATTTATTGTCACATTTTTGTCATTTTTAATCCCATTTTTGTCACATTTCATTGTGTTTTGTCACTTTAAATTGTGTTTTTGTCGCTTTTAGTCACATTTTTTTCATTTTAAGTTTAGTCATGTTTTTGTCACTTTTAGTCACATTTTTGTTGATATAATTCGCGTTTAGTTGCATTTTTGTCACATTTTGTTGTGTTTTGTCTCTTATTGTCACATTTTTGTCACTTTTAATTACATTTTTGTCACATTTAGTTGTGTTTTGTCACTTATTGTCACATTTTTGTCACTTTTAATTACATTTTTGTCACATTTAGTTGTGTTTTGTCACTTATTGTCACATTTTTGTCACTTTTAATTACATTTTTGTCAGTGGAGTCAGTAAATGTTTTGTAAAGTCACTTCCTGGTTGCAAACGATGACATCACACTCAACTAATTTCACCGATTTTTTTCTCCGACAAATCCAAACACACGCGAACATCTTTATTTCGTTCTGAGGGAAAAAAAAGTTGTTTGTTTTGGGTAAATTCTGCAAAACCTTTGGATGGAGCGAGTCACAGTGTGACGTCATCAACTTTTCTGCACAAACTGCGACTCGATTGGTAAAACTAACGAACTATTAACACAGCGAATAAAACCTGATTTAGAATATTGTTCAAACCCGTCCTGCGCACTTTAAACTCGGCTGGAAGTGGAAAAAGGGACACATTTCAAACTGAACTGGTTTCGTAAAGTGTGACAAAGATCAAATGTCCAAAGATAAAGATGATTTTTGCTCGTTTTGACGTTTGGATCTGACTCAGGTTTGATTTCCAGTTATTTCTGTCACTTTCAGGAAAATGACTCAAAACTCGGGAGTGACTTTTGGAGCCGTTGCACGTCTTCATCTTTTCTTTCTTTATTTAGCTCCGTTTGGTCGAAAAGTGACAAAAGCTGTGAGTTCATTTTATGAGAAAACACCGTGAAGTTGACGTGACTCACTGGATTCTGTCGACACTTCGTATTTTTTTTAGGCTCAGCAGCAGCAAAAAGTGGGGAATTTATAACAGATTATTAAATATTTTACCACAAATTAATAGCTTTTGTGAAGCTCAAATACAACATTGAGAGCAGAATGTAGCATTTTCTCCAGCTTTTGTGTTAAAAAAAGGTAAAGTAAATGACATTTTTATGCTGGAAACTCAAAATTGCAGCTCATTTTTTAATATAAACCCTTAGCTTTTAGGTTTGGTGTCAGTTCATCCAGAAAAGGGGACACTTCAGAGACTAAATGGACTTATGTTTTCTTCTTTTCTTCTTTACATTTTTATGGCTCTGTTATGTGTTTTAGTTTAAAAAAAAAAACAAAGAGAATATTTTAAGACCCCTCCCTTTGGCCTCCTCCGGGTCTGATCGGAGCAAACAGCGCCCCCCGCAGGACCGTCCGTATAATCACAGCACAGCGGTGTCTGAGCAGCTGCTGCCACCTGGTGGCGTCTGTGCGTCACTGCAGCCGCATCAGACTCAGATTGAACCAAAGACGCGCTCCGTTCAGCGATTATAGTCCAATAAAAGTGAGTCGGCAAAAGATCCATGAAGTATCTCCAGGATTTGACCATGTTTTTGTGCCAAAGACAACGAAGATCACGCAATTACAACGATTTCTACAAACAACTGCAAGCCAAGAGTTAAAATGTCAGTTGCAGTTTGCTTTTCTACAACAAACAATGGACAAAATATAGTTTTCTCGCCTTAAAATTGTATTTCAGCTTCAAAAGAATCTAATTTATGGAACAGTATCTAATATATCTCTGGAAAAAATGAAAAATGATTGTGGGCTCAACATTTCTGAGTATTTTTCCAGTAAAACCCAAAAATCTGGATTGTTCTTCACCAAAAATGCAAAGAGTTGATCATAATTTCCTTAAATACAATAATAAATGTGTTTAAGCCTCTGATGTCACTCACATGTGTCTGAGGCTTTTACTGACACTAAATCATCCACATTTGTCAGATGCTGTGATATTCTGAGGTTAATCCCAGTTTCTCAGTGAATCACATCATGTTTTGCCTTCGTCTGAATTGTTCACAAATCTTTAAAGGATCTGTGGACGGATGTGGGAGGTTTGGGAAAAAAGGATGCACTTGTTTTGCTGATTTGCAAAATTAGAAAATCTAGTGAGTCTCAAATAAAAACTGTTGAAAATGAGACAGAAACATGTGCAGGCTCTGAGTTTAAAGTGACGTTTGTGGATCTTTTTTTGCTCCGTGCACGTTTGAGCTCGTTCTGATCATTGGACTTTTGTAAAATATTGAGATCATCGTTTTTGTTGTGGTTTTCTGCTTCGCTTCTGTCGTCTGATTGGTAGATTTTTTATGAATTTATTCCTTTTTATCCACAAATCAAACATTCTGGGATGAATTAGAGTCAGTTTTTACTCCAAAAGCTCAAATGTATAAATTACACTAGAATTCAAAACAATTTAATCAACTTTTACGTGGATTCACCCGGACTTTTTTACTTTATTACACGTCCATAAAACTAATATTTAATTAAATGAGCTTCAGCTTTGAAAGAGGAATCGTCAAAACCAACAAAACCAAGTCAAAACTCTACAGACACAGCTTCACTTCTTCATAGATTTAACAAAGAACATGTAGGTGGACTTTAAATGTTTGTGTTCCTGTGGGCGGAGCTTATTTCAAGTGGAATCAGAATAAATCAGACACAAAACTCCAGAGTCTGAGCTTCACAAAGAGTCAGACAATCGTTTGTGTCAAAGGATCAGGAACAGCTTCAGTTTGAGGCTCGTTTCAGTCACACGTTTGACCAAAATCAGACCCGAGCGCCGCGTGTTTAAGAAAACAAAAAACAAAAACAACAGAGACTTTTTTTTTTGTAGAATTCAAGTTTTATTCCAAAAGTGTGTGTTATATATAGAACACCAGGAGCGCCCCCTACAGCCAGCAGCTGCACTCATTAAAAGTCAATAATAATAATAATAATCTGAATTAATAATATCTGTTTGTTTGGGGGCGGAGCTTCTCTGAGGACGGAAAATAAAAGGAAGGAAACCAAAAGCTGTAAACGTGAGCGACATCTCGGCGTAAAAGACCATCACAGTTTGGACTTTGAGAGAGAAAGAGACGGGAATGTTTTCTGAGCTCCGCGTTTCACAAACCGAGAAACAAATGACACGATCACAGCGTTTGAAAGAGACGAAACCGAGAAACAAACGACATGATCGCAACGAAAGAGACGAAACCGAGAAACAAACGACGAAAGAGACGAAACCGAGAAACAAACGACACGATCACAGCGAAAGAGACGAAACCGAGAAACAAACGACGAAAGAGACGAAACCGAGAAACAAACGACACGATCACAGCGAAAGAGACGAAACCGAGAAACAAATGACACGATCACAGCGTTTGAAAGAGACGAAACCGAGAAACAAACGACATGATCGCAACGAAAGAGACGAAACCGAGAAACAAACGACGAAAGAGACGAAACCGAGAAACAAACGACACGATCACAGCGAAAGAGACGAAACCGAGAAACAAACGACGAAAGAGACGAAACCGAGAAACAAACGACACGATCACAGCGAAAGAGACGAAACCGAGAAACAAATGACACGATCACAGCGTTTGAAAGAGACGAAACCGAGAAACAAACGACATGATCGCAACGAAAGAGACGAAACCGAGAAACAAACGACGAAAGAGACGAAACCGAGAAACAAACGACACGATCACAGCGAAAGAGACGAAACCGAGAAACAAACGACACGATCACAGCGAAAGAGACGAAACCGAGAAACAAATGACACGATCACAGCGTTTGAAAGAGACGAAACCGAGAAACAAACGACGAAAGAGACGAAACCGAGAAACAAACGACACGATCAGAACGAAAGAGACGAAACCGAGAAACAAACGACACGATCACAACGAAAGAGACGAAACCGAGAAACAAACGACACGATCACAGCGTTTGAAAGAGACGAAACCGAGGCCGAGCAAAACAAAAACTGTCTCGGAGCTCCAGGTCGTCTGTGTCAGGACGACGAGGACGCCATGAGTTCACGACGTTTAAAGTCAGGGCTGTTCAACTCCAGGCCCGAGGGCCAAACGCGGCCCGCCAAGAGGCATGACCCGGCCCGAAACCAGCGAACAGAAATATAGAAAGTGTTTAATCTCTTGTTATTGGTTTACTCCTGTTTTACTCCTGGTTTAGTCCTGGTTTAGTCCTGTTTTAGTCCTGGTTTAGTCCTGGTTCAGTCCTGGTTCAGTCCTGGTTCAGTCCTGGTATAGACCTGGTTTAGACCTGATTTAGTCCTGGTTTAGTCCTGGTTTAGTCCTGGTTTAGTCCTGGTTCAGTCCTGGTTTAGTCCTGGTTTAGTCCTGGTTCAGTCCCTGGTGAAGCTTCTCGTGTCTTTTTCACTTTGGAGGGAGGGCACCTGTGCTAATTATTTATTCATACATCTGTGAAGGTGCAGATTGTGAAGAAATGTGGAAAAATAAAAGTTCAAAACGACAGGAAGTAGCGCTGAATCCCTCTGTGATGTCATCAAAAAGCGACATCGAAAACACAGACAATTTACCCAAAACTGACACATTTTCCTGACGGTTTAAACCATCATTCAACAAAATAATGTCTTATCAAGGATTATTATTTGTCAAATTCGTCGATATAATCCCTCATTCGTCCAGGTGTGGTCCATCGTAGAAAGGGGTTCAGAGGTTGTCATCCGGACGCCGTTTAAAGATCGAGACGTTTCGACTTTTATCCAAAAGTCATTGTCAATCAGAGAGCTGGTATGGGAACATGGTCTTATATGCTACTCTAAGTACTGGGAGTCCTGCCCCCAGGGAGGAGTCACTGAGTCCTGTCTTTGTTATAAGATTGTTTGTTTGTCACCTGGGACTTGATTAATTGGTCTATCTTGTTGATTAATGGTTGGCCTCACCTAGTTTCACCTGTGGCTAAAGGTCTATTGTTATCTTGATAGCTGGCTGTTGCTCCCTCCTCACTACTGATTGCCTCATTAGCATTTGACTGGTCTATTGATCTGGACCAAGGTGTTAGGATGCTGTCATAAATTTTGGCTAAATTAAATCTTAAGCCCCCATTCCTGTTTAGAGAAGGATTTTCTCTTTTTACAAAAATGGCCTCCTTTACTCCTCTTTCAAACCAGTTCTTCTCTCTGCTCAAAATCAAAAGAAACAGGACAGAAAGGATAAAGACCCCAGCAGGAGGGGGGTCTCTATCCCTTATGTCTCGGGCCTGTCTGAGAAGTTTCAAAGGATTTTTAGACAACACGACATCCCTGTCTATTACAAACCTGGCAACACAATTAAACAGAAACTGGTCCACCCGAAAGACAAGAGGCCGACAGAGAAACAGAGCTGTGACACGAGATACAACGTAGATGTAGTTTATTCGATAGAGTGCAGTGAGGACAGTTGTAAAGAACGTTACATAGGAGAAACAAAACAGCCATTGCACAAAAGGCTGTACCAACACAGAACATCTGCCTCCACAGGACCACAAAGTGCAGTCCATCTGCACCTAAAAGCTACAAACCACTCGTTTGAGGACAGTGAGGTGAAGATTTTGAGCAGAGAGAAGAACTGGTTTGAAAGAGGAGTTAAGGAGGCCATTTTTGTAAAAAGAGAAAATCCTTCTCTAAACAGGAATGGGGGCTTAAGATTTAATTTAGCCAAAATTTATGACAGCATCCTAACACCTTGGTCCAGATCAATAGACCAGTCAAATGCTAATGAGGTCATCAGCAGTGAGGAGGGAGCAACAGCCAGCTATCAAGATAACAATAGACCTTTAGCCACAGGTGAAACTAGGTGAGGCCAACCATTAATCAACAAGATAGACCAATTAATCAAGTCCCAGGTGACAAACAAACAATTTTCTAACAAAGACAGGACTCAGTGACTCCTCCCTGGGGGCAGGACTCCCAGTACTCAGAGTAGCATATAAGCCCGAGTTCCCAGACCAGCTCTCTGATTGACAATGACTTTTGGATAAAAGTCGAAACGTCTCGATCTTTAAACGGCGTCCGGATGACAACCTCTGAACCCCTTTCTACGATATTTGTCAAATCATAACTATTGTGTCATGTATGTGGACTTGGCCCTTGTGTACAGTCTGGTTGCTATGGTAACAGTTGAAATTACCTCTAACGATGTCATATTTGTGCTCGTGTCCAACAGGAAGTGACGTTATGAACTTCACACAAACTGTCAAACTGGAACAAACATTACGTCAACTTCCTGTTTGGACACACGGGTAAAATATAACTTTTTTATCTCATCTTTTGATTTAGTCCTGGTTCAGTCCTGGTTCAGTCCTGGTTTAGTCTTGGTTTAGTCTTGGTTTAGTCCTGGTTTTATAACTGTTTTATTTCATCTTTTGGTTTCTTTTCTGTCTTATTTCTGATCTTGTGAATGAAGTCGCTGCAGTGGATCCGTTTTCTGTGGTTTTCAAAAAAAAAAAAGTCTTTCATGGTTTTTCATTGTGTAACTTTTCATTTCTCGTGTAAAATGGTCAAAATGTCACATATTTAGGACAAAAAACCCTCTGAAAAGTGGATCAGTCAAGTTTGCTTCATGTTGAATCAAAAAATATACAGATTTTGGATTTTTTATTTAGTGAGTGAAGTAGACACATCGAACGTTGGTGTGAAAGAGTTTAAACTGGATTTAGAATTAAAATGAGCATAAATCTCTTGGAAAAAAAACGGCCTTCGAAGTTAAAATGTCCCAGAGAAATCTGTGAACGAAGTGGATTAAATGAAAAAACAAAACAAAAACCCAGATCTGTTCTTTCCACAACAAAACACACGTTAAATTATGAAACAAAACCTGACACAGAACATTTAACTAAAATCAGCGTTTCATTTGAGTAAAACGACTAAAAAAGAACTGATACTAAATAAATAAAAATGTGTAAATTCTGTTTTCCTCACAGTTTGAACTTGTGCAGTTGTGGCGCTCCACCAGCAGAGGGCGCTGTGGGAGCTTCAGTGACTGTTTCCTGTGAAGCTCAAGAGCCGTGAACAAGAAACGACGACACTGTTTGGACCCAAGGGGAAAATATAAAGTGTTTATTTCATCTTTTGATTTAGACCTGGTTCAGTCCTGATTAAGTCCTGGTTCAGACCTGGTTTAATCCTGGTTTAGTCCTGGTTTAGTCTTGGTTTAGTCCTGGTTTAGACCTGGTTTAGCCCTGGTTTAGCCCTGGTTTAGCCCTAGTTTAGTCCTGGTTTAGTCCTGGTTTAGACCTGGTTTAATCCTGGTTTAGTCTTGGTTTAGTTCTGGTTTAGTCCTGGTTTAGACCTGGTTTAGTCCTGGTTTAGTCCTGGTTTAGTCCTGGTTTAATCCTGGTTTAGACCTGGTTTAGTCCTGGTTTAGTCCTGGTTTAGTCCTGGTTTAGTCCTGGTTTAGTCCTGGTTCAGTCCTGGTTCAGTCCTGGTTTAGACCTGGTTCAGTCCTGGTTTAGACCTGGTTTAGTCCTGGTTTAGTCCTGGTTTAGTCCAGGTTTAGTCCTGGTTTAGACCTGGTTTAGTCCTGGTTTAGTCCTGGTTTAGTCCAGGTTTAGTCCTGGTTTAGTCCTGGTTTAGTCCTGGTTTAGTCCTGGTTTAGTCCAGGTTTAGTCCTGGTTTAGACCTGGTTTAGTCCTGGTTTAGTCCTGGTTTAGTCCTGGTTTAGTCCTGGTTCAGTCCTGGTTTAGTCCTGGTTTAGTCCTGGTTTAGTCCTGGTTCAGTCCTGGTTTAGTCCTGGTTTAGTCCTGGTTTAGTCCTGGTTTAGTCCAGGTTTAGTCCTGGTTTAGACCTGGTTTAGTCCTGGTTTAGTCCTGGTTTAGTCCTGGTTTAGTCCTGGTTTAGTCCTGGTTCAGTCCTGGTTTAGTCCGGTTTAGTCCTGGTTCAGTCCTGGTTCAATCCTGGTTTAGTCTTGGTTTAGACCTGGTTCAGTCCTGGTTTAGTCCTGGTTCAGTCCTGGTTTAGTCCGGTTTAGTCCTGGTTTAGTCCCGGTTTAGTCCTGGTTTAGTCCTGGTTCAATCCTGGTTTAGTCTTGGTTTAGACCTGGTTCAGTCCTGGTTTAGTCCTGGTTCAGTTCTGGTTTAGTCCTGGTTTAGACCTGGTTTAGTCCTGGTTTAGTCCTGGTTTAGTCCTGGTTTAGACCTGGTTTAATCCTGGTTTAGACCTGGTTTAGTCCTGGTTTAGTCCTGGTTTAGTTCTGGTTTAGTCCTGGTTTAGTCCTGGTTCAGTCCTGGTTCAGTCCTGGTTTAGACCTGGTTTAGTCCTGGTTTAGTCCTGGTTTAGTCCAGGTTTAGTCCTGGTTTAGACCTGGTTTAGTCCTGGTTTAGTCCTGGTTTAGTCCTGGTTTAGTCCTGGTTCAATCCTGGTTTAGTCTTGGTTTAGACCTGGTTCAGTCCTGGTTTAGTCCTGGTTCAGTCCTGGTTTAGTCCGGTTTAGTCCTGGTTTAGTCCTGGTTTAGTCCTGGTTCAAAACTGGTTTAGTCTTGGTTTAGACCTGGTTCAGTCCTGGTTTAGTCCTGGTTCAGTCCTGGTTTAGTCCGGTTTAGTCCTGGTTTAGTCCCGGTTTAGTCCTGGTTTAGTCCTGGTTCAATCCTGGTTTAGTCTTGGTTTAGTCCTGGTTTAGTCCTGGTTCAATCCTGGTTTAGTCTTGGTTTAGACCTGGTTCAGTCCTGGTTTAGTCCTGGTTCAGTCCTGGTTTAGTCCGGTTTAGTCCTGGTTTAGTCCTGGTTTAGACCTGGTTTAGTCCTGGTTTAGTCCTGGTTTAGACCTGGTTTAGCCCTGGTTTAGCCCTAGTTTAGTCCTGGTTTAGTCCTGGTTTAGACCTGGTTTAATCCTGGTTTAGTCTTGGTTTAGTTCTGGTTTAGTCCTGGTTTAGACCTGGTTTAGTCCTGGTTTAGTCCTGGTTTAGTCCTGGTTTAGACCTGGTTTAATCCTGGTTTAGACCTGGTTTAGTCCTGGTTTAGTCCTGGTTTAGTTCTGGTTTAGTCCTGGTTTAGTCCTGGTTCAGTCCTGGTTCAGTCCTGGTTTAGACCTGGTTTAGTCCTGGTTTAGTCCTGGTTTAGTCCAGGTTTAGTCCAGGTTTAGTCCTGGTTTAGACCTGGTTTAGTCCTGGTTTAGTCCTGGTTTAGTCCTGGTTTAGTCCTGGTTTAGTCCTGGTTTAGTCCAGGTTTAGTCCTGGTTTAGACCTGGTTTAGTCCTGGTTTAGTCCTGGTTTAGTCCTGGTTTAGTCCTGGTTCAATCCTGGTTTAGTCTTGGTTTAGACCTGGTTCAGTCCTGGTTTAGTCCTGGTTCAGTCCTGGTTTAGTCCGGTTTAGTCCTGGTTTAGTCCTGGTTTAGTCCTGGTTCAATCCTGGTTTAGTCCTGGTTCAGTCCTGGTTTAGTCCGGTTTAGTCCTGGTTTAGTCCCGGTTTAGTCCTGGTTTAGTCCTGGTTTAGTCCTGGTTTAGTCCTGGTTTAGACCTGGTTTAGACCTGGTTTAGTCCTGGTTTAGTCCTGGTTTAGTCCTGGTTCCGTGGGACCTCCTGCCCCACAGCCACCAGATCTGAGGTTCGAGTCCCGCCTCCAGCTCAGAGCAGGAGCGTGAAGGACACTGAAGGTCACTCACAGCACAGGAACAGACAGGGCATCCGACTTTTCTCCACAAACGGCTGCTTGATTCTTATAAAACTATAATTTATATTGATAAGAGGTATTATTGTATTAATGCACCAAATAAAGTCAAAATTCGAAAATGATACAAATCTGTCATGTGCACTTTAAAGGCCCTGCACCTGATCTGTCATGTGCACTTTAAAGGCCCTGCACCTGATCTGTCATGTGCACTTTAAAGGCCCTGCACCTGATCTGTCATGTGCACTTTAAAGGCCCTGCACCTGATCTGTCATGTGCACTTTAAAGGCCCTGCACCTGATCTGTCATGTGCACTTTAAAGGCCCTGCACCTGATCTGTCATGTGCACTTTAAAGGGCCTGTACCTGATTTTATTGAGTCTCGTTTAGATAAAGTTCTGCTTCTGTTACAGGCAGCGGTGGTGGACACCGTGGCAACCCCCCCGCTCCGCCCCTTCCACTGTTGAGAGACTTGAAGACGGTATGTTAGTTGCCTGGCAGGTCCAGAATGATATCTCTGTATCATTTACACACGATTTACACACAAACACTGAATGCAGCTCCAGGTGTGTTTTTGATGAAGAACATCGTTAGAACCAGATGCAGAATGTGTGCTTTAAAGTCGCTCCTACAAACCAAACGTTTAAAGTTTCAACTCCAAAAAGTGTCGAAATTTGAATTTTTACGCCCAATTTTTACAACCTCCTTCATGTTTATGTGAATCTAATCTGTCAACAACATGAAGCAAGACATTTAAACCTGGCTTATGTCCCAAATATGTGACAATTTCAACACAGAAAATGACTTATTACATCATGAAAAGCAAATACATTTACACAGAATACATTTGTTTTTCGCCTGCAGTGTCTCGCCTCAAACAAAGAAATTACAATAAAAACTGTATTTGGGACAAAAAACTCCTGCCATGGACACAATAGATGAGCCGATGACCAAAGACTGGACCCGTGTTTGAAAAACGGAAAAGATTACACAGTGACTCAATTTGAAAATGGACACATTTGACAAACTTTGGACAAAGTGGGACCGAAACCGGACTAAATGAAGTGGATTAATTGGATGTTTTATGTGATCTGTCGTGTTCTTTCTTTTGTTATGTATTTAAAATCTGAAAAAAGAACAAAAATGTACAAATCTGATCAACTTTGGACCAAATGGTACGTTTCTGTTGGATAAAGTGAGCCGTTGCGTCACTGGATCTTTTGTTTTCTCTCTGGGTCATGTTCTGTATTTTTTATTCACTTAAAAACAGAAAAAAACGTCTCTTTAAGGTATTTTTTTTATCACGATTCTCTCTATCTTTGTCTGTATTCTGTTATGTAAAGCACTTTGAATTACTTTGTGTACGAACAATGCGCAACAAATAAACTTGCCTCGCCCATAAATAACAAAAAAATATGTAAAATGAACAGATTTTGTTTCTTTTCCGGTCGTCGGGCGGGTTTACAGGAGCAGCACCAGGATGAACGACTCTTTCACATCGGCGTCATGTCTGCAGCAACAGCGTGAGGTAACGTAGAGAAGCCCCGCCCCCTTTTCCAGGTAAACGCCCACAATTTCACTCATCGGCTCGTTCCTAAACACATCGATCCTCAGTTTTTCTCGACAAAAACCAGTCGACGGATCGCGAAACGGTCGTGGAAACGTTTACGCCCGCCGCGAAACAAAACGGTTAGAAAATCGGACCGAACGTTTCACAGAGACACGGTCACATGGACATCTTGGTTGCGGCACCGCGGCGGCCGGAAATCGGTGTCCTCTGGGGCGAGCGGGACGGCGGCGAACCTCTGCGAGCGCCTGGACCCCGCAGCCGTTCACGTCCAAGGACCCCGCAGCCGTTCACAGTGTTTATTGCAGCGTTTATGGGTCGGTGACAGGTGGACTCTAAACCGTGCTGGACCTCTGAGGTTCGAAAACGTTTCCCCGAACCAATCATCTCGTCTCGTCGTTTCCAATTAATTAAACACCGGCGACCGCAACAGCTTCTTAAGAGGCTCCAACCATCTGTACAATCCCGCCTCCTTCAGCTCTTTCGGGTAATGTCTCCCCGGAGGACGGCAGCTTTAAACCTTAAGTTCGTCGTTCTTCTTTGCACCAAATTCAAGTCCTCAACACCAACCTGTGCATCATTCCTGAGCCGACGTCACTTTACAGCAGCCAAAAACACTTTCTGACAAAACATTTAACCAGAGATACGCGTTTAAATTTCCTTCAGCTCATTTCTGATGCAACGCTTTTGCCGGTCTTTACAAAATATTGCGAGGATCCCGGATACTCTAGTCGTGTCAAACCCTGGGGAACGCGCTGTGTTCCGATGCGCAGTCACTTTGCTTAAATGTGTGTTTCAAAGTCTTACAAAACTATCTGCTTTCCCCCCTCACTCCCTTTTTGCTTTTTGCTCAGAGACTTTCATTGCTGGTTTCAGTTTGCAAAGAGACAAACTGTTAAGAGTGTGTCCGGTCTCATGGCGTGTTGGCGAACGTTTTTTCCAAAATAAAACAACCAGGTTTGTCACACTTTTGCGTTTCATAATTTCACTTTCAATCCTTCGAACTCTTTTTGAAGCTCAGTCGTCAACAGAGCCACATTTCAGAGCCGCCGTGTCGTTTTGTCCCAGAGGTCGGACTGAAGGCTGTCCTGAATGCCCTTTTGACTCCTTGACACTCTGCCGTCTTGTCTCGTTTCCCAGCGATCGTTCCTATCCAGTTTTCTTACGTTGTATTTTGTGGATTCCTTTTCCAAACCTCTTCGGTCTCAGTGGTTTGGCGCCGCCGGGTCGTAGAGACTTTGCATCTCGTTCTGTTGATTCTTGAATTCCCAGGTCGGTGTTTGCTGCAGTTTTTCCATCTCCTCGTCGAATGTTTCCCATTCCCTCTCCACCAGGAGCCCCACCTTTGGTCACGTGACTCCGCGCAGCCAACCGCGGGCCGCTCCTCAGTCGTGCGGCCCCAGGAGGTCGGTGGACGTGGGCACTTTGGCGGGAGGCACGGGTCGGGGCGGCGGCAGAGGCTTGGCTTTGCTCCGCCGGGGGCTGCTGGCCGCGCCGCTGTCGCTGTCCGCTCGCTCGGCCGCGACGGGGGGCGCGTGCTGGGGCAGCCGCGGCAGGGACATGGAGCCGCGGTGGTAGTGGTAGTGCAGGCGCGGAGTCTGGTGCGGCGGGTGCGGGTTGTTGGGCGCGATCCTCGAGGTCATCGCCGAGCTCTGGAGCGGCGGCGTGAAGTTCGCCGGCCGCAGGTTCTGGATGCGCCTGCACTCCTGGCAAATGCGGACGTGGCTGCAGCCCTGGAGGAAGCCGCGAGGGGGTGGAGGGGGCGGGGCTATGAGGGCGGTGGGCGGGGCCACGGCTAAAGCGGGCGGGGCCGTGGAATAGTTCAGCCCCAGAGCCTCGTCCAGGAGTCTCTGAGGCCCCGGGCCCAGGTCGGGCGGCACGGAGCCGGTGAGCGTGGTCGTGCCGCTGTACAGTTTGCCGTTGCTGAGGCGCATGTCGCGGACCAATCGGATCGGGCGAGGACCGGCCAGGGCCAATCGCGAGGGAGGACGCAGGATCCCGCCCCCGGAGCAGGTGAGGTGTCCGAGGTGACGGCGCCGACGGGAACGGGAGCTTTTCTTACACGAGACGGCGTTTCGGAACTCGGTCAACATCTCCTGGCACACGGACACCTGCGGGGGAGAGAGAGGGGGAGAGAGAGGGGGAGGGGGGGAGAGGAGGGAGAGAGAGGAAGACAGAGGGAGGGAGGGAGATGGAGTGGGAAACAGAGAGAGAGAGGGGGAGAGGGGGAGAGGGGGGGGAGAGGAAGACAGAGGGAGGGAGGGAGATGGAGTGGGAAACAGAGAGAGAGAGAGAGGGGGGGGGAAGACAGAGGGAGGGAGGGAGATGGAGTGGGAAACAGAGAGAGAGAGAGGGGGAGAGGGGGGGGAGAGGAAGACAGAGGGAGGGAGGGAGATGGAGTGGGAAACAGAGAGAGAGAGAGAGAGGGGGGGGGAAGACAGAGGGAGGGAGGGAGATGGAGTGGGAAACACAGAGAGAGAGAGAGAGGGGGGGAAGGGGAGAGGGGGGGGAGAGGAAGACAGAGGGAGGGAGGGAGATGGAGTGGGAAACAGAGAGAGAGAGAGAGGGAGAGAGGGGGGGGGAAGACAGAGAGAGGGAGGGAGATGGAGTGGGAAACACAGAGAGAGAGAGAGAGAGGGGGGGTGTGAAGACAGAGGAGGGGGAGGGGGGGAGACGAAGACAGAGGGAGGGAGGGAGACAGGGAGATGGAGACAGAGAGAGGGAGGAGCAAGAGAAAGAGGGAGAGAAAGAGAGAAGGGAGAGAGTGAGGGAGGGGGAGAGAGAGGATGCAATTTTTTTTTTACATTGAAAACACAAGTGAATAAATTGATGACATAAATAAACCGTTCTGTGATCTTTAATGCTTTAAAGGACAGACGTGTGAAGATCGTACTTCGTCAGTTTCTGCCGAGCGCCGCGTCGACCAAACGAACTCCATGATGGCCACGAACACAGCAATGATCAGACCACAGATCAGCACCACGAAGATGCCCCCGATGTTCTCCATCCCCAGACCTGCACACAACCACCGGCTGTTACAACCACCGGCTGTTACAACCACCGGCTGTTATAACCACGCAGCTGTTATAACCACGCAGCTGTTATAACCACGCAGCTGTTATAACCACGCAGCTGTTATAACCACGCAGCGGTTATAACCACGCAGCGGTTATAACCACGCAGCTGTTACAACCACCGGCTGTTATAACCACGCAGCTGTTATAACCACGCAGCTGTTACAACCACCGGCTGTTATAACCACGCAGCTGTTATAACCACCAGCTGTTATAACCACGCAGCTGTTATAACCACGCAGCTGTTATAACCACGCAGCGGTTACAACCACCGGCTGTTATAACCACCGGCTGTTATAACCACGCAGCTGTTATAACCACGCAGCTGTTATAACCACGCAGCGGTTATAACCACGCAGCTGTTATAACCACGCAGCTGTTATAACCACGCAGCTGTTATAACCACGCAGCTGTTACAACCACCAGCTGTTATAACCACGCAGCGGTTATAACCACGCAGCTGTTATAACCACGCAGCTGTTATAACCA
The DNA here is from genome assembly GCA_019453435.1 of Rhinogobius similis. Taxonomy (NCBI): domain Eukaryota; kingdom Metazoa; phylum Chordata; class Actinopteri; order Gobiiformes; family Gobiidae; genus Rhinogobius; species Rhinogobius similis. The sequence continues at coordinate 1,803,683 of CM033635.1, read as the reverse complement.
CGCAGCTGTTATAACCACGCAGCGGTTATAACCACGCAGCTGTTACAACCACCAGCTGTTATAACCACGCAGCTGTTATAACCACGCAGCTGTTATAACCACGCAGCTGTTATAACCACGCAGCTGTTACAACCACCAGCTGTTATAACCACGCAGCTGTTACAACCACCGGCTGTTACAACCGCCAGCTGTTACAACCACGCAGCTGTTATAACCACGCAGCTGTTACAACCACCAGCTGTTATAACCACGCAGCTGTTACAACCACCGGCTGTTACAACCACCAGCTGTTACAACCACCAGCTGTTATAACCACGCAGCTGTTATAACCACGCAGCTGTTACAACCACCAGCTGTTATAACCACGCAGCTGTTATAACCACGCAGCTGTTACAACCACCAGCTGTTATAACCACGCAGCTGTTATAACCACGCAGCTGTTATAACCACGCAGCTGTTATAACCACGCAGCTGTTACAACCACGCAGCTGTTACAACCACCAGCTGTTACAACCACGCAGCTGTTACAACCACGCAGCTGTTACAACCACCGGCTGTTACAACCACGCAGCTGTTACAACCACGCAGCTGTTACAACCACCGGCTGTTACAACCACCGGCTGTTACAACCACCGGCTGTTATAACCACGCAGCTGTTATAACCACGCAGCTGTTATAACCACCAGCTGTTATAACCACGCAGCTGTTACAACCACCGGCTGTTATAACCACCGGCTGTTATAACCACCAGCTGTTATAACCACGCAGCTGTTATAACCACCGGCTGTTATAACCACGCAGCTGTTATAACCACGCAGCTGTTATAACCACGCAGCGGTTATAACCACGCAGCTGTTATAACCACGCAGCTGTTATAACCACGCAGCTGTTACAACCACCAGCTGTTATAACCACGCAGCGGTTATAACCACGCAGCTGTTATAACCACGCAGCTGTTATAACCACGCAGCGGTTATAACCACGCAGCTGTTACAACCACCAGCTGTTATAACCACGCAGCTGTTATAACCACGCAGCTGTTATAACCACGCAGCTGTTACAACCACCAGCTGTTATAACCACGCAGCTGTTACAACCACCGGCTGTTACAACCACCAGCTGTTACAACCACCAGCTGTTACAACCACCAGCTGTTATAACCACCAGCTGTTATAACCACGCAGCTGTTACAACCACCAGCTGTTATAACCAGGCAGCGGTTATAACCACGCAGCTGTTATAACCACGCAGCTGTTATAACCACGCAGCTGTTATAACCACGCAGCGGTTATAACCACGCAGCTGTTACAACCACGCAGCTGTTACAACCACCAGCTGTTACAACCACGCAGCTGTTACAACCACGCAGCTGTTACAACCACCGGCTGTTACAACCACCAGCTGTTACAACCACCAGCTGTTACAACCACCAGCTGTTATAACCACGCAGCTGTTACAACCACGCAGCTGTTACAACCACCAGCTGTTACAACCACGCAGCTGTTACAACCACGCAGCTGTTACAACCACCGGCTGTTACAACCACGCATGTGTTACAACCACGCAGCTGTTACAACCACCGGCTGTTACAACCACCGGCTGTTACAACCACCGGCTGTTACAACCACCGGCTGTTACAACCACGCAGCTGTTACAACCACGCAGCTGTTACAACCACCGGCTGTTACAACCACCGGCTGTTACAACCACCGGCTGTTATAACCACGCAGCTGTTATAACCACGCAGCTGTTATAACCACCAGCTGTTATAACCACGCAGCTGTTATAACCATGCAGCGGTTATAACCACGCAGCTGTTACAACCACTGGCTGTTATAACCACCGGCTGTTATAACCACGCAGCTGTTATAACCACGCAGCTGTTATAACCACGCAGCTGTTATAACCACGCAGCGGTTATAACCACGCAGCGGTTATAACCACGCAGCTGTTATAACCACGCAGCTGTTATAACCACGCAGCTGTTATAACCACGCAGCTGTTATAACCACGCAGCTGTTATAACCACGCAGCTGTTACAACCACCAGCTGTTATAACCACGCAGCTGTTATAACCACGCAGCTGTTATAACCACGCAGCTGTTATAACCACGCAGCTGTTATAACCACGCAGCTGTTACAACCACGCAGCTGTTACAACCACCAGCTGTTATAACCACGCAGCTGTTATAACCACGCAGCTGTTATAACCACGCAGCTGTTATAACCACGCAGCGGTTATAACCACGCAGCGGTTATAACCACGCAGCTGTTATAACCATGCAGCTGTTATAACCACGCAGCTGTTACAACCACCAGCTGTTATAACCACCAGCTGTTATAACCACGCAGCTGTTACAACCACCAGCTGTTATAACCACCAGCTGTTATAACCACGCAGCTGTTATAACCACGCAGCTGTTACAACCACCAGCTGTTACAACCACCAGCTGTTATAACCACGCAGCGGTTATAACCACGCAGCTGTTACAACCACCAGCTGTTATAACCACGCAGCTGTTATAACCACGCAGCTGTTATAACCACGCAGCTGTTATAACCACGCAGCTGTTATAACCACGCAGCTGTTATAACCACGCAGCTGTTACAACCGCCGGCTGTTACAACCACCAGCTGTTATAACCACGCAGCTGTTACAACCACGCAGCTGTTACAACCACGCAGCTGTTACAACCACCAGCGGTTACAACCACGCAGCTGTTACAACCACCGGCTGTTACAACCACCAGCTGTTACAACCACCAGCTGTTATAGCCACGCAGCTGTTACAACCACGCAGCTGTTATAACCACGCAGCTGTTATAACCACGCAGCTGTTATAACCACGCAGCTGTTATAACAACACTTGGGCACACTTTAATCACACTCGGTCACACTTTGGGCACACTTGGGCACACTTTAATCACACTCAGTCACACACAGTCACACTCGGTCACACTCGGGCCCACTTTAATCACACTTTTGCCCACTTTAATCACACTCAGTCACACTCGGGCACACTCAGTCATACTCGGGCACACTTTAATCACACTCGGTCACACACGGTCACACTTAGACACACTTTAATCACACTTGGGCACACTTTAATCACACTTGGGCACACTTTAATCACACTTGGGCACACTTTAATCACACTTGGGCACACTTTAATCACACTTGGGCACACTTTAATCACACTTGGGCACACTTTAATCACACTCAGTCACACACAGTCACACTCGGTCACACTTGGGCACACTTTAATCACACTTGGGCACACTCTGGGCACACTCGGTCACACACGGTCACACTCGGTCACACTCGGTCACACTCGGGCCCACTTTAATCACACTTTTGCCCACTTTAATCACACTCAGTCACACTCGGGCACACTCAGTCATACTCGGGCACACTTTAAGCACACTCGGTCACACACGGTCACACTCGGGCACACTCTGGGCACACTCGGTCACACACGGTCACACTCGGTCACACTCGGGCCCACTTTAATCACACTTGGGCACACTTTAATCACACTTGGGCACACTCTGGGCACACTCGGTCACACACGGTCACACTCGGTCACACTCGGGCCCACTTTAATCACACTTGGGCACACTTTAATCACACTCAGTCACACTCAGTCACACACGGTCACACTCGGTCACACTTTGGGCACACTCGGTCACACTTTGGGCACACTTGGGCACACTTTAATCACACTCAGTCACACTCAGTCACACACGGTCACACTCGGTCACACTTTGGGCACACTCTGTCACACTTTAATCACACTTGGGCACACTTTAATCACACTTGGGCACACTCTGGTCACACTCGGTCACACACGGTCACACTCGGTCACACTTTAATCACACTCGGTCACACTCGGTCACACTTTGGGCACACTTTGGGCACACTTTAATCACACTCAGTCACACTCGGTCACACTCGGTCACACTTTGGGCACACTCTGGTCACACTCGGTCACACACGGTCACACTCGGTCACACTTTAATCACACTCAGTCACACTCGGTCACACTCGGTCACACTTTGGGCACACTCTGTCACACTTTAATCACACTTGGGCACACTCTGGTCACACTCGGTCACACACGGTCACACTTTAATCACACTCGGGCACACTTTAATCACACTCGGTCACACTCGGTCACACTTTGGGCACACTTTGGGCACACTCTGTCACACTTTAATCACACTCAGTCACACTCGGGCACACTCGGTCACACTTTGGGCACACTTTAAGCACACTGGGTCACACTCGGTCACACTTGGGCACACTTTAATCACACTCAGTCACACTCGGTCACACTCAGTCACACTCGGGCACACTCGGTCACACTTTGGGCACACTTTAAGCACACTGGGTCACACTCGGTCACACTTGGGCACACTTTAATCACACTCAGTCACACACGGTCACACTCGGTCACACTTTGGGCACACTCGGTCACACTTTGGGCACACTTGGGCACACTTTAATCACACTCAGTCACACTCAGTCACACACGGTCACACTCGGTCACACTTTAATCACACTCGGGTACACTTTAATCACACTCGGTCACACTCGGTCACACTTTGGGCACACTTTGGGCACACTCGGTCACACTTTAATCACACTCAGTCACACACGGTCACACTCGGTCACACTTTAATCACACTCGGGTACACTTTAATCACACTCGGTCACACTCGGTCACACTTTGGGCACACTTTGGGCACACTCGGTCACACTTTAATCACACTCAGTCACACTCGGTCACACTTTGGGCACACTTTCATCACACTCGGGTACACTTTAATCACACTCGGTCACACTCGGTCACACTTTGGGCACACTTTGGGCACACTCGGTCACACTTTAATCACACTCAGTCACACTCGGTCACACTCGGTCACACTTTGGGCACACATGGGCACACTTTGGCCACACAAACCCTTGGCGCGGTGGTCCTCCTCCTTGGGGCACTGTCCTCCCTCCCACCATCGCCTCTTCAGGATCTCCAGGCGGTTGCTTTCCTGCAGCTGGAGGATGCCCAGGGTGATCTCGTCTCTGAACGGAGAGCCTGGAGGGACAAAACACACAAACTCTCACAAAACACACTCTCCTCCAGCAGGGGGCAGCAGACTAAATACACAGAATGAGAGTTAAAGGGCGTATGACAGGTTTCTATGATTTTCTAATTTTGACTTTATTCAGTGCATTAATACTTGTTGTAAATAGAAATGATAGTTTTACACCAATCAGGTCGCTGTTTGTGGAGAAAAGTTAATAAACAAGTTGAAAAATACAGGAAGTAAACAAACTGATGACATCACACTGGGGAGAAAAAGGTTATGCATAATTTACACAAAATAAACTACTTTTTTGACCCTTTAAACATTAATTCAACAAAATAAAAGCGTCACATTTGTGTTTTTTGTCAAATAAAAAAAAAAAGTGACATTAGATGACTTTTGGCCCAGTGTACAGTGTGGTTGCTATGGTAATTTCCTAGTGTGATGTCATAATTTCCAACCAGGAAGTAAAATTAAAAAGCTAAAAATTCCAAAACTGGTGTAAAAAAAAAATGTAAAAAAAAAAGAATTTGAGTTAATTTTGAAATATGTTTATCTGAACTACATTTTGGTTAATTGAGTCCAACCTGTCATGGGCCCTTTAACGCAAAAATATTCTGCCTTTAAAGCTGCTCTTGAGTGCCTTAAATCTGTCATCTCATGTTTTAAAACAAAAAAAGTCTCATTCATTCCATTACCTATTACCATCTACTGTTATTTACTTTACATCCAGTCAGCAGATGGCGCCAACGCTGTATACAATCTAGGGAAGTTTGCGCTGAAAAGGCGTCATCGTGCTGTGTTGCTGCAGCAGTGTTTGTGCTTAGAGGCAGAAATGCTCAGTTTAGCGATGATTAAAGGACTAAAAACCGCGGAATATTCTCTGATAAACGACGCAGATGATCTGAAAATACGTCCGAATGTCCCGGAAGTTCAGCAGGAAGTGTGTTTGCCGCTCGGAGGGGGAGGACTTTTAGGATTCCGTTTTGTTTCTTTTTGGTTTTTGTCGCGTTTTGGTGCGTTGAGTTGCGTTTCTTGTTCGTAGGCGAGTTTTTGTTGATTTTGAGTGCATTTTTATCGCTTTTGGTCACGCTTTTTCCGCTTTTTGTGTCAATTTCATTTCGTTGAATTGTGCAGCTCTGGCCTTTAAGAGGTAAATAAAGTCATCTGCTCAGAGGCTTCAGAGGCTAAACGTCAGGAGAAAAAGTGTGTTTGAACAGACAGCTGCATTAAAGACACAAACAATGAATCACGATATGACCATTTCACAAAAATTTAAAAAATTTAAACGCATCTTGGTCACTTTTAGTCCTGTTTTTGTAACTTTTGGTCCTGTTTTTGTCACGTTCAGTTGTGTTTGTCATATTCAAATATAGTTTTTGTGTGGATTTGGTTTAATTGTGCAGCTCTGGCCTTTAAGAGGTAAATAAAGTCATCTGCTCAGAGGCTAAACATCAGGAGAAAAAGTGTGTTTGAACAGACAGCTGCATTAAAGACACAAACAGTCAATCACGATACGACCATTTCACAAAAATAAAAAAAATTTAAATGCGTCTTGGTCACTTTTAGTTGTGTCTTTGTCGTTTTAATCGCGTCTTTGTCATTTTCACGTTTTTGTCCGTTTTGGTGCACTGAGTTGTGTTTGTAGCGCGTTTTTGTCACATTCGGTTGTGTTTGTCGTATTTAAACACATCAATCTGTGGCAAAAAGAGGCAAAAGTGGGCGGGGCAGAATAAGGTGAACAGAGTTGCAAACACACAACCCGCTGCACCGTGTCCAGGTTTGAGCAGGATGTTTAGGTTGATGGGACGGAAACTACCCTTTACGGGGACAAATAAGAGTCCTGCTGTGTTTACATTGAAGGTGTGAACACACGGCAAATAATGAAGTTCTAGATGACTTAAATGTCTTGATTTGAGGATATTAATCTGAATTTCAGTCGTTTTGACTCGTTAAGATCAGTGGAGACGATTTATTTGATGGAACTAGATTATTTCACTTGTTTTAATCCGTTTGTGACTTGTTTCAACACATTATTTCTTATTTCAATCCAAATTATCTGTCACTGGGTTAAGATCATTTTACTGACAAATGTATTTTCTTATTTTAAGATAAATTATCACAGGATCATCAGAAATACCTTGAAACCATGAAATATTCTGCATCACATCAACAATTAAATCTCATCGAGTCAAAACTTCTCAAATCCAGATGAAAATGATAAATTCAAGCCATTTTAAGCTTTGATGGATTTATATTTTTTGCTGTGCAGGAGATAATCTGAAATTAAATTGAAATTCAATTGAAATTGAAATAAGAAATACTGGATTGAAACAAGTGAAATAATCTAGTTCCATCAAATAAATCGTCTGCACTGATCTTAACGAGTCAAAACGACTTAAATTCAGATTAAAATCCTCAAAATAGAAAACTAGAAATTTGTTTTTGCAGTGTGGACTTTAATCTTAATCTGACGCTGGAGTCACTTCCTTAAAGTCACAGTGAAAGTGAAAGTGAAAGTGAAAGTGCCTTTAGAGCTCGAGGGCCGTTATTTTTCTCGGAGCAGATTTGGAAGTTCATGAGAGTCGAGTTCTCGGCCTTTTCTCTGATACTTCACCTCCATCATGTCCCCCATAAGCCATAACTCACCCGCTCTCCCCCTCTCTCCCCCCTCCTCTGTCTCCCAAACAGTCATGTGACTTTCGCTCTCTCCCTCCCGTCTCTCCCCCTCCTCCGTCTCCCAAACAGTGGACTGACTTTAGCCCTCTCTCTCTCCCCTCTCCCTCCCCCTCTCTCCCCCCTCCTCTGTCTCCCAAACAGTGGAGTGACTTTCGCCCTCTCTCTCCTCTCTCCCTTCCCCTCTCTCACCCTCTCCCCCCCTCCTCTGTCTCCCAAACAGTAGAGTGACTTTAGCCCTCTCCCTCCTCTCTCTCTCCTCTCTCCCTCCTCTCTCCCCCCCCCTCTCTTCCCCCTCCTCTGTCTCCCAAACAGTGGAGTGACTTTCACCCCCTCTCTCTCTCCTCTCTCCCTCTCTCCCCCCTCCTCACCCCCCAAACAGTGGAGTGACTTTCACCCTCTCTCCCCCCTCTCTCTCCCCCTCTCCCTCCCCCTCTCCTCCCTCTCTCTCCCCCGTCTCCCCTAACACTGGAGTGACTTTCGCCCTCTCTCTCCCCCTCTCCCTCCCCCCTCTCCCTCTCTCCCCCTCCTCACCCCCCAAACAGTGGAGTGACTTTCACCCTCTCTCCCCCCTCTCTCTCCCCCTCTCCCTCCCCCCTCTCCTCCCTCTCTCTCCCCCCCCCGTCTCCCTAACACTGGAGTGACTTTCGCCCTCTCTCTCCCCCCTCTCCCTCCCCCTCTCTCCCCCTCTCTCCCCCCTCCTCACCCCCCAAACACTGGAGTGACTTTCACCCTCTCTCCCCCCTCTCTCTCCCCTCTCCCTCCCCCTCTCTCCCCTCTGTCTCCCTAACAGTGGAGTGACTTTAGCCCTCTCTCCCTCCCTCCCCCCTCTCCTCCTCTCTCCCCCTCCTCACCCCCCAAACACTGGAGTGACTTTCACCCTCTCTCCCCTCTCTCTCCCCTCTCCCTCCCCCTCTCCCCTCTCTCCCCCTCCTCACCCCCCAAACACTGGAGTGACTTTCACCCTCTCTCCCCCTCTCTCTCCCCTCTCCCTCCCCTCTCTCCCCCTCTCTCCCCCTCCTCACCCCTAACACTGGAGTGACTTTCACCCTCTCTCTCTCCCTCTCCCTCCCCCTCTCTCCCTCTCTCCCCCTCCTCTCCCCCCAAACACTGGAGTGACTTTCACCCTCTCTCCCCCCTCTCTCTCCCCCTCTCCCTCCCCCCTCTCTCCCTCTCTCCCCCCTCCTCACCCCCCAAACAGTGGAGTGACTTTAGCCCTCTCTCCCTCCCTCCCCCCCTCTCCTCCTCTCTCCCCTCCTCACCCCCAAACAGTGGAGTGACTTTCACCCTCTCTCCCCTCTCTCTCCCCTCTCCCTCCCCCTCTCCTCCCTCTCTCTCTCCCCCCCCTGCCTCCCCTAACACTGGAGTGACTTTCGCCTCTCTCTCTCCCCTCTCCCTCCCCTCTCTCCCCCTCTCTCCCCTCCTCACCCACCAAACACTGGAGTGACTTTCACCCTCTCTCCCCCTCTCTCTCCCCCTCTCCCTCCCCCCTCTCCCCTCTCACCCCTCCTCACCCCCCAAACAGTGGAGTGACTTTAGCCCTCTCTCCCTCCCTCCCCCCTCTCCTCCTCTCTCCCCCTCCTCACCCCACAAACAGTGGAGTGACTTTCACCCTCTCTCCCCCCTCTCTCTCCCCCTCTCCCTCCCTCTCTCTCCTCCCTCTCTCCCCCCCCCGTCTCCCTAACACTGGAGTGACTTTCGCCCTCTCTCTCCCCCTCTCTCCCCCTCTCTCCCCCTCCTCACCCCCCAAACACTGGAGTGACTTTCACCCTCTCTCCCCCCTCTCTCTCCCCCTCTCCCTCCCCCCTCTCTCCCTCTCTCTCCCCCTCCTCACCCCCCAAACAGTGGAGTGACTTTCACCCTCTCTCCCCTCTCCCCCCCCGTCTCCCTAACACTGGAGTGACTTTCGCCCTCTCTCTCCCCCCTCTCCCTCCCCCTCTCTCCCCCTCTCTCCCCCCTCCTCACCCCCCAAACACTGGAGTGACTTTCACCCTCTCTCCCCCCTCTCTCTCCCCCTCTCCCTCCCCCCTCTCCCCCTCTCTCCCCTCCTCACCCCCAAACAGTGGAGTGACTTTAGCCCTCTCTCTCCTCTCTCTCTCCCTCCTCTCTCCCCTCTGTCTCCCTAACAGTGGAGTGACTTTAGCCCTCTCTCCCTCCCTCCCCCCTCTCCTCCTCTCTCCCCCTCCTCACCCCCCAAACACTGGAGTGACTTTCACCCTCTCTCCCCCCTCTCTCTCCCCTCTCCCTCCCTCTCCTCCCTCTCTCTCCCCCGTCTCCCTAACACTGGAGTGACTTTCGCCCTCTCTCTCCCCCTCTCCTCCCCTCTCTCCCTCTCTCCCCCTCCTCACCCCCAAACACTGGAGTGACTTTCACCCTCTCTCCCCCCTCTCTCTCCCCTCTCTCCCTCCCTCTCCCCCTCTATCCCCCTCCTCACCCCCCAAACAGTGGAGTGACTTTAGCCCTCTCTCTCCTCTCTCCCTCCCCCTCTCTCCCCCTCTGTCTCCCTAACAGTGGAGTGACTTTAGCCCTCTCTCCCTCCCTCCCCCCTCTCCTCCTCTCTCCCCCTCCTCACCCCCCAAACACTGGAGTGACTTTCACCCTCTCTCCCCCCTCTCTCTCCCCCTCTCCCTCCCCCCTCTCTCCCCCCTCCTCACCCCTCAAACACTGGAGTGACTTTCACGCCGCGGACAGCTCGGCTCCTTCAAGGTAAAACATAATGGAAGCTCCTGAAGCGGCGACACTTAAGAGGCTCATATTTCAGCCGTGGCGCTCGTTAGTCTGCCCCCTGCTGACGTCCCGGGGCGCTCGCACGGGGCCGTTTTAGGGACATTATCTCCGCGCGAGTCTGTCACGGCGACGAGGAGGAGGCGAAGCAAACGGGAGACAAACTACGCGCCGCCGACAGGAAAGAAAACGGGTCGATGCGAGTGCCGTCGGCGAAGCGTCCGGGTTTAATTGAACACGAGCCAAAACAAAAGGCGCTCCTCGTTGACGCTTGATTGACACGTCTGGGATCGAACACGGAGCTCGGGTCTGTTTGGTCACGTGAGGCAGTTCATCACTTTCCAGAGGCCCCTTTAAAATGCTGCGTCGTTAGAATCACGGAATGAAACAGGCGGTAATTCATTTTCAATCATTCACTCACGTCAGATATAAATACTGATGGTTTTACGTCGTTGTGTGAAGGAAAAAGCAACAAATTAGAGCTTTCAGGCTAGAAACGTCGAGCTAGTTTGGTCTTCTATTACAACGGATGGACAATATACTATTTACTAAATTTAGACTCACCCAGGGGCAGACTCACCCAGGGGCAGACTCACCCAGGGGCAGACTCACCCAGGGGCAGACTCACCCAGGGCAGACTCACCCAGACTCAGACTCACCCGGGGGCAGACTCAGACTCACCCAGGGGCAGACTCACCCAGGGGCAGACTCACCCGGGGGCAGACTCAGACTCACCCAGACTCAGACTCACCCAGGGGCAGACTCACCCGGGGGCAGACTCAGACTCACCCAGGGGCAGAAACACCCGGGGCAGACTCACCCAGGGCCAGACTCACCCAGGGGCAGACTCAGCCGGGGCACACTCACCCAGGGGCAGACTCAGACTCACCCGGGGCAGACTCCCCCTGGGCAGACTCAGACTCACCCGGGGCAGACTCACCCAGGGGCAGACTCACCCAGGGGCAGACACACCCGGGGCAGACTCACCCAGGGCCAGACTCACCCAGGGGCAGACTCACCCGGGGCACACTCACCCAGGGGCAGACTCAGACTCACCCGGGGCAGACTCCCCCTGGGCAGACTCAGACTCACCCGGGGCAGACTCACACCCGGGGCAGACTCACCCAGGGCCAGACTCACCCAGGGGCAGACTCACCCAGGGGCAGACTCACCCGGGGCAGACTCACCCAGGGGCAGACTCACCCAGGGGCAGACACACCCGGGGCAGACTCACCCAGGGGCAGACACACCCGGGGCAGACTCACCCAGGGGCAGACTCACCCAGGGGCAGACTCACCCGGGGGCAGACTCAGACTCACCCAGACTCAGACTCACCCAGGGGCAGACTCACCCGGGGGCAGACTCAGACTCACCCAGGGGCAGAAACACCCGGGGCAGACTCACCCAGGGCCAGACTCACCCAGGGGCAGACTCACCCGGGGCACACTCACCCAGGGGCAGACTCAGACTCACCCGGGGCAGACTCCCCCTGGGCAGACTCAGACTCACCCGGGGCAGACTCACCCAGGGGCAGACTCACCCAGGGGCAGACACACCCGGGGCAGACTCACCCAGGGCCAGACTCACCCAGGGGCAGACTCACCCAGGGGCAGACTCACCCGGGGCAGACTCACCCAGGGGCAGACACACCCGGGGCAGACTCACCCAGGGCCAGACTCACCCAGGGGCAGACTCACCCAGGGGCAGACTCACCCGGGGCACACTCACCCAGGGGCAGACTCAGACTCACCCGGGGCAGACTCACCCTGGGCAGACTCAGACTCACCTGGGGCAGACTCAGACTCACCCGGGGGCAGACTCAGACTCACCCGGGGGCAGACTCACCCGAGGCAGACTCACCCAGGGGCAGACTCACCCAGGGGCAGACTCACCCGAGGCAGACTCAGACTCACCCGGGGGCACACTCACCCAGGGGCAGACTCACCCGGGGGCAGACTCACCCAGGGGCAGATTCACCCAGGGGCAGACTCACCCAGACTCAGACTCACCCGGGACACACTCACCCAGGGCACACTCACCCAGGGCACACTCACCCAGACTCAGACTCACCCGGGGGCAGACTCACCCAGGGGCAGATTCACCCAGGGGCAGACTCACCCAGACTCAGACTCACCCGGGACACACTCACCCGGGGCAGACTCACCCGGGGGACACTCACCCAGGGGCAGACTCACCCAGGGGCAGGCCGATGCCGTAGCCCTTGGTGTCCAGCAGGCCTCCTATCTGCGTCAGGTTGCAGTTGGTGGTCCTGTAGTACTCGTTCATGGTGCTCTCCATCAGGAAGGCGTACTTGGAGTTGAGGACGCGGGCGATGCCTTCCTCCGTGCTCTTCACGAACACGCTCGGCTGCTTCGAGTACATGTAGTTCCACATGCGCTGGTACGTCTGGTACCGCGAGTTCTGAAAGGGGAGGAGGAGGGGAGGAGGGGGGGAGGAAGAGGGGAGGAAGAGAGGAGGAAGAGGGGATGAAGAGGAGAGGAAGAGGGGAGGGAGAGAGGAGGAAGAGGGGAGGAGGAGGGGAGGGAGAGAGGAGAGAGAGGAGATGGAGAGGAGAGGAAGAGGGGAGGAAGAGGAGATTAAGAGGAGAGGAAGAGGGGAGGAAGAGGAGAGGAAGAGGGGAGGAGCAGAGGAGGAGGAGGGGAGGAGGAGGGGAGGGAGAGAGGAGATGGAGAGGAAGAGGGGAGGAAGAGGGGAGGAGGAAGAGGGAGAGAGAAGGAGGAGGGGAGGGAGAGGGCAGGAGGAGGAGAGGAAGAGGGGAGGAAGAGGAGAGGAAGAGGGGAGGAGGAGAGGAGGAGCAGGGGAGGAGGAGGAGAGGAGGAGGAGAGGAAGAGGAGAGGAAGAGAGGAGGAAGAGGGGAGGAAGAGGAGAGGAAGAGGGGAGGAGCAGAGGAGGAGGAGGGGAGGAGGAGGGGAGGAAGAGAGGAAGAAGAGGGGAGGAGGAGGGGAGGGAGAGGGGAGGAGGAGGGGAGGAAGAGGGGAGGAGGAAGAGGGGAGGAGCGGTGGAAGATGAGAGGAAGAGGGGAGGAAGAGGGGAAGAAGAGAGGAAGAAGAGGGGAGGAGGAAGTGGAGGGAGAGGGGAGGAGGAGGAGAGGAAGAGGGGAGAAGGAGAGGAAGAGGGGAGGAAGAGGAGACGTCAACTTCTGTCCGACCGTTCCGTCCGAGGACGTGAACCTGGGACTCAGACAAACACACGGTCTTCTCCTGCACCAAAGGAACGCGGCGTCATCTACATAAATGTGTCGTTTGTTTAGATGTTTGTGAGTGGGTTTTTTTCATCTCCGTGAACATGCTCTTGTCCTAGGTCAAAGGTCATTCAACATCTGGTCCACGTAAGCCCTTATATGGTCTCCTGACAACCCATTTGGTACTTTAAGTTTCCCCTACACCCATTGACGTCCAAACTTTGGACGCAAGGGCCTCTTTGATTAATGTGTTTTTGTTCTGTTCTGTTCTTAGCAACCTTCTGTTCTTAGCAACCTTCTGTTCTGTTCTGTTCTGTTCTGTTCTGTTCTGTTCTGTTCTGCTCTGTTCTGCTCTGTTCTGTTCTGTTCTGTTCTGTTCTGTTCTGTTCTGTTCTGCTCTGTTCTGTTCTGTTCTGTTCTGTTCTGCTCTGTTCTGCTCTGTTCTGCTCTGTTCTGTTCTGTTCTGTTCTGTTCTGTTCTGTTCTGCTCTGTTCTGTTCTGTTCTGTTCTGCTCTGCTCTGCTCTGCTCTGTTCTGTTCTGTTCTGTTCTGTTCTGTTCTGCTCTGTTCTGTTCTGTTCTGCTCTGCTCTGCTCTGCTCTGCTCTGCCCTGCCCTGCCCTGCCCTGCCCTGCCCTGCTCTGTTCTGTTCTGTTCTGCTCTGTTCTGCTCTGTTCTGTTCTGTTCTGCTCTGCTCTGCTCTGTTCTGTTCTGTTCTGTTCTGCTCTGTTCTGCTCTGTTCTGTTCTGCTCTGCTCTGCTCTGTTCTGTTCTGTTCTGCTCTGCTCTGTTCTGTTCTGTTCTGTTCTGTTCTGCTCTGCTCTGCTCTGTTCTGTTCTGTTCTGTTCTGCTCTGTTCTGCTCTGTTCTGTTCTGTTCTGTTCTGTTCTGTTCTGCTCTGTTCTGTTCTGTTCTGTTCTGTTCTGCTCTGCTCTGCTCTGTTCTGTTCTGTTCTGTTCTGCTCTGTTCTGTTCTGTTCTGCTCTGCTCTGCTCTGCCCTGCCCTGCCCTGCCCTGCCCTGCTCTGCTCGGTTCTGTTCTGTTCTGTTCTGCTCTGCTCTGCTCTGCTCTGCCCTGCCCTGCCCTGCCCTGCCCTGCCCTGCTCTGCTCTGTTCTGTTCTGTTCTGCTCTGTTCTGTTCTTAGCAACCTTCTGTTCTGTTCTGTTCTGTTCTGTTCTGTTCTGTTCTGCTCTGTTCTGTTCTTAGCAACCTTCTGTTCTGTTCTGTTCTGTTCTGTTCTGTTCTGCTCTGTTCTGTTCTTAGCAACCCCCTGCCCTGCCCTGCCCTGCCCTGCCCTGCCCTGCTCTGTTCTGTTCTGTTCTGTTCTGTTCTGTTCTGTTCGTATAAACTGGTGTCTCTTCTGTGCTTCTTCGTCCTGGATCCACTAAACTATTTTCACATCGACCTGGTCTGGACTTCTTTGATTTGAATCACTTAATAACAATGTTGGCCCTTGTTTACAGTCTGGTTGCTATGGTAACAGTTGTAGAATCACCTCTAACTGTGTCATATTTGTGCTCGTGTCCAACAGGAAGTGACATTATGAACTTTACGAAAACTGGACAAACAGGACAAATGTTTAGTCAAATCTTAAATCTAATGGTGTTCAGTGTGTTTTGGTGAATCGTGACGTCTGACCTGCCAGAGAGACTTTACACATTTGAACTCTTGGCCCAAACGTCACCACATTTACAGGTTTAGTGTCAGGCACGCTGCAAATAATGAAGTTCTACATGAGTTAAAATGTGTTGATTTCAGGATATTAATCTGAAATTCAGACGTTTTGACTCGTTAAGATCAGTGGAGACGATTTATTTGATGGAACTAGATTATTTCACTTGTTTCAATCCGTTTCTGACTTGTTTTAACACATTATTTCTTATTTCAGTCCAAATTATCTGTCACTGGGTTAAGATCATTTCACTGACTCCACTGACAAATGGATTTTATTATTTTAAGCAAAATTATCACAGGATCATCAGAAACACCTTGAAATCAGTGAAATATTCTGCTTCACATCAGCAATTAAATTTCATCGAGTCAAAACTTCTCAAATCCAGATGAAAATGATAAATTTAAGTCATTTTAAGATTTGATGGATTTATATTTTTTGCTGTGCAGGAGATAATTTGGATTGAAACAAGAAATAATAAGATAAGATAAGAGATCCTTTATTTGTCCCACAATGGGGAAATTCCACTGTTGCAACACACAGTTTAGAACAGGAATGAAAGAAATAGGCGCATGCAATAAAAATAGGATAAATAATTACTAAACATGGTAATAAAAATACAATATAAAGTATAAAGTGCACCCTCTTATTTACGGTAGGTGGCTGTCTGGGAATAAATAGTAATGTACTGAATCAAGTCAGAAACGGTTTGAAACAAGTAAAATCTATCTAATCTAGTTCCATCAAATAAATCGTCTCCACTGATCTTAACGAGTCAAAACGACTGAAATTCACACTAATATCCTCAAATCAAGACATTTAACTCATCTAGAAATTCATTTTTGCAGAGTGAACACATGCTGTGATTGGACGGTGGGAGGAGCCGGAGAGAACCCACGGTAACACGAGGAGAACATGCAGACTCCACCCACAGAGATCGTGTGACGTTGCAGTGGCCCAGGATTCAAACCCACCATCTCCTCATTGTCCACCGCGCGCCTCTGGAGAACTAACTACGCAAAGAACATGTGTAAAATTAGCGACTGGAGAATACGACGGTGACATTTGTAAAAGCCAGCGTCGACTCAAAGGTCACGGGGGAGTCGCGCTTGTTCTTCTTCATTGTGGGGACTAAACTCTGCACACGATCACATCCTGGGATCGAGACAAAAAGCATCCAGAATACACCGTCCTTAAAGGGCCTATGACAGGTTGGACGACTCATTTGACAAAAATGCAGTTAAGATAAATATGTTTCAAATTGTGTTAAAAAACGTCACAAATTTCACTGCGGTTTAGCAATTTTTTAGGTTTTTTGTCTTACTTCCTGGTTGTAAATGATGACATCACACTAGGAAATTACCATAGCAACCATCCTGTACAGTGGGCCAAAACTCCTCAGACGTCACAGATTTGTTTATTTTACAAGGAAAAATACATGTTAACACCTTTATTTTGTTGAATTCATGTATAAAGGTTAAAAAAAAGTAATTTATTTTGTGTAAATTATGCATAACCTTTGTCTCCTCAGTGTGATGTCATCAATTTGTTTACTTCCTGTAATTTTGAACAGATTTTTCAACTTTTCTCCACAAACAGCGACCTGATTGGTGTAAAACTATAATTTATATTTACAACAGATATTAATGCACTGAATAAAGTCAAAATTAGAAAATCATGAAAACCTGTCATACGCCCTTTAAAGTGTCTATGACAGGCTGAATTACTCATTTAATTAAAATGCAGCTAAGACAAATATATTTCAATTTCTACTCAAAACTATACACATTTACCACAGTTTAGCTATTCTTTTAGGTTTTTAATTTTACTTCCTGGTTGTAAAGTGTGACATCACACTAGGAAATTACCATAGCAACCACACTGTACACCAGGCAAAACTCAAAAGTCAAACTCAAGTCACAGATTTTGTTCATTTGAGAGAAATGCAAATGAACACCTTTATCTTGTTGAATAAATGTTTAAAGGGTCAAAAAAGTAGTTTCTTTTGTGTAAACTATGCATGACCTTTGGCTCCCCAGTGTGATGTCATCGATTTGTTTACTTCCTGTATTTTTCAATAGATTTTTCAACTTTTCTCCATAAATAGCGACCTGATTGGTGTAAAACTACAATTTATATTTACACCAGGTATTAATACACTGAGTAAAGTCAAAATTGGAAAATCCTAAAAACCTGTCATACGCACTTTAATGAAGAGTCTGAACCGAGCCAAACTCAAACAGAAGCGTGCAATCAGATTTGTTTATTTCAGCGACACACGAGAAACAAAGAAGGTCATCTGTCATTTCGAACACAATCAATCTTCCGTCGCCTCAGATTAACAGCTTTGCTCTTTCATTCTGCAAAAATCCGCAACATTTTTCAATCCGTGTGATTTTTATGGCCTTTGTTTTGATACGGACGGACCCTGCGAGTCCCTGATTGACTAATCCGCCTGTCATTCACGCAAACAGTGACCAGACCGATATCGATCTGTAGAAAACACAGACATAATTTATCAGACGCTGATACTTTATCATCAGATCAACAGCGTGCTTTAGAGTTCAGGTTTGGGTTCAAATACAATAACAGCAGCTGGAGCCTGTCCTGGTTTGTCTCTAGTGGTCACTGAGTGGAACTGCAGCCAAACATCCTCCACAGGAAGCACTGAGCACAAAGTACAGGGGCTGAAGGGGGCTGACGGGAGCTGACAGGGGCTGACGGGGGCCGAAGGGGGCTGACAGGGGCTGATAGAGGGCTGAAGGGGGCTGATAGAGGGCTGATAGGGGGCTGACAGGGGCTGATAGAGGGCTGATAGGGGGCTGACGGGGGCTGACAGGGGCTGATAGAGGGCTGAAGGGGGCTGAAGGGGGCTGACAGGGGCTGACGGGGGCCGAAGGGGGCTGACAGGGGCTGATAGAGGGCTGAAGGGGGCTGAAGGGGGCTGATAGAGGGCTGATAGGGGGCTGACAGGGGCTGATAGAGGGCTGAAGGGGGCTGACAGGGGCTGACGGGGGCTAAAGGGGGCTGACAGGGGCTGATAGAGGGCTGAAGGGGGCTGAAGGGGGCTGACAGGGGCTGACAGGGGCTGACGGGGGCTAAAGGGGGCTGATAGGGGCTGAAGGGGCTGATAGAGGGCTGATAGGGGCTGAAGGGGCTGACAGGGGCTGATAGGGGGCTGTGAGGGCTGATAGAGGGCTGATAGGGGGCTGACAGGGGCTGGCCAGGGGCTAGCTGAAGGGGGCTGATGGGGGCTGATAGGGGGCTGACAGGGGCTGACGGGGCTGATAAGGGGGCTGAGGCGAGGGCTGAAGGGCTGACAGGGGGCTGACAGGGGGCTGAAGGGGCTGATAGAGGGCTGATAGGGGGCTGAGGCTGATAGGGGGCTGACAGGGGCTGACGGGAGCTGAAGGGGGCTGATAGAGGGCTGATAGAGGGGCTGAAGGCTGACAGGGGCTGAAGGCTGGGCTGACAGACTGAAGGGCTGACAGGGCTGGCGGGAGCTGAAGGGGGCTGATAGAGGCTGATAGGGCTGATAGGGGCTGAAGGGGGCTGCGGGGGGCAGCCCGCCTTCTGGAGGCTGACAGGGGCCGAAGGGGGCTGATAGAGGGCTGATAGGGGGCTGAAGGGGGCTGATAGAGGGCTGATAGGGGGCTGAAGGGGGCTGATAGAGGGCTGATAAGTCTACAACTTCCGGCGCTGGTGAGAGCCGGCTGCTGGTTGCAACACGCTCCGTCTTTTTCCAACTTTTTTCGCTTTCTTTCTATTGTAAATACTTTAACTCTTGCACACCTTTTCTGTGAAGTGAGGGTTAACACACACCGCGTTGACTCGCGTTGATTCAACTTTATTTTCGTTGTTTTATTGCGTGTTTTTGCCGCGATGTGTGTTGGCCCCCCACCCCCCCCGCCCCCGCGTGTTTACTCCAGGGAGATGCTGCTGGAGCTGCGGAGCGCGGTGCGTCTCCCCCGGGACCGGCACGAGATCCCAGCGGAGGTGCTGCGGAAGACACGCAGAGGCCGGCGCGCGGGACGTAAACTCCGGGAAAAGAAGAGATGCTTCCGACCTGTTCTCCCCGTCATCATCACGGGAAACGTGAGATCTCTCCGCAACGGGATGGACGAGCTGGCGGGATCTACGCGGTACCAGCGGGAGTACAGAGACAGCAGCATCATGCTTTTCACGGAGACGTGGTTAACCCCCGAAATCCCGGACTCAACTGTCACTCTGGACCATTTTCATCTGCTGCGTGCGGACAGAACAGAGGAGAGCGGTAAGAGGAGAGGAGGAGGCCTGGCTGTGTTTGTGAATGAAAAGTGGTGCAAGTCTGGACACTGTACAGTGAAACAGCAGCTGTGTAACAAAGACATTGAACTGTTAGCTGTTAGCATGAGGCCATATTATCTGCCCCGGGAGTTTTCACATATTATTGTGATAGCAGTGTATGTGGCACCCTCTGCTAATGCTGACAATGCTTGTGAAGCTCTGCTCTCCTGCACCAGCAGGTTACAAACACAGCACCCACAGGCCCTCTTTCTCATCTCTGGTGACTTCAACCACGCTTCTCCCTCATCTGTTCTGCCAACATACACCCAGTATGTCACCTGCCCCACCAGAGACAAGAAAACCCTGGACTTGTTCTTTGCAAACACCAAGGACGCTTATTCTTCTTCTCCTCTTCCCCCCCTGGGCAAATCGGACCACAACCTTGTACACCTGCGGCCTGTGTATGAACCCATCGTGCACAGGCAGCCAGTGGTTCCCCGTGTGGTGAGGAGGTGGTCTGCTGAGAGCGAGGAGGCTCTGAGGGACTGCTTCAGCACCACTGTGTGGGCAGAACTTTATGACCCACATGGGGAGGACATCAACTCCATCACAGAGTGCATCACGGACTACATCAACTTCTGTTATGAAAACACTGTACCCTCCCGGACGGTGCGGTGTTTTCCAAACAACAAGCCGTGGATTAACCGTGACATTAAGGCTCTGCTGAAGGAGAAGAAGAGAGCGTTCAGGTCAGGGAACAAGGAGGAGCTGAGGACTGTGCAGAAGAAGCTGAGGAGGAAGATCAGGCAAGGGGAAGCCAGCTACAGGAGGAAGATGGAAGAGCAGCTGCAGCAGCAGAACATCCAGGGAGTGTGGAGGAGCCTGAAAACCATCTCAGGTTTCAAGTCCCCCCCTGTCCAGGCAGAGGGGGACCTTCAGTGGGTTAACGATCTGAATTCTCACTTTCTGAGATTTGATCTCACTTTCTGAGATTTGATCAATCACCCCCCCACAGCTGCAAACCCACACCCCCACGGCTGGACAATGGTCCACACCCGATCCAATTCACACCTCTACTTCAGTCCATCAGCTCACCACCAATCCCCCAGCGCACAGTCACCCCACCCACCCCTGTCCTTCACAGCAGCACAGGTGAGGAGAGAGCTGAGGAGGATTAAAACCAGGAAGGCAGCAGGACCAGACGGCATCAGCTCCAGGCTCCTTAAGTCCTGCGCAGATGAACTGTGTGGAGTTATGGAGCATGTCTTCAACATGAGCCTAAAGCTGAGGGTGGTACCACAGATTTGGAAGACCTCCTGTGTGGTACCAGTGCCAAAGACACCGCACGCTAAAGACCTCAGCAGCTTCAGGCCGGTGGCTCTCACGTCCCATCTGATGAAGACACTGGAGAGGCTGGTCCTGGACCACCTCCGCTCCACCGTGAGCTCAGCCATGGATCCGCTGCAGTTTGCGTACCGGCCTGGCATTGGAGTGGAGGATGCCGTCATCTTCCTGCTGCACCGCTCTCTCTCACCTCGAGAACCCTGGCAGCGCTGTGAGAATTCTGTTCTTTGATTTCTCCAGCGCCTTCAACACCATCCAGCCACTGCTGCTGAGGGACAAGCTGGAGACGGCTGGTGTGGACTGTGACCTGGCAGAGTGGATCCTGGACTACCTCACGAACAGACCCCAGTTTGTGAGAGCCCGGGATTGTGTGTCTGACACTCTGACCTGCAGTGTGGGGGCGCCGCAGGGCACTGTCCTCGCGCCCTTCCTCTTCACCCTCTACACCTCGGACTTCAGACACAACACGGACAGCTGTGTTCTGCAGAAGTTCTCTGACGACTCTGCCATCATCGGACTCATCACGGACGACGATGATGCAGAGTACAGAGGAGTAACGCAGGACTTTGTGGACTGGTGTCAGCAGAACCACCTCCTCATCAACGCGGGAAAGACCAAGGAGATGCTGGTGGACTTCCGCAGACGCCACTCCACTGCCCCCTCACCAGTGAACATCCAGGGAAGGGACATTGAGAGAGTGGACTCATACAAGTACCTGGGTGTTCATCTGAACCACAAACTGGACTGGACTCAAAACACAGACGCACTGTACAGGAAGAGTCAGAGTCGGCTCTACCTCCTGAGGAGACTCAGGTCTTTTTGGAGTGTCAGGCCCTCTCCTGAGGACCTTCTACGACTCTGTGGTGGCATCAGCCGTCCTGTACGGTGTGGTCTGCTGGAGCAGCAGCATCACAGAGAGGGAGAGGAAGAAGCTGGACAAGGTCATCAAGAAGTCCAGCTCCGTCCTGGGCTGTGCTCTGGACCCAGTGAGCGAGGTGGGGGACAGAAGGGTCCTGGCTAAACTCACGTCTATGCTGGACCATGAGTCCCACCCCCTGCAGGACGCTCTGTCTGCCCTGGAGAGCAGCTTCAGTGACAGACTGATTCACCCTCGCTGTGTGAAGGAGAGGTTTCGCAGGTCTTTCCTTCCTGCTGCTGTCAGACTTTACAATGAACACTGTTAGCCCTGAACATGTGTCATTCACCCGCTATAATCATGTGCAATACTGTAACATGTGTCATTCACCTGTTATAATCATGTGCAATATAATTTAACATACTATTAATAGACTTTTACCTCACCATAGTCACTTACTGTATATAACATACACTTAAGCCACTTTAGCTACCTTTTTACTGTAAATAAGAGTGTGCACTTTATACTTTATATTGTATTTTTTATGACCATGTTTATTTATCCTATTTTTATTGCATGCGCCTATTTCATTCATTTCTGTCCTAAACTGTGTGTTGCAACAGTGGAATTTCCCCATTGTGGGACAAATAAAGGATCTCTTATCTTATCTTATGATAGGGGGCTGAAGGGGGCTGATAGGGGGCCGACGGGGGTTGACGGGGGCTGACGGGGGCTGACAGGGGCCGACGGGGGCTAACAGGGGCCGAAGGGGGCTGATAGACGGCTGATAGGGGGCTGAAGGGGGCTGATTGAGGGCTGATAGGGGGCTGACGGGGGCTAAAGGGGGCTGACAGGGGCCGAAGGGGGCAGATAGAGGGCTGATAGGGGGCTGAAGGGGGCTGATAGAGGGCTGATAGGGGGCTGACGGGGGCTGAAGGGGGCTGACAGGGGCCGAAGGGGGCTGATAGAGGGCTGATAGGGGGCTGAAGGGGGCTGATAGAGGGCTGATAGGGGGCTGACGGGGGCTGAAGGGGCTGACAGGGGCCGAAGGGGGCTGATAGGGGGCCGACGGGGGTTGACGGGGGCTGACAGGGGCCGACGAAGGCTAACGGGGGCTGAAGGGGGCTGACAGGGGCCGAAGGGGGCTGATAGAGGGCTGATAGGGGGCTGAAGGGGGCTGATAGAGGGCTGATAGGGGCTGAAGGGGCTGACGGGGCCAACGGGGGCTGAAGGGGGCTGATAGGGGGCTGATAGGGGGCTGACGGGGGCTGAAGGGGGCTGACAGGGGCCGAAGGGGGCTGACAGGGGCTGACGGGAGCTGAAGGGGGCTGATAGAGGGCTGATAGGGGGCTGACGGGGGCTAACGGGGGCTGAAGGGGGCTGATAGAGGGCTGATAGGGGGCTGAAGGGGGCTGATTGAGGGCTGATAGGGGGCTGACAGGGGCTGATTGAGGGCTGATAGGGGGCTGATTGAGGGCTGATAGGGGGCTGATAGGGGGCTGACGGGGGCTAACGGGGGCTGAAGGGGGCTGACGGGGGCTAACGGGGGCTGACGGGGGCTGATAGAGGGCTGATAGGGGGCTAACAGGAGCTGAAGGGGGCTGATAGAGGGCTGATAGGGGCTGACGGGCTAACGGGGCTGAAGGGGCTGATAGAGGGCTGATAGGGGGCTAACGGGGCTGACAGGGGGGCAGCCAGGGGGGCTGCGGGGGCTGAAGGGGGCTGACAGGGGCCAAAGGGGGCTGATAGAGGGCTGATAGGGGGCTGAAGGGGGCTGATAGAGGGCTGAAGGGGGCTGAAGGGGGCTGACAGGGGCCGAAGGGGGCTGATAGGGGGCCGACGGGGGTTGCCGGGGGCTGACGGGGGCTGACAGGGGCTGAAGGGGGCTGATAGAGGGCTGAAGGGGGCTGATAGAGGGCTGATAGGGGGCTGACGGGGGCTAACGGGGGCTGAAGGGGGCCGACGGGGGCTAATGGAGGCTGACAGGGGCCGAAGGGGGCTGATAGAGGGCTGATAGGGGGCTGATAGAGGGCTGACGGGGGCTAACGGGGGCTGAAGGGGGCTGATAGAGGGCTGATAGGGGGCTAACGGGGGCCGACTGGGGCTGAAGGGGGCTGACAGGGGCCGAAGGGGGCTGATAGAGGGCTGATAGGGGGCTGAATGGGGCTGATAGAGGGCTGATAGGGGGCTGACGGGGGCTGAAGGGGCTGAAGGGGGCTGATAGAGGGCTGATAGGGGGCTGAAGGGGGCTGATAGAGGGCTGATAGGGGGCTGAAGGGGGCTGATAGAGGGCTGATAGGGGGCTGAAGGGGGCTGATAGAGGGCTGATAGGGGGCTGACGGGGGCTAACGGGGGCTGAAGGGTGCTGACAGGGGCCGAAGGGGGCTGATAGGGGGCCGACGGGGGCTGACGGGGGCTGACGGGGGGCTGACGGGGGCTGACGGGGGGCTGACGGGGGCTGATGGGGGCTGGCGGAGGCTGAAGGGGGGGTGACGGGGGCTGACGGGGGCGGACAGGGGCTGAAGGGGGCCGAAGGGGGCCGACGGGGGCTGACAGGGGCAGTTTATGTCCCAAAAAACTCACAGGAACCTCTGGATGTTCCGCTCTCTCTCCTCTGTATGGATCTGTGTGTGTGTGTTGGTTGTGGGTTGGTTGCAGGCTTTTTGCGGTTGGTTGCGGGCTGATAGCGGGCCGGTTGTGTGTACGTACCATGAAGAAGGTCATGGTGGAGCCCCCGTGGATGTTCTCGTCTCTCTCCTCTGTTTGGATCTGTGTGTGGGTGGGTTGTGGTGGGTTGCGGTTTGATTGTGGGCTGGTTGCGGGCTGGTTGCGGGCCGGTTGTGTGTACGTACCATGAAGAAGGTCATGGTGGAGCCCCCGTGGATGGTGCCGTACTGGATGTTGGTCTGGTCGGCGAGGTCGTCCGCAGACTCGATGGGGACCTCCATCCTCTGAACCGTCAGAAACGCAGCCAGGTTCGCCGTGTACGACGAGATGATGATGAGAGTGAACGCCCACCTGAGGGGGAGGAGGGGGGAGGAGGAGAGGAGGAGGAGGAGGGGGAAGAGGGGAGGAGGAGAGGAGGAAGAGGGGAGGAGGTGGGGTGGAAGAGGAGAGGAAGAGGGGAGGAGGAGGGGAGGGAGGAGGAAGAAGAGAGAATGAAGAGGAGATGAAGAGGAGAGGAAGAGGGGAGGAGGAGGGGAGGAAGAGGAGAGGAGGAAGAGGGGAGTAGGGGGGAGGGGAGGAGGAGGGGAGGAAGAGGAGAGAAAGAGGGGAGGAGGGGAGGAAAAGGAGAGGAAGCGAGAAGGAAGAGGGGAGGAAGAGAGGAGGAGGAGAGGAGGAAGGAGGGAGGAGTAGAGGGGAGAGGAGAGGAAGACAGGAGAAAGAGGGAAGGAGAAGGGGAGGAAGAGGGGAGGAAGAGGGGAAGAGGAGGAGGGGGGAGGAGGAAGAGGGGAAGAACAGGGGAAGAAGACGGGGGGAGGGGAGGAGGAAGAGGAGTGTAGGGGGAGGGGAGGAAGAGAGAAGGAGGAGGGGGGGAAGGAGAGGGGAGGAGGAAGACGGGAAGAACAGGGGAAGGAGAAGGGGCAGGGGAGGAAGAGGGGAGGAAGAAATTTTGAAAAATAAAAGTTTAAAATGACAGGAAGTAGTGCTGGGTTCTAAAATGGATGTCTGTGATGTCATCAAAAAGCGACGTACATGTGACAGTTTAAACCATCATTTAACAACAACAACAACAACAACAAAAAAAGGTGTTATCAGGGATTATCATTTGTCAAATCCAAACTATTGGGTCATTTATATAGATGTGGGCCTTGTTTACAGTCTGGTTGCTATGGTAACAGTTGTGGAATTACCTCTAACCGTGTCATATTTGTGCTCGTGTCCAACAGGAAGTGACATTATGAACGTTACGAAAACTGGACAAACAAGACAAATGTTTAGTCAAATCTTAAATCGAATGGTGTTCAGTTCAGTTTAGACGTTACACATTTGAACTCTTGGCCCAAACGTCACCACATTTACAGGTTTAGTGTCAGGTATTTATATAAAAACAAAAGATTTGGATGAAAAAGACTTGACACGTCGCAAAAATGACTATAAATTACAGCCAGAACAATATTTTTGGGGCTCAGTATTTATGTTTTTTTTCTTATTTTTTGTTGTATTAGACCTGGATCATAAGAGCTGACTATAATTTGTCGATTAATTATCATCTATGACAAAGTGGGGATGTTCATTAAACATTTTACACAAATCAATCTACTTTATGTAACATTATAGCGTCAGACTTTTCCCTCGTTCGTCATTAGCTTTAACGGAGTTCTCGTCAAACGGAAGTGCGTTTACAACAAAAGTGTGATCTGTGGCAAAAAGAGGCAAAAGTGGGCGGGGCAGAATAAGGTGAATAGTGTAGTGAACGACATCCAAACTGTAAATGATCCTTTCCACAGCCAAGTGTAAAAATCCAATGTGGCCCTTGAGTCAAAAAGTCAAAAAGTTGGCCCAGACCTGCCTTAGGGCCTTAGGGGAAACTCGAGACCAAAAGGGTTGGGAACCACATGAAACTCGCAAAATCAGAGGCGAATAATCAGAGAGAAAACAAAAGATTCTGCTGTTTACATATCATCCATCCATCTTCTTCCTCTGATCCGGGGCCGGGTCGCGGGGGCAGCAGTCTGAGCAGGGACTCACAGACTTCCTTCACCCCAGACACTTCCTCCACCTCCTCCGGGGGGATCCCGAGGAGAGACATAGTTCCTCCAGCGTGTCCTGGGTCTGCCCCGGGGCCGGTGGGACATGCCCAGAACACCTCCCGAGGGAGGCGTCCAGGAGGCTCCGGAGCAGAGGCCCGAGCCTCAGCTGCTCCTCTGGACGTGGAGGAGCAGCGGCTCTACTCCGAGCTCCTCCCGTGTGACTGAGCTCCTCTCTGTCTCTGAGGGAGCGCCCAGCCACCCGGCAGAGGAGGATCATTTCGACCGCTTGTATCTGTGATCTCGTCCTTTCGGTCATTACCCAGAGCTCATGACATCATTTGAATAATATTATAACAACATGAGAGTGAATTTAACAGCAGCCAGTGATTATATTATTGGTGACATAAAAATCCAGACTTTCCGACGAAAAATGCAAAAGAGTTTGAACCTTGAATCTCACCTCATGAACCAAACACCAGAGGAAGTCGGCAAGAATGTGTAGCATCACTGACAACGAGAGCGAAACTAAACACGACTCGTCAAACGTGTGTTCAGCTCTGTGTGTTTGCCTCAGTGTTCATCTCTCAGTGTTCATCTCTCAGTGTTCATCTCTCAGTGTTCATCTCTCAGTGTTCATCTCTCAGTGTTCATCTCTCAGTGTTCATCTCTCAGTGTTCATCTCTCTGTGTTCATCTCTCTGTGTTCATCTCTGTGTTCATCTCTCTGTGTTCATCTCTCTGTGTTCATCTCTCTGTGTTCATCTCTCTGTGTTCATCTCTCTGTGTTCATCTCTGTGTTCATCTCTGTGTTCATCTCTCTGTGTTCAGCTCTGTGTTCAGCTCTCTGTGTTCATCTCTCTGTGTTCATCTCTCTGTGTTCATCTCTCTGTGTTCATCTCTCTGTGTTCATCTCTGTGTTCATCTCTCTGTGTTCATCTCTGTGTTCATCTCTGTGTTCATCTCTCTGTGTTCATCTCTGTGTTCATCTCTGTGTTCATCTCTCTGTGTTCAGCTCTGTGTTCAGCTCTGTCCTTGATGAGCAAACTACTTCAAACCGGGTCATCATTTTAAGTTGAACAGGAAACAGGCCTTAATTACCATGACATTCTATTGTCGGCTCGTGCTCCAGTTTGTGCAGCGCCCTCCGCTCCCTGTGGGGGGCGCCGAGCAGATGGAGCTCAGTGGGACGGTTGGATTGTGCTTTATTAAAACACAATTAAAACAATAAAATCAGCGTGAGGCGTATTTCTGCAGCAGCTCGCAGCGGCGTTTGTTCCTGTTTGTTTTCCTCGTGTTTGATTTCACACAAACAGATTCTCTTCTTCCGTTTCCGTTCTGAAAATCCTCCCCAAGTCTTTCAGCTTTTCAGAACGGACCTCGCACTCGTCCTTCAGCCCGAACTCCCCCGACTCCGTGTGAGCGCGATATTGATCTGATGCGTTTGAACTAAAACTGCTCCGCGCTCCAGATCAGCCCAAGCATCAAGGTCAACGGAAACAGGGGGAAATAAGGCAATAAAACCCTCCGAATGTGAAGCAGGAATCGTTTGAACACGAGGCGGATCAGCAACGACGACAGGACGGTTTACTGAATGAAACGGCCAGAAAAAAGAATCAAACAGAACAGATCAAGTACTCGATACCGGAGGATTTTCAGATGAAACGCTGTATTTGAAAGACACAGTACAGTTTTGTTGGTTTGCCATGTTTTGTTTGGTTTTGGCAGGAGCGGCCCTGTCTCCCTGGAGGCTGAAGTGTGAAAAAGTAGAAAAGGCTGGACTGATTGGTTCTGCAGAAGAGCTCGGTCCAGATCCAGACTGGACCGGCTTTTCTCTCTTTATTCATGTCCAAACTGTTCGTGCAAAAGGTTTTCAGGCATTTGACTGATGAGCTACGCCTCTGTGCTGTCAGCTCTGTGTTCAGCTCTGTGTTCATCTCTCTGTGTTCAGCTCTCTGTGTTCAGCTCTGTGTTCATCTCTCTGTGTTCAGCTCTGTGTTCATCTCTCTGTGTTCAGCTCTCTGTGTTCATCTCTCTGTGTTCAGCTCTCTGTGTTCAGCTCTGTGTTCATCTCTGTGTTCATCTCTCTGTGTTCAGCTCAGTGTTCAGCTCTCTGTGTTCATCTCTGTGTTCAGCTCTCTGTGTTCATCTCTGTGTTCAGCTCAGTGTTCAGCTCTCTGTGTTCAGCTCTCTGTGTTAATCTCTGTGTTCAGCTCAGTGTTCAGCTCTCTGTGTTCAGCTCAGTGTTCAGCTCTCTGTGTTCATCTCTCTGTGTTCAGCTCTGTGTTCATCTCTGTGTTCATCTCTGTGTGTTCATCTCAGTGTTCAGCTCTCTGTGTTCAGCTCAGTGTTCAGCTCTCTGTGTTCATCTCTCTGTGTTCAGCTCTGTGTTCATCTCTGTGTTCATCTCTGTGTGTTCATCTCAGTGTTCAGCTCTCTGTGTTCATCTCTCAGTGTTCAGCTCTCTCTGTGTTCAGCCCTCTGTGTTCAGCTCTTCTCTCATGAGGGCACAGATGGTGAATCTGTTTATTACAAACAGGACCGTCCCTTCTGTTTCAGTGAATGAAACACAACATGAGTGTGGACCTGTCACTGCAGGAAACACACGGCACCGAGGCCCTGAGGCCCTGAGGCCCTGAGGCCTGGAGTCACTGGCTCCGGTCCGGTCGTGGTCCGGTCGTGGTCCGGTCGTGGTCCAGTCCGGTCGTGGTCCGGTCGTGGTCCAGTCCGGTCGTGGTCCGGTCGTGGTCCAGTCCTGTCGTGGTCTGGTCCGGTCTGTGTCGCCTGCAGACGCCTGTCACACCAGCTCTGGTTCACGGCGGTCTGTTTTTGACCTCAGACCGCTGCAGCCTCGGCACAAACACTTCTTGTGGACTCCGTGGCTGCAGAGCTCCGAGGCGGGTGTAACAGGGTGCACTCTTTTAAGTCATGAGGGACCTGAGCGGGTCCTGAACCAGAGCCGGAGTGAGCGTTCACCAGGGGTCAGGGCCCCTCTGAGCACAGAGGGGCAAGTGGAGCACAGAGAGCTGACCAGGCTTTAGTTTGACTCATTCTGAACCAGAGTAGTTTCCGTACCAGACTCCGCTGACGCAGCGCGTGGACAGAGCGCGGGGCATGACCTCTGACCCCTGCTGCATGAACCCGCCCACAGGGAACCACAGGCTGTTCCCCAGAGAGTACTGGTTCTCCAGGACGTCCTGCCTGTGCCGCGAGCAGGGGTGAGGGTTGTACCACTCGTACGGACTCAGCCTGGAACAAGAGACCGGGTTAGTGCTGGTTTAGACCTGGTTTAGTCCTGGTTTAGTCCTGGTTTAGTCCTGGTCCAGTCCTGGTCCGGTCCTGGTTTAGTCCTGGTTTAGACCTGGTCCAGTTCTGGTTTAGTCCTGGTTTAGTCCTGGTTTAGACCTGGTTTAGTCCTGGTTTAGTCCTGGTTTAGTCCTGGTTCAGTCCTGGTTTAGTCCTGGTCCGGTCCTGGTTTAGTCTTGGTTTAGTCCTGGTTTAGTCCTGGTTCAGTCCTGGTTCAGTCCTGGTCCGGTCCTGGTTTAGTCCTGGTCCGGTCCTGGTTTAGTCTTGGTTTAGTCCTGGTTTAGTCCTGGTCCGGTCCTGGTTTAGTCTTGGTTTAGTCCTGGTTTAGTCCTGGTTTAGTCCTGGTCCAGTCCTGGTTTAGTCTTGGTTTAGTCCTGGTTTAGTCCTGGTTTAGTCCTGGTTTAGTCCTGGTCCAGTACCTTGCGGCGAGGAAGAGCACACAGGACACAGCGAGGTAAGCGAGGAGCATGAAGAGCCAGACGGCCGGAGAGAAAGGGTCCAGGAACGAGAAGTATCCGGGTTTACGGCCCTGAAACACAACACACCACATTAGACCAGCACTGGGACTGGAACCAACAACCTGTCTGAGGCTTCAGGCCCACAGCTAAACTAGTCCTGGTTCAGTCCTGTTTTGGTGCTGGTTGGGTCCTGGTCTAGTCCTGGTTTGGTCCTGTTTGGATCTTGGTTTGGTCCCAGACTGGTCCTGGTCTGGTCCTGATTCAGTCCTGGTCTGGTCCTGGTCTGGTCCTGTTTCAGTCCTGGTCCTGGTCTGGTCCTGTTTCAGTCCTGGTCTGGTCCTGGTCTGGTCCGGTCCTGGTTGGGTCCTGGTTTAGTCCTGGTTCAGTCCTGGTCCTGGTTTAGTCCTGGTTCAGTCCTGGTTTAGTCCTGGTTCAGTCCTGTTTCAGTCCTGGTCCTGGTTTAGTCCTGGCCCTGGTCTGGTCCTGGTCTGGTCCTGATTCAGTCCTGGTCTGGTCCTGGTCTGGTCCTGTTTCAGTCCTGGTCTGGTCCTGGTCTGGTCCGGTCCTGGTTCAGTCCTGGTTTAGTCCTGGTTCAGTCCTGGTGTAGTCCTGGTTCAGTCCTGTTTCAGTCCTGGTCCTGGTTTAGTCCTGGCCCTGGTCTGGTCCTGGTCTGGTCCTGGTCCTGGTTTGTGGAGCCGATAATCAGGTTTGGTGTTTTTTCACAAATGTTTGTCAAACTGAATAAAGTGTCAGACGTGTTGTCACGGCAACGGAGGAAACATGAAGAGGACGGTTCTGTTGAAAAACACATTTAGAGAAAGAAGAAGAAAAGCCCCAAAACACAATGTGCTTTTCCAAACATTACATCATCCTCCAACTTTAAACCTGCAGGGGGCGCAACACTGCACCTGCACAGGACCTGCACCTGCACCTGCACAGGACCTGCACCTGCACAGGATCTGCACCTGCACAGGACCTGCACCTGCACAGGACCTGCACCTGCACCTGCACAGGACCTGCACCTGCACAGGACCTGCACCTGCACAGGACCTGCACCTGCACCTGCACAGGACCTGCACCTGCACAGGACCTGCACCTGCACAGGACCTGCACCTGCACAGGACCTGCACCTGCACAGGACCTGCACCTGCACCTGCACAGGACCTGCACCTGCACAGGACCTGCACCTGCACAGGACCTGCACCTGCACAGGACCTGCACCTGCACCTGCACAGGACCTGCACCTGCACAGGACCTGCACCTGCACCTGCACAGGACCTGCACCTGCACAGGACCTGCACCTGCACCTGCACAGGACCTGCACCTGCACAGGACCTGCACCTGCACCTGCACAGGACCTGCACCTGCACAGGATCTGCACCTGCACAGGACCTGCACCTGCACAGGACCTGCACCTGCACCTGCACAGGACCTGCACCTGCACAGGACCTGCACCTGCACAGGACCTGCACCTGCACAGGACCTGCACCTGCACAGGACCTGCACCTGCACCTGCACCTGCACCTGCACAGGACCTGCACCTGCAGGGGGTGCAACATATTCTGAGACGCCTGAGATTCTCCCGGACGTGTTTGAAATGTGAACTTTAGACAGAATCCCGCGATCAACAGAGACAGACAGAAGACACGACTGAAACAAAACACATCTCCAGCTCCTTTTTTGATCGGAGCACGGTTAAACGCTGCTTTGTTTAATAACGTGTCTCCTTTAATCCGTGCGTTTCCACACAAAGGGGACCTGGCAGAGCTGGAGCGCAGAGCGACGGCGTAAAATGGAATAAATGGGTTTTAAAAGCAGCTCTGATCCGGCTCCCGTCTCAAATCATTTGGCTGCGACTCTCAAAAGGACGAGGGGCCAGAACGCAGCGATTGTTGGGATTGTTTTAAAAGATTAAGAGGCGTCCAAGAGTTACTCACTCCTCTGTGTTTTCGCTCATTAATCCTTGGACTCGTTTCCAGCCCAGACTCATCGAAAGCCGTTGTTATTTATTTATTTGTCTTCGTGCTAAAATGACAATACGCCAAACGCAAAATGACTCTGTATTTAATCTTGTTTTTTCATACATTTAACAGATGTGTAGCTTTTACCTCCAGATGGCGTGTAATGCGTCGTTCAGGCTCCTTTGCACACTTTACATTTATGTTTCCTTTGGTAAAACTTAAAATAATGTATGTTTCAGTCCCAGGTTTACAGTAAAATGTCCAAAATTCAGTCAGTCAACAGTTAAAGCAGAACTAAGTCACATTTTGACCTTATTAAAGTCTTATTAAGTCCGTGGGGTGGCGTTTGAAGCTCGTCGTCGCCCCCTGCTGTCTCTGGACGGGAAAGCAGCTGCAACAGTTGCCCGAAGACAACTCTCCTGACAAACACAGTTTTTTTAAATGTTTTTTATTTGGCCAAGTGAAATGTTTTTGTATATCATTGCATCATCTTATTTCAATAAAGAAAATTATTTAAAAATAATAAGCTTTTGCATCTTTTCACTTGCAGGGGGAGTTACTTAGTTATGCATTAAAGGAAAAAATATTCTGCATGTTCATATTGTTATTCTCCTTTAAACATGCTCTTGAGTGCCTTAAATTTGCATCTCATGTTAAAAAAAAAAAAAGTGTATTCTTCATTCTCTGCCCTGTGTTATCCGTCACTATGAAATGACACTTACTGAGTGCATCCAGCAGATGGCGCCAGTGCTATATACAATCTAGTGAAGTTAGCGCTGAAAAGAAGTCATTGTACGCATTTGCAGCAGCAGTTATCGAGTTTAGAGGCAGAAACGCTCAGAACGAGTTTAATGATGATTTAAGGATTTGAAACAGAGGAATATTCTCAGATAAATGACATATGAGTCTGAAAATACGTCCCAGTTAGAGGAAGTTCAGCAGGAAGTGTGTTTGACGCTCGGAGGGAGAGGATTTTCTAATAAACATTCCTCAAAACAGCGTGAATGCAGCTGAATGTGACTCCAGGTGTGTTTTTGATGAAGAACATTGCTAGGACAGGATTAAAAGAGAGAAAGTCACTGCAGCAGAAAATAGATCGATTTTTGAGCATTTAATTTGATTTATTTGAGCAAAATGCAAGTTCCGTTACATTTTGTTGCATTAGTGTATCTCAAAGAGGAATAGGAAGAAGTGTAAACTTATAAACTCCTCCCTCTTATTCCATTTTAGGTGTTGACAGCGTTTTAGTAATTTAGTAATGTTTTTGTCTGTATCTGTATCCTCTTTATGCTAATGTGTGTTAGCTTTAGCGCTCTGGTGAAAAGTGCTTTAAACTCATGGAGGTGAATATTAATGATGCTGGGACTGCATTAAAGTGAGAGATACATGAGACTGAAGTAAGAGTAAAACTAGTTCTGTTTTTCACGTTTCAAAACAGTGAAAATCAGCATCTTTAATTCCTTTGCCGTAAATACATTTCAAGTTTAGTTTAAACTATCTAACTATCTTTCTATCTTTGTTCTTTTCTCATCCTTCTTCTGTTTATTTTGTAAATATGTTAGATTTGTATTGTTTTGGAAGCAATATATGTTTGAGCAGCTCTTTAAACTATATATATGTTTTTTAATTGCTGTTTAATCTGTGTTAAAGACGCTATTACATGAAACTCTCATTAGTGATCGTTCTGCTGTGACACAAAACATTCAACGTACTTATTTTATTGACATATTTTTGCAGCGCTGGGGTCGCTTGTTTTGTTTTTTTCGGTAACACTTTATAATAACTGCACTTATTCATGCCTTAATAAAGCATGAACAAAGACTTAATTTATAATCAAGAAATAGTTTATTAAGAATGATTCAGGCTTAGTGACTATTTAATGAATATTCTAACCCTAATTTCTAACCCTAACTCTAACCTTAACCTTAATTAAGTCGTTACTAATCCTGAATCATGTTTAAAGGTCCCATAACATGCAAAATCGACTTTTCAGAGGTTCTAACCTTCCTCCAGTGCTATTTGGGCCTCGTATGTTGTGCCCAAAGTGGTTTTTTGATTGATTCCCTCATGTTTTCTCTAGAGAACTGTCTTTTCCGTCCCCCTCTGAGCAGCAGACGGGGGCTCCTCTCCATGGATGACGCGGTGTTTAAGCCACGCCTCCAGGAAGCGCACAGCCGCAAGAATAAAAACAGCTAATGCTAATGCTACACAGTAATTACACGATGGATACGACAGATAGAAGAGTTAGCTTGTTATTTACCAAACGGCACGTCCGTGGTCGAGGCCCTGGAGCACGTCAAACTCCAGGTCAGATCCAGGACGTAGGACTCAGCACGACGCACCGTCAGGACCAGAAAAGGTTTATTCAGTGTTTGTGTATCGCTGTTTACCGGAGCACACGGCGCATGCACCATCTCCACTCTAGGCTTCAGCATGGGTTGGGCGGGGGAGGCACGCGAGTTGGGAGGGGGAGGCAGCCTGCTCTCTGTTCGGGGGGGTCAGATCTTAGAGTGAGCCGTTTGCTTTTGCAGGAGGGGGGCCAGTCCAAGAAATGGGTGTTTTTTGTAAACTGTTATGTTATGGATATTACACAACGAGAAAATGTATCAACAAAGCCCTGAGGACAGACTGTGTGAAGGGGAAAAGAGCAGGATATGGGACCTTTAATAAACTATATATTCATTATTAATTAAGTCTTTGTTAATGCTTTATTAAGGCAAAATAAAATGTAGTTATTATAAAGTAGTACCTTTTTTTTTGGTCGCTTGTTTCTATCTGAAAATCTGGCAACCCAGAGTCACTGAATGAAACCAAACCGGGGACGTTTTTAAGGATGAAACTACAGCTCTATTTTAAAACATTCAAATGAATAACGAGTCATGTCGCAAATGTGGAAAGGCCGTCTTCTTTTTTACGTATTTTTCGAGGTGCCGTCACATTTTGACATCGAGGTGAGTCACTGAACACGTCTGTCCGTCATGTCCACGGGATGGTTTTGTCTTTCGCAGAAGGACACAGCGGCGTGTAAAAATAGCCACGTCGACGTTGACAAAGTTTGGACGGACGTGCGCAGGAGCCGCCGCAGCCACGGCAACGAACCTCGGAAAACACATAACACACGCCGTTCCAGATATAAAAAGTACAAGACGAGAGCAGAACCTGTCGCGTGTGTCACCGGAGGATAAATATAACCTCCAACATTCACCGTCACGCTCTCCAACGCCGCGTTTCACAAAGTCTTCACCGGAGATTTGCCTGAAATGCTCCACAGTGCGGCATTATCCCCTCTCTCCATGGACTAAAACAAAGATTTGACTAAAAGTGACAAAAATGCAACTTCCAACGACAAAAAACGCATATGCAAGCAGCAAAAACGTGACTAAAACTGACAAAAGTGTGATGAAAAGCAACAAAAACGCGACTAAAAACAACAAAAACATGTCGAAAAGTGACGAAAATGAAACTAAAAGCAACACAAACATGACTAAACGTGACTAAAACGTGACTAAAACTGACAAAAGTGTGACGAAAAGCAACAAAAACGTGACTATAAGCAACAAAAACGCAACTAAAAACAACAAAAACATGTCGAAAAGTGACGAAAATGGAACTAAAAGCAACACAAACATGACTAAAAGTAACTAAAAGTGACTAAAACTGACAAAAGTGACTAAAACGTGACTAAAACTGACAAAAGTGCGACGAAAAGCAACTCTCCAACGCCGCATTTCACAAAGTCTTCACCGGAGATTTGCCTGAAATGCTCCACAGTGCGGCATTATCCCTTCTCTCCTTGGACTAAAACGGTTGAAGAATGTTTTATTTGTGTCTGGAAATCACCTTGAGACGAAAAGCGGCTTGTGCTTTTTTTGCGCTGCGTTTTAAAATTGAAAGGAACATTGTCCAAAGCCCCGGAGAAGGAGAAAATGTGACAAAATGTGTTGCAAACAATGAGGCTCGTTTAACAGCAACGAGCCCCGAAGACGTACCAGTCGTCTTCACATCCAGACGGTGTGTTATTTCAATTGAAACATATAATTGTCTCAAAATCACAGACAAATACAGTGACACTACAGACAAAACCGATTATTTTTGGTCAGTTTTCTCTCGACTTTCACCTGGAAACAACAAACGTGTCCAATCTGATCCTAAAGATGTTTGATTCTTCCATTGAATCCACTTCATCCATAGATTTCTCTGACATTCTATTCTCAAAACGCATTTTTGTCCCTCGAGACATAAAGATCAGCCTAAAGTAGATCCAGACAAACTGTACAATCTGGACTCAACAGGATTCTGACACAAAAGACACAAAGATTTGACTAAAAGTGACAAAAATGCAACTTCCAACGACAAAAACGCATCTGCAAGCAACAAAAACGTGACTAAAACTGACTGAAACGTGACTATAACTGACAAAAGTGTGACGAAAAGCAACAAAAACGCAGCTAAAAACAACAAAAACATGTCGAAAAGTGACGAAAATTAATCTAAAAGCTACAAAAACGTGACTAAAACTGATTAAAACGTGACTAAAACGGACAAAAGTGCGACGAAAAGCAACAAAAACGCGACTAAAAACAACAAAACATGTCGAAAAGTGAGGGAAATGAAACTAAAAGCAACAAAAACATGACTAAAAGTGACTAAAACGTGACTAAAACTGACAAAAGTGTGACGAAAAGCAACAAAAACGTGACGAAAAGTGACAAAAATGAAACTAAAAGCAACAAAAACGTGACTAAAGGCGACAAACGATGATGATGATGATGACAATGATTAAAAGTGACAAAAAAATTTTACTCTTTGTTAAATTTTTTTGACAAAAACATAACTAAAGCGACTAACTAGCACACACCGCCCGCGCTCTCCCCTCTATCTTCTTGTTTGTGACCCTGCCCTATATCCACAGAAAAAATTCCATCGCGTGACCACGTGTACCGTATTCACAATATCTGTTGTATATTGTGTATTAATGTTTGTTATACTGTTCTTGTTTTTCTTTTCTGAGAGTTTTGTAGGCGCTGGAAACGGCTGCTTCTTCTGGAATTTCCCCATTGTGGGACAATTAAAGGATCTCTCATTCATAACTCCAAGGACATTTTCTCCAAATGCATTTTGTCCCACAGAGACATAAAGATAAAGCAGCTCCTGCACCAAACAAACAAATACAAAAAATTCAATTTTCAAATTTTCAGTCAGATCTAGTTTACTCAAAAAACATGACATGATGAAAAACTACAGAAGATTCAAATTGATATCTTTAAATTTAAGATTTTTTGCAGCATCTCCTGGTCAAGCTAAACTCGAACACGGCACAAACTATTATTCTTATTGCTCTAAAATCAAGTCATTTAATCTTGTGTGTTTTTTTTAATTCACAATAAAGACTTAGGATGTTATTTTAGTTGTCGAACAATTACTTGATTGTCCTTTGAGACTTTTTAAATACATCTTTAGCCAAATAAAGGTTGAAATATGGGACAGGACGCTTCTAGAAAGAGAACAATTACAAATAAAGTGTAATATAGATGAAAATAATAAATAGTGTATTATTTCTTTGACATTTTGATGTAATAAAGCCACTGTCTTTGTTCTAAAAGGTCTTTTCGTGCGACAGCGATAACGACGATTAGAACACGAGCGCGGCTGTGTTTGGAGTCGACCGGTGACTCCATGGATCATCCCGGTCCCGTGTGTTGGCGGCGTTGGCCCCTGGCTCCGCCCCCCGTCTCCGCCCCCTGGCCCCGCCCCCTGGCTCCGCCCCCTGGCTCCGGCCCCTGGCTCCGGTCCGACTCAGACTCTCCTCTGGGGAAGGTGAGGACACACAGAGCCGACGCTGCAACTTTTCTCATCTCATTAAAGCTCCAGGCTCCGGCTTCAAAACCCAACCCCACAGCAGCGTCTGAACCCGACACGCGCTCAGTCCTGACGATTACTCCGGACACACAATCAACCGCACGATCAACCGCACGCAGTTCAACAAACCAAAACGGCATGAAACACGGCAAATAAAGTTCTACATGAGTTAAACGTCTTGATTTGAGGATATTAATGTGAATTTAAGTCGTTTTGACTCGTTAAGATCAGTGGAGACGATTTATTTGATGGAACTAGATTATTTCACTCATTTCAATCCGTTTGTGACTTGTTTCAACACATTATTTCTTATTTCAATCCAAATTATCTGTCACTGGTTAAGATCATTTCACTGACAAATGTATTTTCTTATTTTAAGCAAAATTATCACAGGATCATCAGAAATACCTTGAAACCAGCGAAATATTCTGCTTCACATCAACAATTAAATCTCATCGAGTCAAAACTTCTCAAATCCAGATGAAAATGATCGATTCAAGCCATTTTAAGCTCGTGCAGAAGATAATTTGGATTGAAGTTCCATCAAATAAATTATCTCCTGCACAGCAAAAAATATAAATCCATCCAAGCTTAAAATGGCTTGAATTGATCATTTTTATCACTGGTTTCAAGGTATTTCTGATGATCATCGCGATAATTTTGCTTAAAAGAAGAAAATCCATTTGTCAGTGGAGTCAGTAAAATGATCTTAACCCAGTGACAGATAATTTGGACTGAAATAAGAAATAATGTGTTGAAACAAATCACAAACGGATTGAAACAAGTGAAATAATCTAGTTCCATCAAATAAATCGTCTCCACTGATCTTAACGAGTCAAAACGTCTGAAATCCAGACTAATATCCTCAAATCAAGACGTTTTAACTCGTCTAGAACTGGATTATTTGCAGTGTAAAAACCTTAAAATTGCCTGATCTTGTTGACTTTAACGCTGCAGTCGTGACGTTTAAGGCTCACAACCATCTGCTCCTCACTGTCTCCAAGAGAAGTTCAAACCTCAGAGGATCGAGTGTCTTTCAGAAGGAAATGTAAGGACTAACGTAAAAAATAGATGCATTTCTGTATGAGGAGTTAATTTATGGAACAATTTGGAGGAGACATTAAAAGACTCTAAAAGTATTTACACTTTTAAAACTAAATTTAGATCCAATGCAATAAAAGATATCAAGAAATGGAAAGAATGAGTGTGTGAGTGCGTTTGTGCAGCTCAGTGACTGTTTGTTTATATTATATATTTTTTTTTTAATATATATATCGTTTCTGCGTTCTGTTTTTGTCTTATGGTTTTTTATATTCTGTCTTCAGCATTTTGGGCCATTGTGGTTGTTTTTAAATGTGCTTTATGAATAAATTTGACTTGACTTGACTTGATATTATACACATTTATGTATAAAAAGTGTTATTTGAGCCTGTGTTTTTATAGATTTCTATTCTGTTCATCTGTCGCTCTCTGCACGTTATTAGGTTTTGGCAAAATACGTGTTAAACTTCAGCCTAAACCCTTTCGGTCTGTAAATGCTTTCTTTCTTTATTCTTATGTTATTGATTTTTTTTCTATGGACCGAAGAAAAAATAAACAAACTAAAATATAGCCAATTATTACTATTATATTTACTGTTTTAATCATATTTATGGTCAAAGATACACAAAAATATGCTAAATTTACAACTAATGACTTGTATGTTTCATCTTCATTTAAACCCTAAACCCACTCCACGTCCGACCCCGGCTCGTTCTCCTCAAACCCTTTCCGTCCTGGTCCTGAACAGAGACGCCGCTAAATAAATAATATCCGGGTGTTTATGTCTTTTATATTGCGTTTGCCATCAGTATTCTGTCCCCGTCCCGGCCCACGCGCACGCCCCGGCCCACGCGCACGCCCCGGCCCACGTGGCTCACTTCATTTCCTAAAGTGTGCGCCGGAGGCTTAAGTGGGCCGCAGATGCACCGTCGTCAGCTAATGTCCCGAGACCGAACAGCTGCGGGGTTGGGGAGGTGAGCTCGATGGAGCGCACGCCCCGCTCGCAGCTGCGGCCCGTCACTTTACTCAAACTTATTGGATCATCTTCTCGTGGTTCGGTCGCCGCGCGGGCCGGTTCAGCGCTAACGACGGAGGCTGGCGCGGTTCTCATGCTTTAAGGGAACGGACGCTTAACATGTGTCACAAACGAGTGCGGATGGGTTTAGTGGAGGTTTAAAGGAGAGGTTTAAAGGCCCTATGACAGGTTTTTATGATTTTCTACTTTTGACTTTATTCAGTGTGTTCACCTGTTGTAAATATAAATTATAGTTTTACATCAATCAGGTCGCTCTTTGTGCAGACAAGTAAAAAAATATGTTGAAAATTACAGGAAGTAAACAAACTGATGACATCACACTGGGGAGACAAGGGTTATGCATAATTTACACAAAATAAACAACTTTTTTGACGTTTTAAACATTGATTCAACAAAATAAAGGTGTTCACAAGTATTTTATTTGTCAAGTAAAAAAATCTGTGACATTAGACGACTTTTGCCCTAGTGTACAGTGTGGTTGCTATGGTAATTTCCTAGTGTGATGTCATCATTTACAACCAGGAAGTAAAATTGAAAACCTAAAAACAATAGATAACCGGGGTAAAATTTCTAAAGATTTGAGCAGAAATTGAATTATCTTTATATTAACTGCATTTTAGTTAAATGAGTAGTCCGACCTGTCAGAGGCCCTTTAACATGTGTCACAAACGAGTGTGGATGGGTTTAGTGGAGGTTTAAAGGGCCTATGACGGGTTGGACACTAATTTGACAAAAATGCAGTTAAGATAAATATATTTCAAATTTTGTTAAAATACTTCACAAATTGTATCACGGTTTATCCATGGATGTATTAAATGAACTGGATAAGACACGCCCCCTCTGTCTGTGTCCCAGATTGATTAGTGGCCGTGCGAGGTACTGCAGCCTCTTGGGCCCAGCCTTTTTCTATCGTTGCACATTATAATCACAGACAGAACTGAATTATTATCAGTATTTAAACAAAATAGAAGGAAATGTTCTTTTCTACCGTTTCTAAAATCACAGAAATTACCGTTTTTATCTGAAGTGACGTCACACAAACATGTGTGAGTCACATGAACGAGCGTCGGACGATACAAACAGAAGCTCGTGGAAAAGGCTCGACTAGAGACACCTGT
Source organism: Rhinogobius similis (assembly GCA_019453435.1). Lineage (NCBI taxonomy): Eukaryota > Metazoa > Chordata > Actinopteri > Gobiiformes > Gobiidae > Rhinogobius > Rhinogobius similis. Next base: position 1,762,396 of record CM033635.1, on the reverse strand, counting down.
AAGTTGTATTTTATTTCATTTCAGACGCTTCACGTGTGTCTAACATGAAGAACACAATTACAATCACACAAGCTAACGCTAACAAAAAAACATGCAGCTGCTGGTCGTTCACGTCGCTCAAAGCATCATGGGGGATTGTGGTCACGTGGAGCCCTAAAGCAAAGATGACATCTCTGTATCAGGAAGTAAATGCGGAAGTAAGACATTTTTTGGGGTCATGCACCAATGAGCTCAGGCCACAGGGAGGAACAGGGCGCCATTTTGGATTCATCTTCCAGGTTTTATTATAGTTCTATGGGTTTAGCTTTGTTTTTTTGTTTTACTTCCTGGTTGTAAAGTATGATGTCACGCTAGGAAATTACCATAGCAACCATCCTGAACCCTGGGCCGAAACTCATTTAATGTCACATTTTTTTAAATGTACAAATAATAACACATGTGAACACTTTTATTTTGTTGAATCAATGTTTAAAGGGTCAAAAAAGTTGTTTATTTTATGTAAATTATGCATAACCTTCGTCTCCCCAGTGTGATGTCATCAGTTTGTTTACTTCCTGTAATTGTCGACAGATTTTTCAACTTTTCTCCACAAATGGCTGCTTAATTGGTGCAAAACTAAAATGTATTTGTGCAACTGGTATTAATACACTGAATGAAGTCAAAATTAGAAAACCGTGAAAACCTGTCATACGCACTTTAAAGGGCGTATGACGGGTTTTCACGGTTTTCTAATTTTGCATTAATACTTTGTGTAAATATAAATTATAGTTTTACACCAATCAAGTCCCTGTTTGTGGAGAAAAGTTGAAAAATCTGTCGACAATTACAGGAAGTAAACAGACTGATGACATCACACTGTGGGAGACGAAGGTTATGCATAATTTACACAAAATAAACTACTTTTTTGACCCTTTAAACATTGATTCAACAAAATAAAAGTGTTCACGTGTGTTTTTCTTTGTGAAAAATGAACAAAATCTGTGACATTAGAAGAGTTTTGGCCCAGTGTACAGTGCGGTTGCTATGGTAATTTCCTAGTGTGATGTCATACTTTACCACCAGGAAGTAACATTTAAAACCTAAAAAACAGCTAAACTGGGGTTAAATTTGTAAAGATTTTAGTAGAAATGTGAATATGTTTATCTTAACTGCGTTTTAGTTCAGTGTGTATTTCAACCTGTCATAGGCCCTTTAAACCTGTCATAGGCCCTTTAACCGCCGTTGGAATAAATAAGGCGATAATAAACAACGTAAATCCTCGATACAGAGGGTTTTGTACGACGCTGTTGCAGATTCACATTGGAGTCAATAGAGAGCGACATTGACCTTAAACGGTGTAATAAAGTGTCCTTCCCTTCACAGAGGACACACAGAGAGCTTCCACAGAGCGTCCTCCAGCACGAAACTGTTTAAACGCAACGGCAGAGTTTATCATTGAAATGGAGAAATATATCAATCAATGCTGCGCCAAATGGACAGTAAAAAGGCCTTCAAAACCACACAACGCCTCGAGGACGGTATGAATCTTCCTCTCAAATTAAATGAGGTTAGATTTACTGATTGTGCCATTTCATCTTTTATTTTGAGATGTATTTATTTGTCTTTTTGTGTCATATACAGCGGTTTGAATGTTTATGTGTCTATTTAACCCATAGAACTATAATAAAACCTGGAAGATGAACCCAAAATGGCCGCCCTGTTCCTCCCTGTGGCCTGAGCTCATTGGCGCATGACCCCAAAAAAATGTCTTACTTCTGCATTTACTTCCTGATACGGAGGCGGCCATCTTTGCTTTACTTCCTGATACGGAGGCGGCCATCTTTGCTTTAGGGCGCCACGTGACCACAATCCCCCATGATGCTTTGAGCGACGTGAACGACCAGCAGCTGCAGGTCTTTGTGTTAGCGTTAGCTTGTGTGATTGTAATTGTGTTCTTCATGTTAGACACACGTGAAGCGTCTGAAATGAAATAAAATACAACTTACAGGTGTCTCTAGTCGAGCCTTTTCCACGAGCTTCTGTTTGTATCGTCCGACGCTCGTTCACGTGACTCACACATGTTTGTGTGACGTCACTTCATATAAAAACAGTAATTTCGGTGATTTTATAAACGGTAGAAAAGAACATTTCCCTCTTTTTTGTTTAAATACCGATAATAATTCAGTCCTGTCTGTGATTATAATGTGCAATGATAGAAAAAGGCTGGGCCCAAGAGGCTGCAGTACCTCACACGACCACTAATCAATCTGGGACACAGACAGAGGGGGCGGGGCTTATCCAGTTCATTTAATACATCCATGATTTAACCATAATGCCAGGATGACGTTTTCATGTTATGGACGCCATTTTGAGAGCTTTTAACATCACAAAGAAAATGAATAGCATTTTGGTATAAATCATTTACCATAAAACAGTGTTTATTCTTGGTGAAAAGTTTGATCTTGTTTAGAATCAAATCAAAAGTAAAAATCTGGCATCAAACATTCGTTCTCCTGGTTCCAGATGCGATCCGTACGCTTCTATATCTTGATTTTTCTGCATTTAAATCTGATTTTAATTGAAAATACTGTACTTCATCCATGTCATTTGTGGGTTTGTGTGAAGCATTTTGTATCTGTGTTCTGAAAAGTGCAGCTTAATGCTTTTGTATCGCTGTGTGTCGTGAAGGTTGATTTATTGATGCAAATAAAGCTATTATTGTTATTATTATGCAACAGAATTTAAGAGAACATATATGAACTGTTTGATGAACTAATATTGTTAATTGTTAATATTCAATCAGTAAATGCCTTGCTAACATTAAAATAATACGGAGAACATGACTTTTTTACCGAAGCTTTCGACTTGTCTTGCCGTATGTTCTCAGTGTAAAAAGACAGGGCGTCGTTTAGTCGATGAATTGGTCGATGTTGTGTTAGTCGACCAAACTTTGTACTGATCAACTGTTTATTTAATTAGAAAATAAAGGTTTATATGGGACAACAGCAAAAATGAGAAGACAGGCTGAATATTTTGGAACTAATCGTGAGTTTAATTGGACTTTTCTAACACTGTTTACAAGTATTTTTCTACACAAATGGTTGTTTTTGTCTGAATCCCTGTACATTTGTGGTCTTTTGGGTGCATTTCGTGTCAGAATTCATGGAAACACTTCGAGCGCCTTTGCCAAGAATTTCTCTACAGCCCTGTAAGAAGAATACGTTCAATCCCTCCGTTCGACTTCGGCCAGAGTAAACAAAAGAGCAGCTGGGGGGAAAGAAAAAGCGATTCAAATGTGGCCCAAACTCAAAGCCTGCGCCGTGAACCTTTTTCCTCATTTGAAATCGCACCTGAGGAGCAAACGTTTCACACATTTCACACGTTCCGGCGGCTTCCAACAGAGCGCTTCCATTACTACGGTTCCTACTTTCTGCCAAAACAACATAAATAATGTAAAACCGCAAACAAGCTCTCGTCTAAAGGTCCGTGTGACGCTCGGAGAAGAGAAAGCGAGCGAGGGGACACGACTCCGGAGCGACGTGATTTATGTCCATCGTTTCCACATTAACCTCGGCTGTGCTCCTTCTCTTCCTCCTCTTCCTCCTCCTCTCGCTCTCTCTTTCATTTCATCTCCAGGCCTCGCAGCGCTGCACGGGAAGCTGCCATCTTTAAATTTCCGTCACGCGGCGTGGAGCCAGTGATCCTGCCCCCGAGCCTCAAAACTCATATTTATCAAACCGTGAATTCTGTCGCCTCCCGCCGCCTCCGACGCCGCCATCGCCGGCCGCTTTTTCGACGCGGATTCGCAGTTTGACCTCGGAGGTTCGGCGGCGCGCGGGAGGGCGGCGGCGGCGGGTGCGAGGGAAAAGAGACGAAGGGTTCACGGGAGTCGAGGAGCGGAGCGGGGCGGCGGCGGTTTGTGATTAGAGATGAGAGAAAAACGACAAAACACGGGAGACAAGACGGATGAAGGCTTTCAAATATTACCTCTGAAGGAAATGTCTGATGCAGGGTCAGAAAAACAAATCAGCGCCGTATTATGACTTTCCTTTCCTTTCAAGAACAAAAAGTCTCTTATGGTAATGGTTTATGCCAGATGCCCTTCCAAACATCCACTCCAGAACCAGCGTGCTTATCACTGAGACATGTCAATGGGAGACGATCTTTATGGTCTTTGCTTTTCTTCTGGCTCTAAAGAAGGGCCGGTCGATATAAAACATTTTTTGTCCTCACATTTGTCAGGATTTTATGAAGAGCAAATGAAAGATAATTGGTTTCATCAGATTTGAAAAGATTCAGAATTTTGAGGTGAATTTATTAAACTCCAAAAACATGTTTTTTTGTCAGTATCAGTGACATGAATTTTGTGCATTTTTGTTCTCAATTTCAAAAACTGAATGATAAAAAAATCTGCTTTTACATATTCAACATGTAAAACTCATAGTTAACAGTCTAAATTCAGAGCGTGAAATTCACAGATGAAAAGATCAGATTTTATACAATCTTTTTTTAACTTCTATGTATGTATAAATATTTAAAATGTGGTGTTCTTTACCATGTGTACTCTGTAGTGTGTGTTCTTACCATGTGTACTCTGTAGTGTGTGTTCTTACCATGTGCACTCTGTAGTGTGTGTTCTTACCATGTGCACTCTGTAGTGTGTGTACTTACCATGTGCACTCTGTAGTGTGTGTACTTTACCATGTGCACTCTGTAGTGTGTGTACTTACCATGTGCACTCTGTAGTGTGTGTACTTACCATGTGCACTCTGTAGTGTGTGTACTTACCATGTGCACTCTGTAGTGTGTGTACTTACCATGTGCACTCTGTAGAGGATGCTGATGCCGAGGGTCATGAAGGGTTTGGAGAAGTCGATGACTTTCTCTCGCTCAGAGGTGATGGTGAATCCGGCCACAGCCAGGTCGGCTTTCTGTCCAACAAACAAACAAACAAACAAACCAACAAGAGGATTTTAGCGACTCTGGAGACATTTTCATTCTCTAAAGTCAAACTGAAGTCACTCGAGCACAAACTAAGCACTCATGAAAATAGAACTGGAACCCATTTGAGCAGATTCAAAACTGAAAAGAAAAAAAAGCATTTGGTTGTGAAGTATTAAGACCCTTTAATATTCTCCGCTGTCAGAACAGAGGGAACAGTAAGAACAGCACAGTAAACCACACATTTAACTCACATCAGATCGAAACACTGACACTATCAAGTCTTTACGGCAAAAAATAAGCAGCAATTAAAAAAAAAAAAAAAGGGGGATAATCACCATGTGTGGCATCATGTATTACCTGTCTGTGTTAAAGAAGACATATATATTCATGAATTATAACACAGTCGATGCGTCTGAGTCAAAAAGATTTATAGAGACCGCGGCAGAAAGTGAGTTAGAGACGAGCACCAAGGAATGTGCAATTAACGAGTGCTTTTCTTGTAAGTGCACTTCAAACGAGGGCGGATTATGGGGATTGTTTGGAAAGCTTCAGCAAATTCCACATCCTGTTTTAGTCAATGAATCGATGCACAGGGAATGTCTTTTATTGACCAAGATTTGCTTAATCTCTAACAGATTATAACATACATCATTATTATTTTGCTCTTTGTAAACCGCGTTATTGATCTAAACGTATTAGAACCAGGTGCATTGACTTCCTGATCCTCGGCTGCTCCTCGTTCTGTCTTTTCACCGCTGCAAATGTTCATGTTTGTGTTTTTTACGATTGAAAAGTGCCTGCGTGACATTTTAGGACGCAGCGTGTTTGAGGCGGAGATAGGGGGTAGGGGAAGACAGGCATTTTCTGAGCATTTAAAGGGAACGTATTGTGACTTTTTTGAGCTTTTAACCACGATTTAACAGTGCTCCGTCATCGAAAACCTACTTGGAGTTGCATTTAGCTTCATTCACGCTAGTTTAGAAAATCCTCAGAGCGTCAGAAACACTTCCTGCTGAACTCCCTCGATGGATGACGTTTTCCGATATTTGACGTCATTTGTCGGAGAATCTTCTGCAGTTTTACGTCCTTAAATCATCGCAGACTCTAAGCATTTTTGCCTCTAAACACAAACTGTAACCGCTAGCTTGAATCGCATTTCTTCACAAACGTATTCTTAGCTTGTGTAAGAGCTATGCAGCCAGTAGGTGGCGCCTGAACTCCACGAGGGCCAGGACAAACAGACCAGATACAGATGTGCATTTTGATTTTATAAACTTTTTTTTTTTATTCTAAAACATGAGATGCAAAATTTGAGGCACTCAAGAGCATGTTTAAAGGCTAATAACACTATGAAAAAAGCATAATATTTTTCCTATTTTAATATTTTTAAATGATATTTCTTCTGTGTATTCATACCTCTTACCATACCATAAATTATATAAATTGTTTTACACTAAGCAGGTCGCTATTTGTGGAGAAAAGTTTAAAAATCTGTTGAAAGTCACAGGAATTAAACAAACTGACGACATCACACTGGGGAAACGAAGGTTATGCATAAATTACACAAAAGAAACTACTTTTTAAAACATTTTTCAACAACATAAAGGTATCACATGTACATTTCTTTGTCCAAAAAATAAAAATCTGTGACATTAGAGGAGTTTTTGTCCAGTGTACAGGAAGTTTCTTGGTGATTTCCCAGTGTGATGTCACCATTTACAACCAGGAAGTAAAATTCAAAACCTAAAAAGAAAAAAAAAAGCTAAACTGGGGTAGAGTTTAGCAGAATTAGAAATATATTTATCTTAACTGCATTTTAGTTAAATGATAGTCCAACCTGTCATGGGCGCTTTAAGGCTTAATTGCAGCACAGGATTAACTCACATTTGCAGGAATCAATCAAAATATGACTTTTGAGTAAGACGGCGATGACACTGTCCCTTTAAAGGACACACGATTCTGCTAAAGTGACTTTTTTTTTAGCTTTAAATCTTGTTCTAACAACATTCTTCATCAAAAACGCACCTGGAGTTACATTCAGCTTCATTCACGCTGTTTTGAGGAATGTTTATTTGAAAATCCTCTCCCTCCGAGCATCAAACACACGTCCTGCTGAACTTTCTGGATTTTCTGACGTATTTTCAGACTCATTTATCAGAGAATATTCCTCTGTTTTTAGTCCTTAAATCATCACTAAACTGATCATTTCTGCCTCTAAACTCGATAACTGCTGCAGCAAATCCACTCAACGACGTCTTTTCAGCTCTAACTTCACTAAATTGCATGTAGTGCTGGCGCCATCTGTTGGCTGGATGCACTCAGTGAGTATCATTTCATAGTGACTGATAACACAGGTCAGAGAATGAAGAAGAAACTTTTTTTTTGTTTGTTTTAAAACATTGGATGCAAATTTAAGGCACTCGAGAGTCAAGAGCATATTTAAAGTGCGTATGACAGGGTTCTATGATTTTCTAATTTTGACTTTACTTAGTGTATTAATACTTGTTGTAAACAGAAATTATAGTTTTACACCAATCAGGTCACTGTTTGTGGAGAAAAGTTGAAAAACCTGTTGAAAAATACAGGAAGTAAACAAACTGATGACATCACACTGGAGAGACAAAGGTTATACATCATTTACACAAAATAAACTACTTTTTTGACCCTTTAAACATTAATTCAACAAAATTAAAGGTGTTCACATTTATTTTTATTTGTCACATCAAAATAATGTGACATTAGATGAGTTTTGGCCCAGTGTACAGTGTTGTTGCTATGGTAATTTCCTAGCGTAATGTCATCATTTACAACCAGGAAGTCAAATTAAAAAGCTAAAAATTGCAAAAACGGTGTAAAATTTGTAAAGAATTTTAGCTAATTTTGAAATATGTTTATCTGAACTACATTTTGGTTAAATGAGTGTCCAACCTGTCATGGGCCCTTTAAAGGATAATAACAATATGAAAAATGCTGAATATTTTTCCTTTAATGTTGGCACGTGGATCACAATAATCAGTCAAATGTCTTTTTTTAGCGTCGTCCAAACTCCTCCTGCCTCGTGTCGACATTGCTCAGTCCCAAAAGGATCAACAGGAGCTTTCCGAGACGGGTCTCTGTTTCTCTTTTACCCCAAACCTCACGACAGTCCAGCTTTCACTGCAGGTAAGAAACACAAGAATCCGGTAATGAGGTGCAGTTCCACCGGCAGCCTCCGGGGGAACACAAAGAAGTGGTTTCCTTCAGATCCGGCTCTGCTCCGCGCTCTCTGTGGCGCGTGGGTCGTATTGATTCTTCGGGCTGCAGGTTCGTCTGGAGACCTGCTCTTTGTTTGAGCGAGCGTCGGGACAAACGTGTGGAGACCGAGGCGGGATTCATGGCTGGTGTGTTTTACCGTTCTGCGGCATCAGTATTCTGCGAGACACTGGTCCATGTGCAGGGACTCACCGTTTCACCGCAGCAGCTTCAATCCTGTCTTTGTTTTGTCAGGTTTGTGGATCTGCCGGAATATGAACTAAAGTAAGAGTAACGTTAAAGAGAAATATTCGGCATTTTCATATTGTTATTATCCTTTAAATATGCTCGTGAGTGCCTTAAATTTGCAATAAAAAACAACATTACACGTAATGAGTGCCTCTAGCCAGCAGGTGGTGCAAGTGCTTTATACAATCTAGTGAAGTTAGCGCTGAAAAGACGTCATTGAGTGGATTTGCTGCTGCAGTTATCGTGTTTAGAAGCAGAAATGCTCAGTTTAGTGATGATTAAAAAAAAAAAAAAAAAGACGTGCACGGTGGCAGAGCGACTAGAGCTGCCTCCCAGCAAGGAGATTGTGGGTTTGAATCCCGGACCACCCCAACATCACACGATGTCTCTGGGTGGAGTCTGCATGTCCTCCCCGTGTTACCATGGGTTCTCTCCGGGTTCTCCGGCTCCTCCCACCGTCCAAAGACATGACTGTGTAGGTTAATTGGAAACTCTAAATTGCCCGTAGTGAATGAATGTGAGAGTGAATGATTGTCTGTCCTTGTCTCTGTCTCTCTGTGTTGGCCACTGTCCAGGGTGTACCCCGCCTAAGGCCCAAAGTCACTGGGACAGGCTCCAGTCACCCGCGACCCCTAACGGGAATAAGCGGGAGTGCTTTATACAATCTAGTGAAGTTAGAGCTGAAAAGACGTCATTGAGTGGATTTGCTGCAGCAGTTATCGTGTTTAGAGGCAGAAATGCTAAGTTTAGTGATGATTTAAGGTAAGAGTAAAGAAGTAAAAAGTAAAAAATAGTGATGCAAACAGTGATTCGAGATAATAGAGCAGGGGTGGCCAACCCGCGGCTCACGGGCCACATGCAGCTCTTTGCCTGGTTTTTGGACATGAACCACGTGACAAAAACTGTCCCAGCTCAAACTCGAGTGTGAATGGTAAAAATATGTATGTTTATTCCTGCTTATTGGCATTTGAAGTTGACAAAAGGCAAATTAACCCTCGCAGTTTAAAGCTGTTTTTCACTGGTAAACTGAGTTGTGTAGAGAGAGAGAGAGAGAGAAATAATCATGCAAATAAGGCCTGAATATGACATTAAACAAAACAAACTATAAATAGCCTACTTACCACAGCCCAGCTTTCCTAACATGTGTTTGTAAGACTTTTTAAAGACATTTAATCACTCTATCTATTATACAATACTATTGTTGTAATGATATGTAAGTGGAGTTGAGTGAGGGGTCGCATTTCTAAAAAAACGAAAGCTTCCACCATCCCCTTTCAAACCAGGCAATTGTATGTGAATGATGTGAATTTGTGTTGTAAACTGCAAGCAAGTTTGAAATAAAACGACTACTACTTTAAATAGCATTAAATAACAAGGACATTTAAAAAAGAATAAAATAATAAATGAATACTAAGAAATATAAACCTATAGGCCAACATTCCTCCATACAGGAGAAACATGAATAGCTCTGTACATGAACACAGGACGTGCGCCCTGTGTGGAGTGGATGGGGGATGTTCTCGTGTGCCGTTTGTATGATGTGGCTCGTTGCGGTAACTCAGTCAAAATGTGGCTCTTAGTCTGTGACTGGTTGGCCACCCGTGTATAATATGTCATTTGTGGACTGCGCAGACACAGTGGTGTACTCTACGTGGTACACGCCGTAAACCATTAGAAATGCAGATGAATTTGCGGAAACCTCTTTAAATGTATCACTGTTCTGGAACGGTCATGACCGTCACGACAATGTAGTGCTTTCTGTCAGAGGCCTGTACAAACTTCACATCAGTCCTGTTTCCCGCACGCTCCTCTGAGGGGTGGACCCTCCTCTTCCTCTCTGGACACGCTCCTCTGAGGTGTGGACCCTCCTCTCTGGACACGCTCCTCTGAGGTGTGGACCCTCCTCTGAGGTGTGGACCCTCCTCTCTGTCCTCTCTGGGCACGCTCCTCTGAGGTGTGGACCCTCCTCTCTGGGCACGCTCCTCTGAGGTGTGGACCCTCCTCTCTGGGCACGCTCCTCTGAGGTGTGGACCCTCCTCTGAGGTGTGGACCCTCCTCTCTGGACACGCTCCTCTGAGGTGTGGACCCTCCTCTGAGGTGTGGACCCTCCTCTCTGGGCACGCTCCTCTGAGGTGTGGACCCTCCTCTCTGGACACGCTCCTCTGAGGTGTGGACCCTCCTCTGAGGTGTGGACCCTCCTCTCTGGGCACGCTCCTCTGAGGTGTGGACCCTCCTCTCTGGGCACGCTCCTCTGAGGTGTGGACCCTCCTCTCTGGACACGCTCCTCTGAGGTGTGGACCCTCCTCTGAGGTGTGGACCCTCCTCTCTGGGCACGCTCCTCTGAGGTGTGGACCCTCCTCTCTGGGCACGCTCCTCTGAGGTGTGGACCCTCCTCTCTCTGTCCTCTCTGGGCACGCTCCTCTGAGGGGTGGACCCTCCTCTTCCTCTCTGGACACGCTCCTCTGAGGTGTGGACCCTCCTCTCTGGGCACGCTCCTCTGAGGTGTGGACCCTCCTCTCTGGACACGCTCCTCTGAGGTGTGGACCCTCCTCTGAGGTGTGGACCCTCCTCTCTGGGCACGCTCCTCTGAGGTGTGGACCCTCCTCTCTGGGCACGCTCCTCTGAGGTGTGGACCCTCCTCTCTCTGTCCTCTCTGGGCACGCTCCTCTGAGGGGTGGACCCTCCTCTTCCTCTCTGGACACGCTCCTCTGAGGTGTGGACCCTCCTCTCTGGGCACGCTCCTCTGAGGTGTGGACCCTCCTCTCTGGACACGCTCCTCTGAGGTGTGGACCCTCCTCTGAGGTGTGGACCCACCTCTCTGGGCACGCTCCTCTGAGGTGTGGACCCTCCTCTCTGGGCACGCTCCTCTGAGGTGTGGACCCTCCTCTCGGGACACGCTCCTCTGAGGTGTGGACCCTCCTCTGAGGTGTGGACCCACCTCTCTGGGCACGCTCCTCTGAGGTGTGGACCCTCCTCTCTGTCCTCTCTGGGCACGCTCCTCTGAGGTGTGGACCCTCCTCTCTGGACACGCTCCTCTGAGGTGTGGACCCTCCTCTGAGGTGTGGACCCTCCTCTCTGGGCACGCTCCTCTGAGGTGTGGACCCTCCTCTGAGGTGTGGACCCTCCTCTTCCTCTCTGGGCACCCTCCTCTGAGGTGTGGACCCTCCTCTCTCTGTCTGGGCACGCTCCTCTGAGGTGTGGACCCTCCTCTCTCTGTCCGCTCCTCTGAGGTGTGGACCCTCCTCTCTCTGTCCTCTGAGGTGTGGACCCTCCTCTGAGGTGTGGACCCTCCTCTGAGGTGTGGACCCTCCTCTGAGGTGTGGACCCTCCTCTCTGGGCACGCTCCTCTGAGGTGTGGACCCTCCTCTCTCTGTCCTCTCTGGGCACGCTCCTCTGAGGTGTGGACCCTCCTCTCTGGGCACGCTCCTCTGAGGTGTGGACCCTCCTCTCTGTCCTCTCTGGGCACGCTCCTCTGAGGTGTGGACCCTCCTCTCTGTCCTCTCTGGGCACGCTCCTCTGAGGTGTGGACCCTCCTCTCTGGGCACGCTCCTCTCAGGTGTGGACCCTCCTCTCTCTGTCCTCTGAGGTGTGGACCCTCCTCTCTGTCCTCTCTGGGCACGCTCCTCTGAGGTGTGGACCCTCCTCTCTGGGCACGCTCCTCTGAGGTGTGGACCCTCCTCTCTGGACACGCTCCTCTGAGGTGTGGACCCTCCTCTCTGTCCTCTCTGGGCACGCTCCTCTGAGGTGTGGACCCTCCTCTCTGGACACGCTCCTCTGAGGTGTGGACCCTCCTCTCTGGGCACGCTCCTCTGAGGTGTGGACCCTCCTCTCTGTCCTCTCTGGGCACGCTCCTCTGAGGTGTGGACCCTCCTCTCTGTCCTCTCTGGGCACGCTCCTCTGAGGTGAGGACCCTCCTCTCTCTGGGCACGCTCCTCTGAGGTGAGGACCCTCCTCTCTGGGCACGCTCCTCTGAGGTGAGGACCCTCCTCTCTGGGCACGCTCCTCTGAGGTGTGGACCCTCCTCTCTGGGCACGCTCCTCTCAGGTGTGGACCCTCCTCTCTGGGCACGCTCCTCTGAGGTGAGGACCCTCCTCTCTGGGCACGCTACTCTCAGGTGTGGACCCTCCTCTCTGTCCTCTCTGGGCACGCTCCTCTGAGGTGTGGACCCTCCTCTCTGGGCACGCTCCTCTCAGGTGTGGACCCTCCTCTCTGTCCTCTCTGGGCACGCTCCTCTGAGGTGTGGACCCTCCTCTCTGGGCACGCTCCTCTGAGGTGTGGACCCTCCTCTCTGGGCACGCTCCTCTGAGGTGTGGACCCTCCTCTCTGGGCACGCTCCTCTCAGGTGTGGACCCTCCTCTCTGTCCTCTCTGGGCACGCTCCTCTGAGGTGTGGACCCTCCTCTCTGGGCACGCTCCTCTGAGGTGTGGACCCTCCTCTCTCTGTCCTCTGAGGTGTGGACCCTCCTCTCTCTGTCCTCTCTGGGCACGCTCCTCTGAGGTGTGGACCCTCCTCTCTGGGCACGCTCCTCTCAGGTGTGGACCCTCCTCTCTGTCCTCTCTGGGCACGCTCCTCTGAGGTGTGGACCCTCCTCTCTGGGCACGCTCCTCTGAGGTGTGGACCCTCCTCTCTGGGCACGCTCCTCTGAGGTGTGGACCCTCCTCTCTGGGCACGCTCCTCTGAGGTGTGGACCCTCCTCTCTCTGTCCTCTCTGGGCACGCTCCTCTGAGGTGTGGACCCTCCTCTCTGGGCACGCTCCTCTCAGGTGTGGACCCTCCTCTCTGTCCTCTCTGGGCACGCTCCTCTGAGGTGTGGACCCTCCTCTCTGGGCACGCTCCTCTGAGGTGTGGACCCTCCTCTCTCTGTCCTCTCTGGGCACGCTCCTCTGAGGTGTGGACCCTCCTCTCTCTGTCCTCTCTGGGCACGCTCCTCTGAGGTGTGGACCCTCCTCTCTGGGCACGCTCCTCTGAGGTGTGGACCCTCCTCTCTGGGCACGCTCCTCTGAGGTGTGGACCCTCCTCTCTGTCCTCTCTGGGCACGCTCCTCTGAGGTGTGGACCCTCCTCTCTGGGCACGCTCCTCTGAGGTGTGGACCCTCCTCTCTCTGTCCTCTCTGGGCACGCTCCTCTGAGGTGTGGACCCTCCTCTCTCTGTCCTCTCTGGGCACGCTCCTCTGAGGTGTGGACCCTCCTCTCTGGGCACGCTCCTCTGAGGTGTGGACCCTCCTCTCTGGGCACTCAACTCTGAGGTGTGGACCCTCCTCTCTGTCCTCTCTGGGCACGCTCCTCTGAGGTGTGGACCCTCCTCTCTGGGCACGCTCCTCTGAGGTGAGGACCCTCCTCTCTGGGCACGCTCCTCTGAGGTGTGGACCCTCCTCTCTGGGCACGCTCCTCTCAGGTGTGGACCCTCCTCTCTGGGCACGCTCCTCTGAGGTGTGGACCCTCCTCTCTCTGTCCTCTGAGGTGTGGACCCTCCTCTCTCTGTCCTCTCTGGGCACGCTCCTCTGAGGTGTGGACCCTCCTCTCTGGGCACGCTCCTCTGAGGTGTGGACCCTCCTCTCTGTCCTCTCTGGGCACGCTCCTCTGAGGTGTGGACCCTCCTCTCTGGGCACGCTCCTCTGAGGTGTGGACCCTCCTCTCTGGGCGCTCCTCTGAGGTGTGGACCCTCCTCTCTCTGTCCTCTCTGGGCACGCTCCTCTGAGGTGTGGACCCTCCTCTCTGGGCACGCTCCTCTCAGGTGTGGACCCTCCTCTCTGTCCTCTCTGGGCACGCTCCTCTGAGGTGTGGACCCTCCTCTCTGGGCACGCTCCTCTGAGGTGTGGACCCTCCTCTCTGGGCATGCTCCTCTGAGGTGTGGACCCTCCTCTGAGGTGTGGACCCACCTCTCTGGGCACGCTCCTCTGAGGTGTGGACCCTCCTCTCTGGACACGCTCCTCTGAGGTGAGGACCCTCCTCTCTGGGCATGCTCCTCTGAGGTGTGGACCCTCCTCTCTGGGCACGCTCCTCTGAGGTGTGGACCCTCCTCTCTCTGTCCTCTCTGGGCACGCTCCTCTGAGGTGTGGACCCTCCTCTCTCTGTCCTCTCTGGGCACGCTCCTCTGAGGTGTGGACCCTCCTCTCTGGGCACGCTCCTCTGAGGTGTGGACCCTCCTCTCTGGGCACGCTCCTCTGAGGTGTGGACCCTCCTCTCTGTCCTCTCTGGGCACGCTCCTCTGAGGTGTGGACCCTCCTCTCTGGACACGCTCCTCTGAGGTGAGGACCCTCCTCTCTGGGCATGCTCCTCTGAGGTGTGGACCCTCCTCTCTGGGCACGCTCCTCTGAGGTGTGGACCCTCCTCTCTGTCCTCTCTGGGCACGCTCCTCTGAGGTGTGGACCCTCCTCTCTGGACACGCTCCTCTGAGGTGTGGACCCTCCTCTCTCTGTCCTCTCTGGGCACGCGAGAGTTTTGGAGGAGACGGTGTGAGGAGCGCAGGGGCTGTGCAGCAAAACGCAGGGGCTGGGGGTGAGGGGGGCCGGGGGTGAGGGGGGGCCGGGGGTGAGGGGGGCTGGGGGTGAGGGGGGCTGGGGGGCACTCAAAATAAAATAAAATCACATCATGCAACTGAGAGAATGGACAATAAGTTTAAAGGGCGTATGGCGGGTTTTTATGATTTTCTAATTTTGACTTTATTCGGTGTATTAATGCCTGTTGAAAATATATATTATAGTTTTAAATCAATCTGGTGTCAGTTTGTGGAGAAAAGTTGAAAAATGTGTAACGTAAACAGACTGATGACATCACACTAGGGAGACAAAGGCTGTAGCACGATTTACAAAAAGAAACTACTTTTTTTTTTAACTTTAAACATTCATTAAAAAAAATAAAGACATTCACATATATTTTTATTTGTGGAGTAAAAAAATGACTGACATTAGATGAGTTTTGGCCCGGCGTACAGTGTGGCTGCTTCTTTATTTCCCAGTGTGATGTCATCATTTACAACCAGGAAGTGAATTTAAAAACATAAAAAATGGCTAAATTTTGATAAAATTTGTAAAGAATTTATACAAAATTTAAAATATATTCATCTTAACTGCCTTTTAGTGCAACGAGTAGTCCAACCTGTCATAGGCTCTTTAAGGTACAGTTCATTGTCCCTGAAGCGACAAATCCTCTGCATTTGACCAGTTATTCAGTACATCCAGACTAAAAAAACATTAATCCTTTCTTCGAATTATACACAGACTAGGGCTGTCAAAGCTGACGCGTTAACTCATGCGATTAATCAGAGAAAATTGACGCATTAATCACAAATTGACGCAGATTAATTGCACGAGTTTGATTTGACGACACTCGCTCCTTTAGATCAGGAGGCTTTACCTGAAGGAGGAAGAACAGTGAAGGTCACGCGGCTCGTTTTACACATATAATCCATAAATCACTCACGGTGACGAGCGCAGAAACCTCAGGGGCTGATGTTTACGAGCGCGGAGCGGCGAAGAGCGGAGCGGCGAAGAGCGGAGCGGCGAAGAATAAACCAAACACGCAGCGGAGTCATGTGTCAAGCCGCGTGTGCTCCGTGACCAAAACAGAACTCATGTGACGCTAAAACGAGTGAACTGGACCAAACATGTCACCAGAGTATTACAGATACCAGAACAACGCCGGAACAACGCCGGAACAACAGCAGAACAACAGCAGAACAACAGCAGAACAACACCAGAACAACACCAGAACAACACCAGAACAACAGCAGAACAACACCAGAACAACACCAGAACAACACCAGAACAACGCCGGAACAACGCCGGAACAACAGCAGAACAACAGCAGAACAACAGCAGAACAACACCAGAACAACACCAGAACAACAGCAGAACAACACCAGAACAACACCAGAACAACACCAGAACAACACCAGAACAACAGCAGAACAACACCAGAACAACACCAGAACAACACCAGAACAACACCAGAACAACAGCAGCTCCATCTGTCAATCATACATGTCAGTTACCTATGTAACTATAGTTCTATGAGTGTATGAAGGGCCCTTAACCCATTAAACCTGTGTTTGGTCGTGAAGCCTAGATTTACCTGAAACATGAGCCACAGACTCAACATGAAATGTCTAGACTTTAATTAAGTTTAGACAGATTTAAATCATGTATTTAAATCTGTGAATTGATAAAATTATTTAATTTTCAGAACAAAATGTGAAAAAATACTTATACTTAATAAAATAGACATGTAAACTATGACACTTCAAAAAGTGCGTGATGCGATTAATCGTGATTAATCACAGTTCCAAAGTGTGATTAATCAGATTCATTTTTTTATCGTTTGACAGCACTAACACAAACCATCATAATTTGATTAAGAAATTATTGGAATTTACACATAATT